>CM026215.1:6830214-7412714 GCA_014839995.1 Xenentodon cancila | reverse complement strand
AATGCTCCTTCCCCTTTCCTCTGTCTTCTTTTTAATTAACACCCTATTGTCTTGTGTCCACTTTAAACACCACATCACTACCCTTAATTCTTTTTTTTTTTATTTCCTTTTTTTTTTACACACAGTACAACATAGGCACCACACTGCACCACCACTGTCTCGTCTCTTTCTTTCTCTCTTTCTATTTCCTTTTCTGATTTGCTCACATACCACACCCGGTGAGTTTGGCCCTCTCTGGCAGAATTTAGTTACTTATTTATTTCTTTTTGTTTTTTTTTCTTTTGTACTTCGCTCTACTTAGGGATTAATAAAAGAAATAATTAGACTGTCATTAGGGCCGGTGAAGGGTACACATTTGCACACACACACACACACACAAAAAAACAACCTTGATTACAGATTAAAATGCATATATATATATTTCTTTGGGTCTTACCAATTTGGTATCAACCAATAATATATGTGCAAACAAGGGGGGGGGGGGGGGGGGGGGGGGAAAGGTCTTATTTGCGTAATTGTACACACAACATTATATATGTTTTCAGAAGGCAGGATGTTTTCTCTAAAAATGGGGAGAAAAAAATCCCTAACAATGAGAAATTGCCATTTAAAGAAAGTTATTTCACCTTTAATTCCAAACTTTGAGTTTCGTCCATATTTCAGAATGATCACCATCAAAACACAGCCAGTCAAAGCAACTCCAGCGATTCCCACAACTACGTACACCTGAGCAAAAAAAACAAAACACAACAAAAGAGAAGAGAGCAGGTTCACTGTCAGGAGCTGCAAACTGAATCTAAAGATTCATTATTAATTACAGGAAAAGAAGGTAACAATTAACCCAAATGGTAAACTTTTTCTTTTAAGTCTCAGACAAAAAGTGGGGAATCACAGCTTCTTGTAACTTCTGCGCTTTAATTTTTATGTCTTGTTTACTTCTCCTCTGCTGAAGTTTTAGTATTCTTTACTTGTTTCTTTTGCCATTATATTCCAGTTTTATTTTTTTAACTAGTTTACACCTGTTTTATTTTGAAAGTGTTATTCCCTCGAGTGTCATATCTGACTTGTCTTCCTTTGAAGGTCCCATTATGTCCCGTCCATCCCCATCTGTTTTATATAAGTCTGTTAGTGTCTGCATGTGTTTATGTAGTCCTGTGACTCCTTTCTCCCCTGCTGGTCCGTCTGTTGTTTCTTGTTGTGTTCCAACAAGTTTCTTTCCTATTGTGCTTTGCTCTCGTGTTCCACTATTTTTCCGAGTGTTTTGTTTTACTTAGTTATCCTATTGTGACAGTGCCTGTTGGTCAGTTTAGGGCATTGTTTTTAGCAAAGTTACTATTGCAAGTCATTTTTAGGGTAACTTACTGCAACACTGTCATCCAGAGGAGGGAGTGGTGTATCTGGAGAAAATGCAATCAGGGTTATTGAGTGCAAGTATGAATATGTTTTATTTTTAATATAACATTTGGATGATGTTATATAGCCTAAAACTCTTTCAAGAAGTAAAAGACCTACCGGTGTCTATGCAGAAGATGCCAGTCCAGACCAAACGATCAAAGAGAGACAAACATCATCATAGTTAATTTTAACTCAGTCAAAGTATTAAACAAGTATAACCACTACTGGTTGCATTAATCTGAACTATTACTTACAGTAGTCCAGGTCATCTGTAAATGAAAAGATAAAGGAAAAAGGCAATTTTAGCAAACAACTTTAGATACTTAATTTTAAAATAAGGAAACTTGTGCAAAGAGACAGCATATTCACCTGTACGGTTGAAGTTAGGAGGGTCGATGAACTGGGCAGAGACTGTCTTCTCATCCCGGCCATACTTGTTCTTTGCCACCAGTTTGTACCTGCCATTATGAATGTGAGTGGGGTTGACCAGCTGTAGGCATCCGTGGTCCTCATTCTCGGTGGACACGTGGATCTTGGTGCGGATGTAGTCCTGCTCATGGAGCGACACGTTCTCGTGGTACCAGCGCAGCTCGGGCTTGGGGTTCCCCGTCACGGTGAATGGGATGCACCAGTGGTGATCCCGCTCTGGAGGCAGAAGCTGCTGGATTGTGGGGGCAACTGACACGGAGGCAACAGAAGAGGAAGAGTAATCACGGGATGATAGGATATAAACACCAGGATAAAGGATAGTAGGAAAAGCAACATGTATGGGTTTGGAAATTACAGATACAATTGGGGGAAAGAAAAGCATGGAGAGGAACGACGGATCACACAACAATTAACCTCTGACAGCAGGAAAATGTGAAAGAGGAAAATATGGAGAAGGCTGGCATTTATCAAGCAGATATGTTTTGGTAAGGCAAGAGGAGCTTTATGGGAGGAAAAGATGTAGACACGAAACATGGGAAGTCAATAAGATTTGTAAGAGACACTAATGATAACAAACTTAAGGAGCCTTCTGCTTCCACAGGAAAAACATGGTCTAAAAGATGTGATTTAAAGCTCATCAGGAAGAAAATTAGATGCATTAAACGTGGGTAGGTAAGCATAATTTGTGGAGTTGTGTGCCATAACTGAAGTCCTTACAGAAAATGTTTAATTGAAGAGTGGCCTCGATCTGACCGACCATGTTCTCGGCGCTGCATACGATCACCCTGCCGTTATCATCCGGAGACAGCCCCGACAACGTAAGGATGCTCTCTGTGTCCGAAAGATCAATCTGCAAACACAACATTATTCTTTGCATCATCATTTCTGTGCATGTTAAGTTGGTGCGATGCTGATCTGTATCAAAACCGAGACTAAAAATAGCCGGGTGTACTGAGGGCTATGTGGTCCCTGAAAAGAGCTTGCAGAGGTTTTTTGCTTTGACATGTTTCAAATGTTTTCTGTTGAAACAAAAGTCTAAAAGGTTGTCCTCTCTGCTCTGTCTGGTCAGCTCTAATGCCTTCATCGGGTCTCCCCCATCTCTCTACATCGGCTCTGCTGAAATTCAAAATTCAATAAGGCTTCGTAACAGATCCAAACGTTGCACAGGTACTTGGAGATAGGAAAAGCAAAAGCAATTGACAAATAACAAAGACATAAACAGGAAAAAACCGAGGGATTACATAGGCAAAAGTGACATTTTTACTTATTTTCATACTTGCACATCTTTTTATTCTCACATTTGTTCAATCATCAATTTCTCTTCATATTTATGCATATGCATTTTCTTATTGTGCCAGTCCCGTCGTTCTGTGGGATCAGGGGTTTTAATTCACTCATTCAGTCAGTTCAATCAGTTTGAAATATGCACTCTTGAATTAGCTTTGTCTAACTTATAGAGCCTTATTTCAAGACTGAAAGGAATTTCCCAGGTAAACCATCTCACCTCATAGTGGGTTGAAAGCCGATCGAGGTTCCACAGGATCACAGGATCAGGGGAGCCCGAGGCGCTGCACACAGCTTTGACGTTACCACCTTCCATTTCAGTCACATTTTTGGGGTTGACCTGTACTTTGGGGACCACTGCAAGTTGCATACACAGAGTTCTGTATCGACCGCTTCCAAGTTTCTTTGGCATTTGTTTCAGTTTCTCTCTCCATGAAATGATGACACTGTTATGAAAAACCCTGCTCTACTTAGGGTAGTATGGTTTCACATTACCACAGTCTGGCGGAGTGAGCGTGGCAAAGTCCCTCGTCAGCCCTCTTTCGTCCGTACATGTCACCTCTGGACTGTCTTTTTCTTCTTGGAGCCTCAGTTTGATCCATAAGTTCTCGCAAACACAATCCAGGGGGTTTCCAGACAGAAGAAGCCTTAAAATCCAAAGCAACAAGCATATAAGAGCTTGCAAAAGAAGAGGGAGACGGATTTACAGGTGTATGTGCACTCATGTGTCACTTACGGATATGAGACGTCAAAGTTCTGAAATGTTCTCCATGATAGTGTGGACAGGTTGTTATCTCTTAGATTTCTAAAAAAAAAAAAAAAAAAAGGGGGGGGGAGGTATAAATTCTCAAAATCTAAACAACTCATGCTGAAAGTATTGAAGCGAGACTTTAAAGTGGGGCTTACACATATTGGAGTCTTGTGTTGTTAAAAAATGCATCTGACGATATTGACGTCAATCTAGTCTTGGTCACTGTTCTGTTTCAGGTAAAAATGCAGAATTACTTTCGATCACTTTATTTCAATTTTAGAGCACAAGCCGCTTACGAGACTTACAGGTTTCTGAGGTTTATGTAGTGCCTCAGACTGCTGTCGCTGAGGTCAAACAGTCTGTTCTGATTGGCAATGTATCTGTGGAAGGAAATTCAAAGGAAAACGTTGTTTTAAAGCAGGTTCTCAGCAAAATTATAAACACAACTTGTGCAAATTATAGTGCAGAGGTGCAAGTAAGAGTCATTGAAGCGGGTCATAAATAGTTCCTTTAAGAGATTTACGTATACTTAAAAAGATGTTGTGAAATCAGAGATTTGTGTAATTTTTAACCCTGAAATGGATTTATTTTGTCAAGTTACATCCAAAACTACCCACGGAGGGCTCATGTTTCACCGTGGAAATCTGATCTGTAGCACGTTTAGTTGAAAGTTTTGACTGGGACTGCTGGGAGTTCTTTAAGTTTCAGCAAACTGAAATGTGCATTATAAATTAATAACTAGTTATCTTGGAAAGAGGCTACTAATACTTGTATCCTTATTTATTTTTACAAACACTGTGAAAACTGGAATTTTTTATATACCACTGGTTATAGCTTATGCATGTATTTTGTAATGTCTTTTAGTTTATTTCAATGCAAAACACCAAATGAACGACTGATTTCAATGTGAAATTATTTTCTAGACATGATTAAAGTTGAGAGAATGTTGTGCCTTAAAACGGTAATGGTGTTTGTTTGTACGTTGAAGAACTTTCCTCACACATTTGAATGGAGGGCAACTGGATTTCCTCTTTTTGGTCCTTGAGGACATTTCATTTTCCATCTAAAGCTGTCTACTGGTACCCCGATGCTGATGAAGCTTTCTGGATGGAAGCTGAAACATCCTCGAGGACCAAGAATAAACAAGCTGCCACTGATTCAAGCCTTTGAGGATGGCCACGACCTGGATGGCTGAGCATCTGCACCAGCTTAGAGAACTTTTAGCCCATGATTTTTCTCAGTTTATGCTTTTCTTTTCAAAATGTGCAGTCTGACAATCCCAATATCCTTCTTTTGTCATTTCAAGATTCCAGCTGTTGTCAAAATGATGTAATTATTGAAAATTTGGGATTTTTCTTTTCATTTCTCAAAGTACTGGCTGCTTCACGACCTCTTTGGATTTGCAATATTAGGAAATCATTTTCCATGTGATAGTGCAGAGTTATCTGTCTGCAAAAACACAAAACAAAAAAAACAAAAAAAAAATAACATACTTTTATACTAAGTGCATGCAGCTGTTGTGCAACGTTGTACTGGGAACACTGACACGGGCCTTCACACTGACGCAGATAAGGGCACACAGCTGTCGGTAGCCTATTGCCGGCTGTACACAACTGATGTGATTTCATGTGTGATGTGCCAACAGTGTGGTCATTTTTGAAATAGTGGAGGGGGGCACGTTTCCCACCCCTAGAGGACGCGTTGGGCCTGGCCATGCACGCCAGCAGTCAGTACCGCTGGAGCTGTTTTTGTAAAACGAAAACACACTAATCCAAATAAGCCTGGCACGCACTCTCGCTCACCGTTGCGTGCACGCGCAACCACTATCTGTTCACACACGCTTACACGCACGCAGACACAAACGAGCCTGCATGATCTGACAAACTCAACATAAAATCACACATTTTAATCGACATAATGCAGGAGTGGAAACATCTGCACCGATCTGTGTAACGCCAGGCTTTCGGCTGACACTGCCGGTGATGTTAATAGGTTTTATCTTAATTATCGTCATCAGTACAACCCCGAAATGTTTGCTTTGCCATACCTGCGACCAGCACGACCGAATGCGGCTCTTTGCATCCTAATAAGTTAATAACCATCAGCGTGCACTTACATCTCCGTGATGTTTTCCATGTCGTCTAACGTGAGGACGGGGAAATCCTCGATCCCTGGCTCGGAATCAGTGCAAACAATCCTTGAGATGCTGCAAGTGCACGATTCGGGGCAAGCGTCGCTGAATCTCCACAGCCCCATCGTGAAAACCAAAAACAATCCGAAACGAGCCATACCATATTCCCCCGCGCTGGAGTCCATCGCGGGTCCAATGATATCCCACCAATCCCCCCCTTGATCAGAATCTGGTCAAATTGGATTATTGTGTAGATCTCCTCACACGCAGCCTTTATCTTGGCCAAGTTAATCCTTTCGGTTCCGCAGAAAATGGAAGTAATAATTAAAAAAAATTTAAGAAAAAAAAAAAGATTGCGCTGCTGATGAGGAATGCGCAGAGCCAACGGTGTTAATATCAAGATGCCATGAACTGGCCTTCCCGTCTCCGCAGAGCGCAGATCACACTACTGCATATCGATGCCGTGAAGAAGGTGTCAAGTGGTCCGTCCTGGTGCTGCTGCTGCTGCTGCTGCTGTCTCGCCCCCCTGTCTCCGCCGACGACTCCTCGTCTTGTAAAACAAATGCGAGGTATTCCAGATGTTTGGAGATCAATAGGCAGGGCCCCCACGGGCGATTTCACATACGTGTGCTGGTGATGGGGAAGAAAAGTGCACAACGGAGTAAGGATGCGTGTTGATGCTGCGTGTGTAAGGAGGAACCTGCACCCGTCTATCGATTATCACCGTGGACGAGCGCGTCTCCCAGCCATCACTGGGACTGTATGGGAAAGATGGTTGCGATGGTGATTTTAGGGCTGACAAGATGTTTCCAAGGGAATTTATTTGAGAATTTGCGTTTTAAAATCTAAAAATACACGAAAATGAATATGAATAAAACTGCAAAAAAAAACTGCTGCAATTTTATTAGAAGGCTGGACACTAAGAGGCGAGGTGGGGATGAAAAAGATGTAAACTCTTGTGTTGTGGTTATTCTGATGCCATGCACTGGATGAAAGCTGAGTTTTTCCCACAACAACGCTGGTGTACGGTTGCCCATTAGGCCTGTGTGACGTACGGGTGACGCACAAGACCGGGTGCATCTATGAAAAATAATTACCTATATTATGTCTGCAAACTTCAAATAGCTCTCACTCCAAACACTGAGCAGCCATGATATAAGAGCACTAACTGTGTTTCTTAGAGTTTCTTCCTCCCAGGTGGAGGCTTTATGAGTCCCAAGAAACATCTTGAGTATTTTTTTTTTTTAATTTCACATTTTTACATCATTACAGAAAATTGTCTGAGGCATGTTCGGGCTCACCTCAAGGCATGCCAGGATGACCCCTGACCTGCTAAACACATGACTTATGGAGGTTGAAATGTTCACCAGTAGTGGTCTCAGTGCATCGCCCATTTGGACAAAAATCTTTCAAATCAAACTGCGTTATCTTATTTAAAAAAAAAAAAGTATTTAAGTAAACAAGCTGCACAAAGTGACTGTCACGTTTTCTATGTTTATAATTCCCCTGAGTAGTAAAACTGAGTATAAAGGTGAGTATACAGTATGTTTCAAAAATGGGACACACACACACTCTCACCATAAAATAAAAAATGCGTACCAGTGGATTCCTAAATTTCCCTCATGATGGGGAAGCAGCTGGACACATGATCTCTGACACAGTCCGGATGCTTAGTGTCGTTATGGTGACTTGACTCTTTTTTTTTTTTTTTTTTTAATTTTACAAATAGCACCAACAATGTCGAGTGTCGCTATGGTTGCAAATGAAAATATGTATGCAGGCTTTTTTTTTTTTTTTTTTATGAGAAACATCAAGAACTGAATTATATCTGTCTCCATGGTAACCTCAGAGTATAACAGAAGGAAGAGGGTGCTCTTTATTTTGCAATAGAGGGAGCCTGCATGACAAAAGACTGTTAGAAAATGAAGTCTGATAGGTAAAAATTGGGTGTGATGCAGGGTCCCGATTTGTGGTAAATGTTGTTGGGTCACACTGAAAAAGTCAGTCGGGGGGGGGGGGGGGGGGGGGGGGGGGGGGGTTGGGTATTAAGACTAACAAACATTATCAGCTCTCTGTGAATTAATTCTTTTTTTTTCTCCCATAAAAAAGGATGTAATAATGATTTAAACTTTTTACAGCCATCAACTTTTTCTATACTCATTTTTCAGTGAACTGGAATTCCAGCTGAGGCGGTTCCTTCTGGATCTTGCAGTGGAAGGTGAACTATAGTAGGAAGAGATAAGTTCAGCCATGGAAGAATTATATCTTCATTATTCTTCAATATTGGGAAACCTTCCCCTTCTTGCAGGTTTGTGTCACCCCTGCAAAATCCCCACTGACGCTACCAGCTGGTGGCACAGTTGTCTTCAACGTTCCCAGTGTGATTCCCTTGATATTGATGATTTGAGTGGATCCACAGTTCAGGACCTCCTTTGAAGAATGTGTCTTATAATGCGCCATTCGTGTTAAAGGTGACATGGTGACATTCATGGTTAAATCTTTTGGTGAAAAGCTTCACTATGTTTATGTTCATGTAGTCAACGTTTGAAGTGGATCAAAAACACACGTTATGCAGGAATTTTTAACAAAATATTTTATTGTCTCAGGACAACTTTGATGAAATGTTTTGATACACTTTAAATGTTGACTACTGAAGTATCACCATTAGATATTTTGAAGCAAAACTTTCCCTTCAGGGATTAATGAAGTATTTTCAACTTGAAAACAACTTTTAAACCTTTACAGATTGTTCTTTTAACACACAATTGGACTATTTTGTATTGTGGTACAAGTCCAGGGGGGAAAACACGGAAAGTTTTTCATTAATTTGGAGCCCCCCCCAACACACACACACACACACACACACACACACACACACACACACACACACACACACACACACACGGTGAAGCTACACAGATAAAGGAATGTTGTGTGTGCAATGAGAGAACAAGAAGATTATTGTTGAGTTTAGAGACATTCTTTTTTAAAAGGAGTTTTCTATCTAATACCAAATTAAAAAGTATCGAAAGACAGTAGGTGGAAATCCTTCCAAATATTTTGGAGTATTTTGTTATATTTTTTTCCCTCACGTTTAATATGCTATGCTGACAAATCCTAACATAAAATGAAATTACTTTTTTTTTTTTAGCAGACGCTGTAGTCAACTAAAAGGAGGAACACAAACCAAATATGAAGAATGAGGCTTTCATTGTGCCAAAAAGTACAAATTCTGGAGAAATATGGCAATTACAGAGTACAAGTGGAAAAACACAAACGTACTGTTCGAGAATCACCTTACATTATGAAGTGCAAAGAAGAGTGAGTTTACATTCTATTAGATTTTAAAATAAAAAAAAAAATTAATGACCTGACAGTCAAAATTCTGAGCAGAATAGCCCTTTTTGTACCCATAGTGATTGTTGAACGGCGCGGTGTCTCCCGGAGGAGGCGGGGTTTTGGGAAGGTTGACAAGAATAGCTGCTTACGAGCCTCGACTCAAGAATAGAAATGACTTAATACATCGAAAAAGGGATAAAGTCCGTTTCCTTACATGGTGACAACTGGATAAATATGTATTTTTGGTGAATGTAGCGTGCAGTATCCCTTCACCCGCCCGTGCAAACTTGACAAGCGAGGGTAGGACGCCACAGCCGGGCGAAAGTCAACGAATCGAGCTCATCCTCGGCGACTGCCGTCCGCGTGAAAAACCGTTCCGGGGGCGAGGCGACCGTTGAGGAGCCGCAGTGAGCGCGGTTCTGCTGCAGGTGCGCTCCCGTCTGTGGCCGTTGAGACGTTTGTATCGTCAGGACAGGTAACGTATCTGTGTAGCCGTGGCTGAGTGAGCGTTACGTCACCACTTACATTAGTAACCGATCTGGACGTCGCTACCGTGAGCCGCCGTTAGCGAGCGTCGTGCGAGCGGTCGCAACGTGGACCCTGGTGGCCGGTACGCGCCTCGTGGACCCCAGAACCCCACTGGATAGCTTAGCACAGCCGTTAGCTCGGAAAAGTCGCGTTAACGCGGCCGGAGGCCAGCTGACGTCTGTTTATGCGTTGCCACGTACCGAGAGAACCCCGTCAGCCCCACCTGTGTGTGTTTACGCAATTCACCTAACGCAGAGTCGCGCGTTTTCATTTTCAACCGTAATTAAAAAAATAAAAAAAAAACAGCGCGAGCCACCTACGCTAATTTGCTCCCAGTGGAGGACCTCGTCCCAACGGGAGCCCACTGGGCTTAAAATGGGTGCTGCTGTTCTTTGCTGGGCTTCGTCGGCGGCGACTGACCCCCCACCTGAAGTTTATCAAGGCCCTTTGTGGACTGTTGAGCCAGCAACAGTGGGGAGTGCGCGTAGGACTGCATGTGCACGCTAGAAACACGCAGGTCCCCGCAGGATCTAGTGAAAGTGTTCCGTCCCTCCTAATGATTGACACGTTCCGCGGCAGGAAGTGCACACATGCGTTAATGATGGCTGGATTCCTCCTGCAAAGACGTCCTGCATATGTTCATGCTGCTTCACCGTCAACATTTACTGCACTGAAATGAACTCGGGCATCATTAGTGTCAAAGTCCTTTTAGTTTTTGGCACATATATAAAGTGAGATTTCTGAACATTATTCAAAGTAATGCCTGTAACAGTACCCTTAATTTTAATATGGTCATTATTGATGCACTTCTTTCATTTTGTGTCACTACAGTACGGTAATATAACTTGCACCTGACGGGTACTAAATAATAAAGAATACACCTCCAAAGTTAATTTAAATTTGGGTAATGTTTTGAATAAAATTGACTAGTTTATAAAAAATTTTTTTTTTTTTTTTTTTTTTTTATATAGGAATACTAACTGTCTGCTGAATGTGGTTTGACAGATGATATTGCTCCGTAGCTTTTAGGTGAGCCAGCGGGAGGAACAAGTTTGCTTTCTGCCGCAGTTTCATGGCGATGGAGATGAAAGTCGACCAGCAGGACGAAGACATTACATTCAGCAACACTGACACGAATGGTACGGTCATGCAAACCTTCATTTGCTGCAATCCAAGCCCTCTTTTAAGCATGATGTAAATCAATTCTGCGTGCCAGGCCTTATGACTTCCAGGCATTACAGGTTACAGACAGTTAAAGTCTGGTTAATTAGTTTGTTCAAGAAGTAAACAAAATTAAAAAAAAAAAAAAAAAATATATAAGTGAGCAGTTCTGGCTGGTATTACGTAGCATGTGGACATGTCAGATGGTTGAGGGGTTCTCCTGTCCAGTATACTGCTGTTCTGTGGGCCCCGAGCAGATCTGCCCATGTTTTAATCCAGGAAGGGTACATGTTTGTGCTGGACCGGTTCCATGTTGCAGTTTGCTGCTGAATCAAACTCTGCTGTAGGGCCAGCAGCTCACAGTGTATTTGTATTTTTGTCACTTCTATTAAGTCTGTTTATTATTTTTGCTCCCTTGGGCATTTTTTGAGTAATATCACATTGGCACAGTCCTATTTTTATTTTTTTTTGCCTCCATGTATAACAATTTTATGAGAATAGAAAAATTATTCCATAGTTTCCTTTTTTTTAAATGAGATGATACTTTTCTCTATATGTGCTTTGTTCAGTCACACTATCTGGCTCAGATTCAAGCCGTTTTATTTCCTTACAGGTAAACGCCCTGCTGAGGACATGGATGAGGAGCATGCCTTTAAACGTTCACGCAACACAGATGAGATGGTTGAGCTCCGTGTGTTGCTTCAGAGCAAAGTAAAGAGTGATCCCAACGTCTACAGTGTTTTTATATAATTGTTTGTATTGAACCATTTCTTTTATTTTCTTCACAGAATGCTGGTGCAGTTATTGGAAAAGGTGGAAAGAACATAAAAGCCCTTCGCACGGATGTGAGTAAACAGATCAAAATCTCCAATATGTCTGCAGATGAAGAAATAATTAAACACACTGTGTAATGACTCCTTTTGTTGTAGATCCTGCATAGGTTTTGCTGGACACAAGTTTTCTTTTGTATTTACTGTATACTTTTTATTGAGATAAATCAAAATTGGAACACCTAAATCCCCATTAAGTCCCAGCCTCGTTCACTGGAATCCCACTGAAACTGGCCTAGAGTTCCTGCCTGTTGGTTTTGATTATTTGATGTCAGCAACTGCCATGCACTGTTACTACAACAAGACAAAGTTGAAGAGACCAGGAAGGCCCTGATGGACAGAAAATCTGATTTTGTGTCTTGTCCTGTTGTGACTTTGGACCCAGTTCCAGTTCCCTTCACAAAGTCGAAGCTGTTTTTGACTGTGAAGTGATAACAGGTGCCTGTACACCTGACTGGACAGTTGTTTTTTTGTTTTTTTTTTTGTCTTCCCTTTTTTCAGGGTTGTAAATATGTGTAGTGCTCTAGACTGCTTATTAAACGTATCTTTGTCCAGGTCACACTTCCTGTTCTCCTTCACTCAGCACATTTTCTCTGATTTCACTCTTGGGACTAAGTGTAGCGTGTATTCAATTAAAACTGTATTCCTTCTCCCCCTCTTCCCTTCTCCTTTACTTTTTTGTTTTTACTTTTGCCCACCTTCCTCCATTGCCCATGTACTGGATCGACATGCCCCTCCTGCGTTGCCCACCTTGACGTTGGCCCAACCTCCGCCCGCCCCTGAACGCCCGCCCACCTGACACTCCCGGTTGGCCCCGCCCATAAACTGTGCCCCTCCCTATTCGGGCACCTAACTTGACATGATGTGATTGAATGCCCCCGCCCAATGCCAACCTCCTTCACCACCTCCACCACCACCACCTCCACCACCACCTCGGCACATGCAGTACAATGCCAGTGTATCAGTCCCAGACAGCAGTGGCCCAGAGCGGTATGTCCCACCAGTTATTGCCTCACTGCCTGACTAGAACAGTGAAACACATGTCTTTGATATCCTGCCTTCTGTTTCATTTTAAAACTTTTATATACATGCTAGTACACCCCCTTTCCCCCAGACACCCCCTCCTTCACTTATAAAAAGACGTTTATTGTTCTTTTTGACTTTTTTTTCTGTCCATTTTCTACATATAGGTTGGACTTTGTCATTACAGTTAATGATCCATGCTAAGATTCAGTATTACCCACTACCACATAGTTGGTATTGAATATTTGGAAATACAGCAGTTGAAATTTTTATTTTGTTTTTTTTTTTTTTTTTTTTAATCCATGGAATTTGTGGAAAGCAGACATCTTTTTCTTGCTCTGTCCTCTGTGGCCCACCTGGTCCCTCTCTTACCTCCAACCCCCCTTTCTCCTTCACACCCCCCCTCACTGTTTTCAGCATCACTGTCCATGATCTCTGAGAGGGCGTTAGTTCTCATCTGGAGGCTCCGTTCCCCCACTCTGTCACTTCATTGATGTTGTCTCCTGATTTCATTGTGCTGCATCCCCTCTGTTGAATTTTCCTCCGGCTACATCAGATCAGATCTGCCAACCAAACCCTTCATAACTCTCCCAACCTGCTCCTGTTCTGTGACACGAAGCAGTTCGTAACCACTCACATTTCCCTTCCTCGCCTCAACCCCTCTGCTCTGTTACTGTTTTCTACCGCCCACCCCGTTTCCTCTCACCTCCGAGCCCTAGCCCTCTTCTCCCCACCTCCCCCCTCCTATCCAACCCCGTAGTCACAATGAGAAGGTGTGCTGGTGGCGCCGTTGTCATGGCAAACTATTGTTTTTAGATTACTTTGCTTTTCCCCAACTTGCTGCTGGTGGGATGCTTATAGAAGATCTCTGCGCTTGTAGCTCTCTCCAAACTGTGTGGCCACACTCACATTGATCTGAGAGATTCGGAAATCTGCCTATTTGCCCAAGGCTCTTATTTGAAAATAATGATAGACTCAATGCATGTCTTATTGTTTAATCAGTGCTGCTTATTTAATCAGTGTTGGGGGAAAGTAAGACTTTTGCATAGAATGCAGCAGCCTTAAATTCACTTTTCATTTGAAACTTGTCATGAATCTTTCCATGTGTACTGGACTGCTTCTCATATCATTTTGACAGGTTTTGCTCTGTGTTCTACTTTTGTCCTTCATGTAATGCCTTGCTTCCTTTTGGCCCAAATGGTTCCTAACAGGATCCTCAGTGTGAACGCCAGCATCGATACGATTGGAGAGATTTTGCTGAAAATCATACCAACTCTGGAGGAGGTAAGATGCCTTATTTGTGCGTGTAAGCTGACAGCAGTCCAGCATATGTGACTTTTGTATATTGACAATTGTTACCTGCTGGTACTAATTTATAATTTTGGAATAAAAATGACTTATGTTCACCAATGCATATTCCTTTTATATTTGAGTTCTCTTTGATCTTGTTGCCTTGTGCTTTTAAACATGAATTGACGCTCACTCCCAGCTTTTATTTTTATAATGCTGGTAGAAACATGTCCCTATACAAGGATAAACTTTGTGTTTTGTTGGAAAAACTTAATGTGAACATCTAATGTTTATTAACCAGAAAGCCTTTGGGGGTACCTATAAAATGCAACTGAAACTGGGATAATTTCTGATCTTTTATGACCTGTTAAGAATTTTAACAACTACTCACATCTGAATCTGGCCAGACAACCACGTTCTACTCTAGTTTTCTTTCCTTTATGACCGATCTCTGCTGCTGCAGACAAGAGAAATTCATTACATACTCAGTCTCAGGTTTTCAGCTTCGCACCGTTGATTGGATAAGGATAAAATATCCAGAACGAATATGATGTTTACATAAAACTCTTACAATCCTGACTCTTCTGAGACTTGTCTGTTCAAATTCAGACCTGTTTTTGTTAAGTTTCACATCATCCTAAAAACCTTTCTGGATTTCTTGTACAACTGTTCAAGTTACACTGAAAGTGTTATTTTAGTATCCAGCCAATATTTGCTGACGTGCAGGCTTGCACAAATATTGAATCTATTACTTTGTCACCTAGTAAACACTCACTGCATTTAGGTAAACAGACTTACTCACTAAAAAGTAAAGGATGATTAATATTCAGGTTTTCTGTGGGCTTGTCCACATTTATTTTTTTTTCCCCCAATGTTCACAGTTCAATTTGTTTTTGTTTTTTTTTTGTTTTTTTTTTTTAGCTTTTGTAAGTTTATCATTGAATCTGTGTCCCTTCCAAAGCGGTACGTACTAATTACTAATGAAAGGTTGACAAAAGACGATATATTTTACACCGCTGCAGCTGCATAGCAGCCAGCTTTAGGCTTCGCTCATGTTTACGTCCTGTGCAGTTTGGCCGACCCTAGATTTGTGCAAAATCTAAATATTGCAAAGAAAGACCTGATATGCAAATACCAATAAGATAAAAAAACAAAAAAAAATCTGCTGAATATCACATTAAACCTTTTTTATGCTTTTTACAAGCTTTATTTTCATACGATAATCCAGTGAATCGCACATGCTTTTTGCGTATTTGAACGTCTGGCAGCATGAGGTGTGACGTAAAAACTCAAACTAAAGTGATCAAAATCTAGTTTCCAGCTGTTTGCGGCCTCATTTATGTGATGTAGTTGTGCTATAACACTAATCATTATGCATTAATGCATTATACATGAGTTTTGCCTCTGAATGATTATTTGAATGATCTGCTGCCTTCATCATCTGACCATTTTCTCAGCGGTAGCGGCAGTCGCAGTAATTTGTCAAAGACTAAACATTTTCTTCGAAGTCAAGATTTTTTTCTTGTTTTAAAGAGAAGTCTTGCAGGATACAGAGAGAGAACTAAGAGAGTTATGCTCATAAAAAAGAAACAGTTCAATGGACATCAATTTAGAGCAGATATGGCGTACTGACGTTACGATCTTGCGTTGTTTCTGTAGTACCAACACTACAGCGGGATTGACTTTGACTGCGAGCTTCGCCTGTTGATCCATCAGAGCCTGGCAGGTGGCATCATTGGCGTGAAAGGAGCCAAAATAAAGGAGCTGAGAGAGGTAGGACGGACTCCCAAATCTGATTCTCTGCAAGATCAGTTGACTCGTAAAGGAATTGTTCCAATGCATTTATGCACTATTCCTCCAAATACTCTGGAAATGAGTTAATCTAAACACGGTGGAGCTGTTGACCAGCTCAGAATCAAGAGTGATCAAAATTGAATATATCTGTGACTTGAGGATGTATCTCTGTGCACTAGAATACCCAGACCACCATCAAGTTGTTCCAGGAGTGCTGTCCACACTCCACGGACAGAGTTGTGTTGGTGGGTGGAAAGCCAGATCGCGTCGTTGAATGTATAAAAGTTATCCTGCAGCTGATATCAGAGGTGAGCCTGCACCCTGCAATCTGTTCAAAGCTTGTACTTTTTATGGATGTGTCCCGCATTACAAGTATTCTTAAGAGATTGTGGCATTAGTTTGACCAATTATTGTAAAATAATCAGATATTTGTTTGTTTGGTGAAGACACAGTATTTTTTAGCAATTATTTACACTCTGCAATTCAAATTTTTCTTCAACTTGCAGGCGCCAATAAAAGGCCGTGCCCAGCCTTATGACCCAAACTTCTACGATGAGACGTACGACTACGGCGGCTTCACCATGCTATTCGAAGACAGAGGCAGACGACCCATGGGGGGATTCCCCATCCGCGTGCGTACCGGTTTTGAGCGTTTGCCCCCTGTGCGTGTCAGCAGACCCATGCCGTCCTCCAGGAGGGACTATGATGACATGAGCCCCCGCCGAGGTCCTCCACCACCGCTCAGCAGAGGGGGTCGAGGGGGTAGCCGAGCACGTAACCTTCCTCTTCCGCCGCCGCCACCACCGAGAGGAGGGTGAGGACAGGGCCAAGCAACCTTTGCTGCTTTCGTGCCCATCACTTTGGTCCGGTTTAAACAAATCAGTTGATTTGCTCGTATGGTTTGGTTTGTGGGAGTATGAATCAGCCCGGAATAAAAACCCTACTATTTATTTTTCATTGGTGAAACAAACCAAACTGACGGTTTAGAATCTCTTTAATGTCCCACAGCTTGGATACGTTGTTTACTTCCCAACCTCTTTGTTGTTATTTGCAGAGGAGACAGATTCTCACATGGAAGTTATCATAGTAGTCTGGATGACAGACCAAGGTAAGAAATATTCCGACTTTTCTTTTTCTTTCTTCCAAAGCAGAGCAACAAAAGCCGCTCTGGCAGAATTCCAACAAATAAGCTTTGCTGTAAATTTATTACAGGTAATATCAGTTCAAGATTCCTCTTAAACTATTAATGCATATATGTTTTCATCTAGTGACAGAAGAAGCAGAGGAGACCGTTATGACAGCATGGTGGGTGTTATCTGTGTGTGTGTGTGTGTGTGTGTGTGTGTGTGTGTGTGTCCCGTCCAAGCTTGTGTATAGTACGCGTTTCTGTATTATATTTAAGATAAAGTGATTGAGTTTCCTTTTTCTGAGTGTACTGCAAGTGCAGAGGCTTTGAAATTGCTGCTGCTGTTTTCACTGTGTATGCACACTCATGTAGGCCTGTTGTTGCCTGGCAACAGTTGTCTCCTTGGTTACTACAGAGGAGCTGAGTGCGTAGTCCAGAGATCCACCAGGCTAGCAAATGAACTTGAGCTGGAACCAAAGCAATTCCTGAAGCAGTTCCCTGCAGGTTTCAGCTGCAGGCAAATTGTTTTCGTAAGAGGGCAGAAAAGTAACGTCTGATCAAAAAGATTACAAAATATGTCAAGTGATTTCCTGGAAACTTTAACTTGTATCCTCAAACACCACAGATGACTCAGGATGTCTTTACAAGACTTTTTGTTTTCTCTTTAAACAAAATGCAGATGCATTTCAGTGATAATAGCTTTAAGAAACATCTAATGGCACTACATAAAAAGAATATCTTTAAAAATGTGGTTTTAATTTATCTGGAAAGTTTCTCGAGAACTTCATGTGTCAGATACCCAAATGTAAACTAGTCCAGTGATTCAGTAGATTCATGTATGTTCATCATTTGTGTGAAGAATCAGAATTTGGTTTATAATATTTGTAGAGGTGTGTTCTGGTGCAGGTCAATAGGAATTTTACTTTTTTGTGGCACCGCACATAAGCTTTGTTATCTTACATCTATTTTTTTCTTTTTCTCCCCCTTCAATTGATCCTGAAATGCAGGGCGGAGGTGGATATGGTGAGTATCGATATAAATATAAATCCTGGACAAGTCTGGATGTTTAATCATAGATGTTTTTAAAAAAAAAATAAAACAAAGTCCCCATTAAATGGCTCTCACTGTGCTATTTGCTTTAGAACATGTACAAAATAAAAACAGACATTGGGGAGGATGCCCACCCACCCAACCAACCAACCAAAAAAAAAAAAAAAAGCCCAGTCTGCTCTGACTGGTCCGCCTCAATCAGCTGACCAGACACCACCCACCATTCTGCATTATCTTTGCTGAAAAATGGAAATTTGGACAGATTGATTGGATAAACAACTAGTACGTGCTCTAAACCAGCCATGAAGCCATCCCTCTTACCTGCTTCATAAGGGGGATGTATGTTTTGGGGGGATTCTACACTGTAGTTGTGATGGCATTTGCACGCCTGACGCTGTCCTATTCTTACCTTTTTTTTCAATTTCATTGCCTTCTTCCAGCTTGAGGTTTTCTCTGAACCATGTGATGTAACTTGTTTTTGCTCACTCAGTTGTTTTGGTGGCTCTCTTGTTCCTCATTTCCATGGCATGGCATACTTAATTTACTTTGGAAACACCAACTGTGTTCCCTTTGTTATAAATGTGCCATCATTCCTGAATTGGCCTGTGAACTTCTCACTCGAATGAGACACCTTTTGTCATGGAAAGAGCAGCTACCTGTGGGGCTGAGGTCGATGCGGTAGTTAAGCAGCTGTGCAGCAGCAGGACCTCAGGGCTGGATGAAACTGTGGGTTCCTGGTGACCCTGGAGGTCAGGAAAAGTGCCTCTGGATGGGCAGGATGGAGCCGTGCCTCCCCATTCTCCATAAACTTAACAGTCCACTTTATTTTATTATTATTATTATTATTGTTTGTTTGGCTGCTGAGAAAATGCATTGTTCTGCATATTGCCTTTCTTTTCTATATTTTTTTTCTTTTTTTTGGCAGTTGAGTTAAAAGTACACATTTAAATGAGATAAACGCAATAATACCACCATATTACTCACTAACGCCTTTTATTAAAGTTTGTGTTTAATTGTTTTAGCGTCTGTTGGCATGTCATACGTCCTGTGAGTTGCATCACTGAAAACATGTTTGAGTGCATAGTTTGGGGAAACTTTGATGGGGCAAAACCAGATAAAACTGGTGAAATATTATCCTTCACAATTTCCCACAGACTAAGAAGATTTCGTTAAATGTCTTGAGTTGAGCCAGCAAACCTAAATGCATATTTATCCAGTTAAGAAAAAGCTTAAGCCAGAAGTGTTTGGCTTTCTTTCTACATTGACAAGTGTCTGCATCTTTTTTGTTTTTTTCCTTTTTTTTTTTTTTTTTTTTTTTTTTTTTTGTCGTGGGCATTCTGGCTGTGCTGCTCTACCATCACATAATCGCCCCCCCCCTTCTTCCTGTGGTATATTTTCATTTTTCACTTTCTTGTTTCCTTTTCACTATTTTCAAAGACAATTCTTCCTGGGAGCACTTTCAGTATGGTGAGTCCAGATGGATCGATACTGTCCCAAAGTCTTGTTTCCAGACCTGAGGGGATTGTTTCTTCTTGTCGCAGGCTTCAGTCAAAGACAAATCCCCCTCAAATGTATTTTCCTCACTGTGTAGGTGGTAGAGGCTCGTACAGTGATATTGGAGGACCAGTCATCACAACGCAAGTTACCATCCCAAAGGATGTAAGTAATTCACGACTGTAGCTGCAAACAACGCCATAAATTAACTAACACCCCTAAATCCGTTTTTGTTTTTGTGGTGGTTCTGCAGCTTGCCGGCTCCATCATCGGTAAGGGCGGTCAGAGGATCAAGCAGATCCGCCACGAGTCTGGGGCATCCATCAAGATTGATGAACCACTAGAGGGCTCTGAGGACCGCATCATCACCATCACAGGGACACAAGACCAGATCCAGAACGCCCAGTACTTACTCCAGAACAGGCATGTGCTTTTCCATCAGCACACTGAGCAGGGAGGTCTCGTGTCCTGTGCATTTATTTATTTCTATTTATATTTTTATTTATTTATATATAATATATATATATATATATATATATATATATATATATATATATATATAATATATATATATATATATATATATATATATATATATATATATATATATATATATATATATATATATATATATATATATATATATGAGAGAGAGCGAGCGCGCCAACATTCATAAAATATCCTCTTTCATAGTACACATGGCTTCTCTGATGGTGATTGATCCACAAAAGCTGCATTTATTCTCTCTTGATGAGGTCAAATTAATCTGCAACTACTTTTATAAAGCTTGTGGAATAATTTTTTATTTTTTTGGTTCCAGCTTGTCAGATGTGAGGAGGTGATGCTTGATCTATATTTCTACAAACAGAATGTCTTATACTTTAGGACCGTTAGTCTGAGAAAACATTCACCCTCAAAACCTTTGGCTGCAGAGAAAGAATGTAGTGGCATACAAAATTGATCCATTCAGGTGGTAACTGAAAGATTAATCGCTGATTCCGACACAGAATTCCATCTTTTGGAGTTGGTCTGCTCCCTCCCCGAGCTCTCCATCACTAAATGACAGAGCGGATCTCAGTTGTCTCATTGCTTCCAGCAGACAGAATTTATTTTCAGCCTTGACCTTGGCTTTATTTTTCTCTTTACAGCTTCCACTCGTGTTCAGTGTGAAAAATGTCTTGCAGTTTGCAGGATCCAGCATTTAAACCTGCTGGTCTGTGTCATGTTCCTACTCTCATATATATTCCTAATATCAATAGCTTTGTCTGTCTTTTATTTTAGTGTGAGGCAGTACTCTGGCCGGTTCTTCTAAGAAGGAGGTGATGAAGGTGAAGAATGAAGCCATGCTGCCACACTGGTTCTCCCGGTGTTCAGAGCCAACATTCCTCTGCTTTGGGTAGATGTGCCCCTCCCTGAACACAGCATATGACACCACCAATGTGCAGACCTACGTTGTGTACATGACAATGTTATTTACAGGTCTGAGAAAGTTAGATTTTACTGTGTTGGTGCATTTTTTTCCTCTTTGTTTTTCTTCTGAGAAATTCTTGTGCCATCACTAGACTTCAGCTATATGTGTAATAATCTTTAGTGTTGTGAGCTGGCCCTGGGCCTTTTCTTTTTCTTATTTTCTCTCTTTTTTTTTTATTTTTAATTTCAGTACAGCATGCAGAATGTAATTTTGTTGAGAAGATTGGCTTTTTATTTTATTTTTTACGCATACTCTTCAAATGAAGATGCATGTCCGGAGTGGTTAAATAACTATTTTTCTTTTTTCTTTTTAAATGGCTTCCATTATTATTCTGCTGTAAAAGTAAATGTTTTCTTTAAGACATGCTGACAGCTGGATGTTTGAGGGGAAGCAGGTATTACTATTATAACTGCAGTTGCTACTATCTCACTGGTAATTTTCTCAAACATACGTTATGTTTGCATTTTATGGTTTGATTACCACAGACACACTAGTCAGCACTGACTGTTACCATGGAAACATGGCCTTTAACTTTTAGGAGTTAGCTGCCCTACATTGAAGCCATTTCCCCGTCTTCTTTACTTTTTTTTTTTTTTTATCATACAGTGAAACCAGAAACCAATCTGAAACATCTTTGTTGTCCCGACATCAGATATGAAGCATCTCGCAGCAGCTTAGTTTAGCACAAAGACGGGATACTAAAAATAATCCTGAGTTGATTATCCCATCTGGAAATCTGTGCCAAAAGAACAAAGTTGAGTTGAAAGTTGAAGCTGTTTTTCTGCCACTACACAATCGAATTGACATTGATCAATAAATAAACGGCATCACCTGATCTGTACTTGGAGGACGGATGAGGTGCTCCTCTGTCATCCAGGAGAACCGGGCTGGGACTAATGTCACGTACTAAACAAGCCACTTGGTCACTAAAATGTAACTGCTTTTTGGTTGGTTTTTTTTTTTGGTTGTTTTTTTTTTTTTTTTTTTAAAGTGGGGTAAATCTGTCAAAGTTGTTTTTCCACTGAAAGACACAGATGTATAAAGTGTGTATATATTTGGATAAAAGCAGAAGTTTTGGGAGTGGTTAAATCCAACCACAATGGATACTTCCTTGGACGAGGAAAGCACCCAAACAAAGATTGGGTAATATTTTCTTCTCTTTTTATGGTGGGCCTAAGGTACCAAACAACAAAGTTTTACTCAAAGCAAAACAATTGACACAAAAGCATAACATAACTGGAAAGAAACAACAACATACATGCCAGAAAACAGCAGCAAATCCCAAAATGTAAGACATTTGTTTTAGTTACTGACTTTTTTTTTTTTCTGGAAAGTTAGTTTTTTCTAATATGCACTTTTTAAAAGTGTAATTTTCTGATGTGTTTTCTGTTAAATGTGTGTTTTGCACCGTCAAACCACCTTAGTTTCCACCAACATTTGATGTATTTCTTCCGCTCAGCAGGATTGGACTCCCTGTTCTGCACCACCAACGTCTGATCTCTCAGATCATTTCTTTTGTTTTCTCTCCGTTTAGACAATTGAATTTTTTTTTCTGTTTTGAAAGGATCTAAGATGCAGAACGGAGCAAGGAGCGAGCAGCTTTATGAATCATTTGAGTGGTGATTTGTGTATTTTTGTGACGTGTAGTAGCTCCAGGTGTTTAGTAAATAAAGTCTGTGTTACAGCTCACGAAGTCCGTGTTTTGTTTGTTTTTTGTGTGTTTTTTTTATTCGCCTGAGGCGGATGTTGGTGTGTCACCCCGGCGCCGTAAACCGCCACATGCGTCCGCGGTTCGCTCGTTAACACCGGAAACATGTTGCCATAATGTAATAAGTCAAAAACCCATGCGGTTTCCCATCACGGCACAGCCCTCCGTCACATGCTCCACACTCGTTTCCACGCAGGATCAGAGGAGCTCGGAAGCCGCACGGAGAGGGGAGAATCAAACCCCCACGGGATCCACTTCAGACCGAGGCAGGAGAGCCGGCTGCTTTTGGCCTGGACACAATTTCCATCTTTTCTTTTTTTTATTTTTTTTGTCATTTGGAAGCTCCGCCATATCCAGCTCACCACGCCCGGAGACCCGCCAGCAGGGTTGGTTTAAAAACTCACTAAAGTTGGTCCACAAAGTTAATTTCCCCTTCACAGAAGAGGAACAATGTAATGCAAACGGCACTGAGAGTAACTGCTGCACTTCCTTAAAATGTTCATCTAAGACTGAAAGCATTTGGAGCCGTCGGGGTTATTAGGCTTTTGTCAGGTTTGATGGTGACGTTGACGTTTATTATGCGTGTCTGTCTTGGAAGGTGAAACTGTGTCCAGCAGGAATGACTCTGAGCTTCGTGGGGGCTTGCTGCCTCAGTCCGGAGGCCAAGGAAGCTCGCAGGATCAACGATGAGATTGAGAGGCAGCTCCGGCGGGACAAGAATAAATCCCGATGGGAATACAAGCTGCTGCTGCTGGGTGAGGGACGACAAACGCTGCATTTCTCTGACACCTCTATGGTGGGCTGGAAGAAGTAGAAGTGGGAAAGGAAAACATGTTTCTCTCCAAGTATCACAAAGGGGAAATTCCTGAAAGCATGACGAACGCCGTCTTTCAGTGTCAAAGTATTTTTGCAGAGTGGGATTACTAATAGTGGCCAACATGTCCCTGCATGTTAAAGCTGCTGTGGTAGGGTGTTTTTTCCTATTTCTTTATTTTACTTTTCCATAAGTTGGGTATAATACAGCCAATATAATAGTTGGTATGTGAGGGATTTGGAATAAAAGTACAAAAAAGGAAAATTAAAAACCCATGTACCAGAATTCACATGGGGTCAACATGCAACCTGAACTGATGTTGAATTGAATGCATTATTAATCCCCAAAGGAAGATTTTATTGTTGCAGTGTAAATGACTGAGGAAAAATATAAGAATGTAAAAAAAAAAAAAAAAAAAAAGAACATAATGAAATGTAACATGAGCGCAGAAATAGCTGCTGTTGTGTTTGAAATGCCAAGATCACCTCAACCGCGTTGGAGTGTTGGGTTTATCGCCTGGCAACAACGGTGGTGATGGCGCCACATGTCGCATTGAGAGGTAACACAGGTGAACTGTTTTTAGTTGACATGGATGGAAATTTGCACTCAACATCTGGGGTGCAGAGGTGCTCCTTCACAGTCTGGGCAGGATTACACCATCTGATGATGGAGACGGTGTGACCTCAATCCTCTTCTCCTCAACCTTTTTTTTTGTGGGGGGTCAAAACCTCTTTCTCAACATGCTTGAACTCTCCTTTTCAACTCAGTTGCATTTTAGGGGATCCTCTGATCATTCGCTGGTCCTTTGAAAGCTCAGCCTGCTGGTTCCACGTGTAATCAAATATTCGTTGCCATGGTTACTCATCAAAAGAAATGTTAAAATGTGCCAGAATTAGCAGTAAGAGTCATGGATGATTAGTCTTTGTGTAAAATAACAAAAATAATAAGTACTATCTATGCAAATGATGTTTTTGTGTATAAGTATATTTTATTTATCAGCTGAAGTGAGGCTAATTTGAATGGTTTTAAATGTACTTTGTTAATTTTGTTTAGTTGTTCCAAAACCGGGTATTCATGACTCTGCACAGATGCAGACGACAACTGGAAATATGTCATCTGCATAGATGTGGATAAAAACGGCAGCGCCTCCTTTTGATTTGATTAAATACTAGAAATATTTCATTTGTCAGTAAACAATGTTCCCAATCGTCTTATTCTGAGTGTAGACTTGGTGCTTTCAGGGAAGCTTTGTCGCATTAAAGGGATCCATGTGAGATCTCAGGAGAGAAACGTCTCTTTAGTGCAACTTGAGGTACCGAGCCTGGGAAGCAGTCAGCTGGTGTCGTGTGAGTACTTTAGATGATTGAGGTAACTGAGCACCAGATCTAAAATGATAACCTGTATCAAGGTACTTCCCAGTAGATCAGTGGGATGATGTCAGAGATTAATTTAAAAATAGATGACAGCTACCCAGTCATGATAGGGCGGGGCCATGCCTTATGCAACGGCTCATACAGGAACGTCCAAGAGCCACTCGGGGAAAAAATCCAGACGGACATTCCCCGGTATTCCTAATCCCATGCTCTTCATTTTGGATGTCTTTTATTGATACTAGTCTGGATTTCACTCTGCCTACGTTGCTTCATTTCTCTGGTTGGTTGCCTGCCTTTCTGTTGGTGTCCAGAGGCAGTTTCTCCTGCATCTGTAGGTACGTTTCCCCTGGAAAGGAGAAACTCACCCAGAGGAACCTGATTGATTCTTTGTATCATAGAGGAAAATAATTAGGATAGGTGGCCAGGCTACTTGAGGATGCCCCCAAAAGCAAAAAAGAGTGTGTGTTCACACTACTTGTCCAAATCCATTCATGAGGATATCCCGACTGTATATAGATCATTGTTTTTGACAGTTTCAAAAGCCAAAACCACATGCTTTTATTTCACAGTCCATCCACTTATGGAGGTGGTTTTAAATGCAATTCCAGTCGGATTTGGAAAGATGTAGAAGATGCAACCGGGATCCAATGGGATTTCAAGTAGTCTCTTTGTCATTTGCAACGCAACACAAACATCAACTTCAACTACAATACACCTCTAGGATACGTCTAAGGACACACATCGGTTCTGACCACTTGGTTTATAACGTAAATGCTTCGTCAGAAAAAAAGATTTCTGATCGGTTATGGACCGACAGCGTCTTACGTCTTGTTTCTGTTTAAGCTTTATATGATGTTTCTTAACATTTAGTAAAGCACAAAGAACTTTACAGCTTACATTCGTAAACAATGCTAATGTGTTTACACAGTGCCAAAAGCTGCATAATTCATTATTATGAGTTGGTTATCATTTGTTAAAATGGTCAATGAGGAAGTTGAATAGCTGTCCAACTTATAACGGGAACGTGGTGGAATCACGTGAAGTACCATTCCCACCTTCCCCAACTAATGTCTAATGCAACAGAAGTACTTCAAGTGCACTGCAACTTACAAAATTCAAGGTCTGAAATGAATCTCCACCTCAAAGCAGTTTCACTCAAAAAGCTTCATGTTCTCTAGTGGTTCACTGAGTCAAAGGTTATGTCACGAGTTCGAGTCACTTCTGCTTATCACTTAATGATGGATTTCCTGAAAATGATTTCACAGAGATAAGCCTGAGAAACAGGGGAGTTTGTTTAACCTGATGCTATAGACACTTTTGGTTCTGCAGTGAACTTTTATTGGAAGGTGTGGTTTCAGTAAGGACCGACGGGCTTGGGGCTCAGAAAAAACCCCAGCAAGGTTATAAAGTTTTGAGAAATGTATACGTGTCATGTATTTATTTAAAACGGGTCTGTTCTTTGAGCCTATATGCTTTCTGTGTAGTGACATTCTGTATCTGATGGTGGCCAGGAACTGGTGAGAGTGGAAAGAGCACTTTCATCAAACAGATGAGGATCATCCATGGCTGTGGATACTCTGAAGAGGACAGGAGAGGTTTCACGCGACTGGTTTACCAGAACATCTTAACAGCCATGCAGGCCATGATCCAGGCCTTGGACACATTACAGATCCCCTTGAAGTATGAGCACAACGAGGTAAGACAGAGAGAGACGTTTCTGCTTATTTCTTCTTTGCTGCATCACTCTGGGGAGATTGAGGAAGAGGTTTCGCCACACACTGTCCTACAGTAAACAGTTTACTTGCCCATACTGCACTGTATTTTACTGTGTACTCAGGGTGAAGTACTTCTGGTAATTTGTAAGTGTTTAGTTTTGCAATACAGCTACCAGAGAGTTTTGTCTATTTACGGAGGAGGTTGTCTTTTTGAAGTATGCACGCAGGCTTGTAAAGACGAAGGATTCCCTATTATTTGTGTAGGAATTTGCAGCAGTCATATAAACAGCGGGAGTTTATTAATCACTTTAATTTGCTGTCACACACAACTATGTAACAGTTAAACAGTTAATGCTCCAGATGAGGGACGTAAAGTCTGACTTAGCATGTGTGTGAGTGAAAATGGGCCCCGATGAAGCTTAAAGGGCTGAGGATTAGTTTCTAACTCGGTATCCAGATACTGGTGTGAGAGCGATGATTTCTTCAAGAGGGCAATTGTTGTGTTTTAAAATTAGTATGCAAATTGATCCATCATGGAATTCCCTGAAATACAGTGTGTTTTACTGTGCATCTGCACTGCTTTCTTTGAACAGTCCAACAATGCAGTGACCCGAGCCTGTCTGTCACAGAGAGAGCATCTAATTAGTGAGAGGCTGACCAGGCCTGTCACAACAATTACGTCATCCGGTTTATCGTATGTTACATGGACATGACTTCAGTCATCTGCCCGCAGCGCAGTGGCGTAGTACTAGACGGGCAGATGGGGCGGGGGGCAACCAAAAAAAAAGCGAGCGAGCGAGCGAGCGAGCGAGCGAGCGAGCGAGCGAGCGAGCGAGCGAGCGAGCGAGCGAGCGAGCGAGCGAGCGAGCGAGCGAGCGAGAGCGATAGAGCGAGCGAGCGAGCGAGCGAGCGAGCGAGCGAGCGAGCGAGCGAGCGAGCGAGCGAGCGAGCGAGCGATGCGAGCGAGCGAGCGATCTAGCGAGTCGCAGCGAGCGAGCGATCGAGCGAGCGAGCGAGCGAGCGATCTATCGATCGATCTATCTATCTAGCTATCTATCTATCTATATCTAGCTATCTATCTATCTATCTATCTATCTATCTATCTATCTATCTATCTATCTATCTATCTATCTATCTATCTATCTATCTATCTATCTATCTATCTATCTATCTATCTATCTATCTATCTATTTATGTGCATGCATACACACACGCGCATGTATGTCCCAACTTTAATAGATTGGAAGGGTAAAAATTTAGTCTGCGAGATTGAAAAAAACAAATACAGTCCCTTTGCTTCAGAAATGTGTGGTGTCAATTCAGTGCCAAATGTATTCTCAACTCAACTCAACTCAACTTTATTTATAAAGCACTTTAAACAAAACAAGATTCACCAAAGTGCTGAACAAAGCATAAAATTAGTAAACGAGCATGGCAATAATCAGACATAAGACAATTAAAATACAATACAGTCTCCAGATTCCAACTCACTTAAAAGCCAAAGTGAAAAAATATGTTTTAAGAGCAGATTTAAAAGTGGAAAATGAGTCCATCTGTCTGAGGTCCAGGGGCAACTCATTCCAGATCTTTGGTCCGAAGATTGAAAAGGCTCGGTCACCTCTGTTTCCTCTTGGTCTTGGAGACGACTAACTGTATCTGATTTGCTGACCTGAGGGAGCGAGGAGGGGTGTACACCTGGATCAGGTCAGATAGGTACTTAGGAGCGAGACCATGAAGACATTTAAAAACAAATAAAAGAATTTTAAAATCAATGCGTAAACGAACTGGGAGCCAATGAAGTGATGCTAAAATGGGAGTAATGTGCTCTTGTTTCCGCGCACCAGTCAAAAGACGGGCAGCAGCGTTCTGGACTAACTGCAACCGAGCAAGTGATTTCTGAGTAACTCCAACATAAAGAGCATTGCAATAATGCAATGGGGGGAGTGGTGGCCTAGTGGTTACAGTGGTGGGCTTGGGCGTGGAGGACCCAGGTTATGCCCAGGGCTGCCCACAATGGTAAATCACTGGGGGCCCCTGAGCAAGGCCCTTAACTCCCAATTGCTCCCCGGGGCGCTGCCCTGCTAGCAGCCCCACTGCTCACTAGTGAAACTAGTTGATGGGTTAAAAGCAGAGACTAATTTCGGTGTGCATCGTACATACAGCGTGTGCACGATGTCCACACTGACAAGAAAGGGAAGAAAAAAAAAAAAAATAATCTAAACGAGTTGTAATAAAAGCATGGATTAAAATCTCAAAGTCACAGCGAGAAAGAAGAGGTTTAACCTTGGACAATTGTCTCAGATGGAAAAAGCTGGACTTGACCACTGAACTAATGTGAGCATTAAAAGTCAGGTTGTTGTCCAGTTTGACACCTAAACTCGTTGCTGTCCGTTTCAAATAATCATTTAAAACACCCAAATTGACATGTACCTTAGAGATGTCACTTGGGCCAAATAACAGAACCTCTGTCTTTTCCTGATTTAAATGTAATAAGTTACATGACATCCACGCCTTAATATCATCAATGCACTGTAATAACTGTTGAGCAGAATATGCTTCTTCCTGCTTTAGTGGTATATAAATCTGGCTGTCGTCGGCATAAAAGTGGAATGAAATCCCATGTTTACGGAGAACTGATCCAAGTGGAAGCAGGTACAATGAAAACAGAAGAGGTCCAAGAACAGAACCCCGAGGTACACCACATGTAAGAGGTGTCCTGCAGGACTCCTTTCCGTTAGGTATGATTTGAACCATTTTAAAACATCACCTTGAATGCCCACCCAGCTTTCTAGGCGAGACAAAAGGATTTGATGGTCTACTGTGTCGAAGGCAGCTGCCAGATCCAACAGAACCAAAACAACACAGTGACCAGCATCTGTTGCTAAAAGAATGTCGTTAGAAACCCTTAATAGCGCCGACTCAGTACTATGACGGGGTTTAAATCCCGACTGAAACACCTCAAGAATGTTGTTCTCTTCTAAAAACGTTATTAACTGGCAATACACAATTTTTTTTCAAGAACCTTCGAAAGGAATGGGAGCTTAGAGATGGGTCTGAAATTTGCCAAAATGGAAGAGTCCAAGCCAGCCTTTTTAATAATTGGTGTTACTACTGCATGTTTAAAACACGAGGGCACAATCCCACGAACTAAACTGCCATTAATTATACTAAGAACATGATGAGCCAGAGTAGGAAAAACTTCTTTAAAGAGACGAGGTGGAACTGGATCATTAGGAGACCCTGATGGCTTCATCTGACTGATTAATTTCTCCAAATAAGACGAACTGACAGGTTCAAACTGGTGGAAAACAGTAGAACATGTGATAGACATGGAGGGAGTACAAGGGAGAGGGGTAATGAGGGTCCTAATATTCCTAACTTTATCAATAAAAATGCTCGCGAACATCTCACAAACCCTGGTTGAGTTCTCCAGAGAGGCCGATTGTGGAGCATTTAAAACAGAGTTAATAGTTTTAAACAAAACCTGAGGATTGTGACGGTTACTTGCAATAATTTCTGAAAAATACTTCGTCTTGGCAGCTTTCATAGTCTTTTGATAAGATCGCCAGCTATCTCTCAAAAACTGGAAGGAGACTTGTAACCGGTCTTTCTTCCATTTCCGTATTGTGAAACAAAACCCCGAATCTGAGAATCCAAATCCAAAATCTGATAACCGAAACCCGGAATCAATAACCAAGAAATCAAAATCTCTGAGCGTGGGATCATGTTTCCCGGTTGCACTTTTCTTGTCATCAGTTCTAAAATCAAGCCTTTTTCTCAGTTGTGCTTTTTTTATTTTTATTTATTTTTTACTTTTTTGTGCGTTTGCAATTCTGAAATGAATGTCAATCAGCACCATGTCAATCTACAGTGTGGAGGCGGGACATAGCCAAGATCTAGTTGCTCATTGGCTACTGAACGACTCGGCACCGTACGTTGACAGCGGAGTGCCTCCAAAGCACACACATATGCCGTGCCTGTGTTTACTAAAGAAAAAGACTTTGTCCTATGACTTTGCTCAGGTCACACACAGTAATTGGATGGCGTTTTAGGAGTCCTGTTGCTTCCACAGGTGATTTTTAATTTTTTGCTTTGATATGAAAACATGTAATTTGTTGCTTATTGTTGGTGTGTAAGCAGAATATCAGAAACCAATTGAATAAAGCGGTTAGTGACCTGAGACATTAAGGTTTTGCTGCTGACCGTGGACTACAAAGTAGAGAAAAGGGACCATCATTAAATTGACGAACTTCGTAATGCTTTAAGAAGGGACAAGCTGAGCAGGAAATGTTGTGCCGTCCCCGTAATCACTGTGGGAAAGGGGCTAGTCGCTGTTACAGTAAATCGAGACTGACTCCACGGTTATAGGTACTTTATCTATATTGTATTTATTTATTTGGGATATTTGAATATATTTGGCCACAGATATTCAAGATGCCAGGCTAGGCCCAGATTAGAGTTAATATTAATGTGTAGTATTACTATTCTTTTTGCTCAACATTTTGTGTAAGAAGCTTGATTTGGTTTGGAGATGTTTCTTCTCCAGCAACCTCCAGCTTGTGATCTAAACAGCATTCACTAAAATGCGGTGATTGGCCTGATATACTTTTTTGTTATGCCACAACTGACGCATAGTGTTTGTATGCCACAATGCAGACAAAGAGGGTAATGTTGAAATGAATTGGTGGTGTTTAGTTAAGGGTTGCCAACTTTGGGAGTCGGCGGGGTTGATTAAACAGTAGTCCTAAACCATAACAGTGATGGACATACAAAGATGCTGTTAAATGATTCATAATCAACCAGTTTCTGCTCTCCGGGCTGCTGGCAGCGTGTTAGTGTTGGGTTAGGTAGAAGGTCAACGATAAAACCGCTTCAATACAGATAGTAGCAATAGTTCAGTCTTGGTCTCACTGGCTTTCAATGCTGCACATGGTCTTGAAAGGCCGATTGAAGAACTGGTCTTCCTGGCACAGCACTTACCGGTTTGAGTCCTGTCTAAAAGACGGGGACTATTTTGTGTCCTTAGGTAACTACAGATCTGAGCTAATAATAGAAATAATGTATGGAGTTCCTCCAAGGTTCAGTTCTGGGGCTTCTGTTGTTTAACATCTATATGCTCCCACTCGCTCAAATTATGAAAAAGTACAAAATGCATTACCATAACTACGCACACAAATCTATAAAACCATCTCAGCAGGAGACAATAATCCAACTCAAATATGAATCAAATGCATTGACCATTTTAAAGTGTGAATGTGCCAGAATTTTCTTCAGTTAAATGAAGACAAAACAGAAATAATAGTGCTTGGAGCCAAGTTAGAAGGATTACAAGTCAGTTCCTTGGTTCAAAAGTCCATCGAACAGCTGCAGTTCGTTCAGAACGCTGCCGGCCGGGTCCTCACTAAGACCAGGAGACTGGACCATATAAGTCCAGTTCTTAGATCTTTACACCGGCTTCCTGTCTGTCACAGAATAGATGTTAAAATCCTGCTGTTGGTTTATAAACCTCTGGTCTAGAACTGATAGTCACCTCTGATCTCCCGGTCCGTTGGACCAACCAGAACCCTCGGGTCGTCGGGGCCACGCCTGCTTTCTGTACCCAGAGAACCAAACACGGTGAGGCGGCGTTCCGCTTTTTTGCTCCCCACCTGTGGAGCAAACTCCCAGAATGCATCAGGGGCTGCTTTAAGTCGAGGTTTAAAACATTTTTATTTACTGCTGGATTTCCTTGAGTGCTATAACTTTTTTTTTTTTTTTTTTTAACTTGTCTCTGTTTTTAGTTATTCTGCTTTTAAACCATTTTACCTTTTAATGCATTTGTAATGTTCTTATGTAAAAAGCTATGAATTATCTTGTACATGAAATGTGCTAAGCAAATAAACTGGCCTGGCCTTGCTTTACCAGCCACTCTGACAGATTAATTAAAAAAAACAATGAAGTGGTAAAGCAGCATTTCACTTTTGAAATAAACGAAACAAGAAAAGAAGCAAGTTGACAAAGAATATTGTGACTTTATTCACTATTTGTCATAAATAATGGTTCACTGGCGGTTTGTTTGATAAGTATTGCTGCCTTCAAAGAGAACACCATGACATTTTCAACCATCTTAAGCATCCTAACCTCAGCACAAACCTTTCATCAATGTGAAACAAAGAAAAGGCCTTGAAAAAGTGTTAATAATTTATATACATGCAGAAATAGTGTGGATACTGGAGTGTTCAGCATCCACACAATTTCTGCATGTATATAAGTTAAATAAAATGAACAGAAGTACAGTAAAAGTTATTATACAAGCTTGAAAAATCAAGTGAGGTGTCATCTAACAGTGAATAAAAAAAAAAAAAAAAAAAGAAAATAATTACCTGAGCTGATGTTTTATTTAAATAGTTTCAGCCAGGGCACAGAATGCCCACTTCTTCCAAATACGATCTGGACTACTGATTCATCTGTTTACAGGACACAACTTCCCCAGTGTGATGGTCTTTTCCCAGATGCCTCTGAGCCCTGAGACACTCATGCCATCCCATGTGCACAGCAAAGTTTTACATGGCATTTGTGAATGTAGCTCTATGTTTGATAAATGTGGTATGCCGCTCCATCCTTATAGGTTTCCCTAAAGAACCCCTTGCTCGTGCGGTTGTATGTGTCCTGCTTACACTTGCATTTATGCCCTTTACTCACTGGAATTTCTCCAGATTCTTTGACTTACTTCAGACATCTTAGCAAACAAAATGAACTTGTCAGGACAAGACATTAAATATCTTCAGTTCACATGCTCTGCAATGAAACAAGAATAAAGTAAAATTCACTTTTCTTTTTTTTTTTGTTGTTTTTATGTACTTAATTTCTCAAAAGGCTCCACTGACTCCAGTTTCTCGTAGGACTGTAAATGATGCCTATGGTTGCTATGGACTGGGAAAAAAATAGGAAAGTACCTTTTGATATTTGTAGGACTTGAACTAACCACATAACAGTTCCTGACAACTGTGATGGGGCTGCAGGCATCTAATAAAAAAACTCCTTCAAACAGTTGGAAGCAACACGCCCAACCTCAGTTCCTGTTAACTGTTTGTCACTTGCTGTAAAGTTGGTTTATAGACATTTCAGTCAGCAATTTATATGAACTTACAAAGCAATGTGAGTCAGCTGATTATCTATTAAAAGTTCTTTTTCTTTTCTACATGTTAGAGAAGTCTTGGTGTGTGCCATAGTCAACTAAAGGCTCACAAACTGTGACTTTTGCCCTTTTTATGTGATGTTCATATGTTAAAATTCAGACTGAGATGTGGGGATAAGCCTGACATAAAGTGATTTGCTCTATGTGGAGAAGACCGCATGGTTAAACTCAATTTTCTTTTTATCTGGCAGATGGGGTAAAGAATCCCTTCATTTTTGCTTTTATGTCCAAATATGGTCATTTATATCTCAAAAAATAAAAAAAATCCGACAATCACAAGCCAACTATGAGGCTTCACAATGACAGTTCTCAAACACGGTGTCATCGCTGGGGTTACACCCACCTCTTATCTGCAGTCTGTTACTGTTAGAGATGCTTGTCTTTTTGCTCGGACCGTGTAGCTTCAGCCTCCTTTTAGCGTGTATTTTGTATGCTTGTAGGTGGTCTTTTCTTTTATAGAGATGTCATTACAAAGCAGCTGAAAACGTGATAAAAATCATTGCGACAACATTTGGAACCTTGGTCATGCTGCCAAAATTGGTCACAGCTGATAAAATCTACATATAACAGATGTCATTTTGGTGGGAAAAGTGCCAGCCTGCCTTTGTTTGTGTGTGTCTGAGGGCATAAATGGTTAATGGTCTGCATTTGAATTGACCTTATCTCAAATTACAAAGTGAAACAGTCGTAACTGGACCAGGAAGTGTTATATGTCATGATATTTATCTAGACTTGGAAGTAGGACGTATTTTATTAAATTTCTGGAGGTCAGGGAACACAGAAAAGAAGTTGACATGGTTAAAAAGGTTTTTGGTTCCTGAGTTGGAGAATTATTAAGCACTTTAGCCAAGTTAGTTATCACAGCAAAAGGTGCAAAAAAAAAAAACAGGAAACCGTCAACTATTTCTACAATGTGGGAAGATTTATTACTCAACAAACGGCTCTGTCATAGTACTTGTTTCAAGGAAATTAATGGTGGTGTAAGTAATTGGTTCAGCCCCTTTACAGTGTGTAAAGACATTTCATAAGACTGGACTTTCCCCACAGTTAAGCAACTCCAGTACGCTGGTTTAACGCTGGTTTCGAATCCTCGTCTGCATCAGAAAGGGCAAAAACATCAAACACAACTGTCCATCCATAAAACGTCTACAGAGGCCAAGCTGCTGGATTTTTTTTATTTATTTTTTCTGATGGTGATGTGGTCGTATCAGATATTTAATGTTGGGGAAGTGTGTTCGTGGTGGCGTGCCTCAGGAAACGGCAGCTGCGCGAGCGGTGAATCTTCCTCGCATTCATCTCAGTGCGTTCTTCTCCTGTTCAGGCAAACGCCGGTATGGTCTGTAGCATTGATGTGGAAAGGGTCACAACATTACCAAAGCAGTGTGTGGATGCCTTGAAGAGCCTGTGGAAGGACCCGGGGATTCGGGAATGTTACAGTCGGAAGAGGGAATACCAGCTCTCAGACTCAGCCAAGTAGTGAGTGTAAACAGACTAATAAGTCCTCCGACATTGTCAAATAGCTTCTAGTGCTGCATTTGCCAGCCATCTTTTCAACGGACTCAGGACTTTAAAGTTCAATAGTTTCTTCCATTTAAGGCTGTGGACAAAAGGCTTGAAAGCAAACCGGTACAAATGTAACTATTTAATACATATACATTTTTATTTCTTGACTCTGCATTGTTTTCCTGTATTGTTAGTTATCTGAATGAATTGGACCGAATAGCTCAAGCTGGTTATCTGCCGTCCCAGCAAGATATCCTGAGGGTCCGGGTGCCCACCACAGGCATCATAGAGTACCCGTTTGACCTAGAGAAAGTGGTGTTCAGGTGGGTGTTTTTACTGCTCTTGTTATCTGTCTTTTTTTTATTTTTTTTTTTATTCTGATCTAAATGGTTATATTGGAGAACAACAACAACCACTAATAATGATGATTGTTATTATTATTGGTTTATTTTACCTACAGTGACACTTAGTCAGCTTTAATATCTCAATAATAGATGATCCTTTGCGACACATAACTGAATTTAGTCTTTTTAGAACTGATTTTCTTTCTGATACTGAATATTGCTCCCATAGTGCTTTTATTTCTATCTTAAATAACACATGAACTTTTTTAGTAGCTTAAGTTAAAGCATATCTATTAAGTAAAGAGCAGTTTCAGAGATGTGATTCCAACTTGCTTCCACGGCTCCAGATACGTGGTTATGTGGTGAAATCCAACATTTTCAGCAGGGACTGGTTGTGTAGGACAGTGAGTACTACAGCTTTGTCCATCCTTGTTTGGGTGTTAGTCTGGAGACCACAGCATTGCATAATGAGTATTCTGCCGTTTTCCTGGTCAGATTCTCCAGCTTCAAATACTCGCTCATGCAATACCCTTATTTTCGACAGTTACTGTGAGTATTTCCAAGAGTGGTATTGAAATAACTAACGGCAAGTTGAATGAAGGCCTAGACCAAGATTTAGCCATGTCCGGTCTCTTGCTCAGTCACTCTCATCTTCTCTTCCTCACGTCCCCCAAACTGACCGTCCTCTATTTTTTTCAGCACCTCTGCTGTGATGAATGTACAGAGACTAGCGGGCCTTGTTGTTTTTTTTTCAGTGTTAATTTAACATAAAAATTCAATATTTTTCAAAAATTTTTTTTTTTTTTTCAAACAAAATTTTAAAGTAGAAAATATAAATAAATAAATAATAGTAAACTTAGAATGGGCTTAATTATTGTTATTATTATTTGTTACCTACAGTGCACTTTAGTTATTTATTATTACTCAAATTTGTTGCTGCAGGATGGTGGATGTGGGAGGCCAGCGCTCTGAAAGGAGGAAGTGGATTCACTGCTTTGAGAATGTGACGTCCATCATGTTCTTGGTGGCGCTCAGCGAGTACGACCAGGTCCTGGCTGAGTCCTCCAGTGAGGTGAGAAGAGGGCTGCTGCCTAAAAAAAGACTCCTTCCCCATGTCAGTTGTTGTATGCTGTGCAAAGTATGACAAAGAGGCTCACTTTGGAATATTAAAAGAAAAACAAATCCCAGTGAAGGAAACAAGGATAAATTGTTTCCTTTGTTTAAAGCCAAATGTGTTAGATCGAAATGACCCAGATTTCTGCAGTTCCACAGTTTTAAAAGCCTCATCTGTACTTTCTGTTGTGCAGTTTGCATTTGACGCCTGCAGGGGGCGCTCTTTAGTCGCTATGTTAAGCATAAGGCGCCTCTCAGCAAGGCTCACTCCCCCCTTAGAGATTAAAGCCAATTGAATTTGATCACAAGCACATGCACACAGAAAAAAAATACGGCTGGGGTACTGTTGTCTATGTCTTATTTAATGTTTCAGCTCTTGTTGGTGTGTTTTTCAAAGAACCGAATGGAGGAGAGCATGGCCTTGTTCAAGACGATCATATCCTACCAATGGTTCAAAGACTCCTCAATCATCTTGTTCCTCAACAAGATAGATCTGCTGGAGGAAAAAATCATGACTTCACATTTGGTTGACTACTTCCCTGAGTATGACGGTAAGAGGAAACATTTGAACACAAGATGAATAAATACCACAAAAACGGGGTTGGGAGGAGACTTTTCATCCTTGTACAGCTACAAAACATGAGCTCATATATAATTAATTTGGCTTATTATAAAACAAATGGTCCTGTTTGGCTTAAATTGACCAAAACTGATGTCACTGCTCATAAACTGTGCTGCTTCTGCCGTCTCTTTCCTTCTGCCAGGTCCCCAGCAGGACATCCAAGCAGGAAAACAATTCATCTTGGACATGTTTTTCAGTCTCAATCCGAACGAGGATAAAATCATCTACTCCCACTTCACATGCGCCACCAACACGGATAATATTCGATTTGTCTTCTGCGCGGTAAAGCACCACATCTTGCAGGGCAACCTGGAGAGAAACAACTTGGTGTAAAATGCTGGTGATGCCGCTGTAATTTAATCGCCTCTGTACAGCTGGCAGTCGGTGGGGTAGGGGGGACTGTAGTGCGCCCCTCCACACTAATCCAAAACATGAAATTGAGAAGCTTCAGAGCTTGTCGTCAGATCACTGTACTGCTGATGCATTTCAAATTTTCTTGTTAGACTCTTTGAAAATGGATGTCTCCAGTTATTATGAAGTGTGACCTGCCAATTAAAGTGTTGCCCTGCTGAGGGTCTAATATAGCACGCACTCTGAAATTTATGGAGTGCTTTGTGAATGCTTTTGAGCAGCAACAATGTAAATTCACATAGATGGATTAAAGGGCTGGGGTGTATTTTAGTGGCCTCAAAACCCTTCTGAGGAACTGTGATGTGCTGGATCTCTCCTCCAGGGAAACTGCTGGAGTGAGCGTAGAGTAACTGCACTGCAGCACCTCACGTCACTTACTCGATCAGTTTAAAACAGTTTGAAATGCTTAGTTTGTGTCGTCTTGCCTGTGAGGGAAGAAGTTAAACACTAATGACACATGTATCTAATTGCAGGTATCACTCAGACAGTGTAAAGTGTAGAATTACTACTTGTGCTTCACTTTAGAGGGTTTCAGATCATTTCTGCAAATTTGTTTCACTTGACCGTAAACTTAAGTTTCATCTGTGGTAGGATTGTTCAAACGACACTTTTTGAGTGCATCGTTCATGTATTTTTCCTTTTTTAATACATAAAGGGATAATGTAGTGTATCCTTTCAGTTCAGGGACTTTTTAATGGAAGTTTTAACTAGATTCTGTGCCTAAAAATAATTTCCCAAAAAGATCAGAGTTTACACTATTATTTCTTAATGCAAACCGGTCACGTTTTATAGTACAGTAACCTCCTGGTCATTTTCCATAGTTACTCACATCAAGGTTGGTGTTTTAAGGGTAAACTGCAAATGAGGGATCTGCTAAATGAGGATTCCGACTGGTGCGTTACTGATCCTAAATGATTCAGATCAAAGGTATCACGCGCACAAAGAAAAAGCTCATACAAGTGAAGCCACTGTGCTGATGTTTACATGGTTTTATTCATGTTTTGTGAAATTAATCACACTCTACTTTGTACTATGTAATTTATGGGCACGTTTTGTGTTGCCGTAGTGTTTGAATGCAGTGTTATTGTTGTTAAAGGTGATTGGATAAATAAACTGTTTTGCTCATTTGCTGCTCAGGTTCTCTCTCCTTTGCATTTACAAATCAGCTCGTGTGTGTGTGCTGAGAGTTTATCGTTCGAGTGTTTCCATCGGCTCATCTGGAGCCGTGTTTGTCCTGAAATCCTCCTCCGTGATTCATCCGTCTGGCTGGAGCCCGCAGCGGTCCGTCCATATTTTTAGTTTCGTACACAGGGACGTAAAGTGTGCCAAAGAACCATTATATTTGGAGGACAGACACTAAAGTAATGTGGCAGTTACACATGTCGCTTGAAAGGATGGATTAAAGGGTTCCTTGAATCAAAAGCTTATTCTGCTTTCCAGTCGACATATTTTCCTCCAAATATAATATGCGCCAGTGCTGACTGTTGATTAAAAGGCTGCAAAGAGTTCTAGTAAAATAGACACCACTAATTTATTATTTAAGCTTTGACAGATATTTACAAAACAGGCTTGTTTAAGAATTGTTTTAATTACAATGAGGAAAACATGCACTATTTCAGTGGTTTCCTAAGTGAAATGGGGGTGCAGGGCTATGGGCGGTATGAATAATAATAAAAAAAGGAGAACGCTTAGACACTGTTGGCGTGTCTAAGAGATGCCACTTGTCAACAGGCATACCTGGCAAATTCTTGGGGCCCCGAGCCAGAAGGGGGTCCCCGAAGACCGACCAACGAAGCGACAGAGCAGTGACAATGACAAGGATTTTCTTATAAACCAAAGTGGGGCCACCATAAAAGGTTTGTGAAACGCTGCACTATTTTAACACAGTAAACCATCCACAAATGTTAAGACCTCTATGTGGTTTGGTTTTTAATCTAGAATAAATATTGAAAGTTTTTCATGCAAAATGCGGTCAAAAATACAGGTGGTCTCAGTCATTGGTACCCAAGTGATTTTTACCTTCAAACCCCACCAGAGCAGTCGATCAGCATTTAAACCTGAACTAAAGGACAAAAATAAAATGACAAAAACCAAAGCATGAAGTCAGACGATGATGGACGCTCATCTCGTGGGGAAAGGCTGTTCTGCCATTTCCAAGCATTTCAGATTGTCTGGTGAAGCTGCACATCGCATCGTTGCAAAGTACAAAGAGACTAATTCTTTCTAAAAACAATGCTGGATGTACTAGAAAGTGTAGCATTTCCAAAATGTTGAAATAGCAGATAGTTGGAAATGTCAATAGGAATCCTCAAATATCAACGGCATAAAAGGTGATGCTGAACTGGCTTCTTCTGGACCTCACAGTGGCACCCGAGGTCATCGTATAAGAAGCGCTTCGTCAGTCACACGCAGCGTCACATCAAAGGCAGACTTAAGTTTGCCCAACATCTGAAACAAGGAGATTAATTTTTAAAGTCTTTCCTTTAGTCTTTGGTCTCTGGTCCTGTGGTCTGGAGCTGTTTGGGGTCATGGACGCTCAAATTTAATGACCTCTTCCCTTCAAAACCTTCAGAAACAAACGAACAAAAAGAAAAGAAAAAAAAGAGTTTCCACAGTGAAACATGGTGGTGGGTGCATAATGGTTTGGGGCCGTTTCACTGCTTTAGTCACACAGACCACTTTTTGGATGCATGGGGTCATGAAAACGAGGCTGAAGATGACGTTCTGAGGCATGATGCAACAAAATCTGCTGCCAGTCCACCTTTATAGGTTGCATATTATTTAAGCATTACAACAAAGGATTAACTGCCATATGATAAGATTCATAAATGTAATGCTTGGAAGTTACTCAAATTAATCTCAGATGGTGTACTTCCATCTGATTAATAAAAGACGATATGCAGTGACAAGCTTACTTCCAAGAATCTCATTTGTACATTATTCAGGTGTCCCAGTTTTAGATTGACAAAGTAGAGTAGATTGACAAAGTTAAATATGTAAAAACTTAAAGAGGTGGGCAGAGAGACACTGCTGTGGAACCTGTATCGCAAATTATGATGGTCTCATCATGATATATAAAATGAAATATATAAAGTGAAATATAAGGGCTTTATGTGACTTATCATTTCAGATGTTTTTCATGATATTCTTTTCCAAATATACAACTAAATAAGCCCTACATCGACAGACTAAGTGAAGGACCTGTTCATATAATACAGCATTACCTGAAAAATTTAAAAAAGAACATTTCAAGCATGTAAACGTGGACACATTCCTCTAAAGGAAAGTCCTACTGCACGTGCAGGTTTGCTGTCATATACTGGGAATGAGTCATCACTGATGCATGAACCCCACCTGTACTTGTTCTGCTGCCATTAAATATTTTAAAAATATCTAAAACAAAAGATGTGTGCATGGTTTTGGTTTGGCAAATACTGGGATTGGTCCTAGGATTAAAAAAAAAAAAAAAAAATTCCAGTGAAGGGGTCTGCGGCACCTCAAAGTCAGATTAGTCTGAAAGCTTGGTGGTTTGGATCAAGGAGAGGTTACATGAGGAAGCAGGTGTGAAATGATGATTAAGAACTATTTTTCGTTCTCCTAATCCCCTCAGGTGCGCTCCAAGCTGCCCTTCAGCCACTGCTGCAGGTAAAACACAGATCCTGCATATTACAATACACCTGACTGGCCTCCCAGTAAGGTTTTCCCTCACCGTAGTGGGGGAGGGGGGGTTTCAAATTCATGTACCCATGAGAGTATATGGACCTGAAAGCAGATACACATTGCATTGCCTTTCAATGAGAGCCCGCCTCCTTGCACTGAAGGAATGTGAAAAGCACCTGAACTGGATCCGCATGAGGAAGAATGACTGCAGAAAATCACCAACAACTAACCTGTTGCAGGGCACAAGTTTCTTTGGCAGCTCTCACATGAATCAATAACCCTGTGATTTTTTACAAATCCCTGTCAGAGTGGTAGTTTAACGAAAAGCAGCTGGTGACATATGAAGAATGGAGTGCTGCCTGGCTGATGAGGAGCAGGAGAGACTGAGGATCCACAGAGAGATAGAGAGACAACTCCGCCGCGATAAAAAAGATTTTCACCGGGAGCTCAAACTGCTGCTTTTAGGTGAGAGCCTCCACATGTCTACTCTCTGGAAATATTTCAAAATTAACAAAAAGTTTGCCTCCTGGAATTATCACATTTGTGGGGAATCATGAAAAGACGCTAATAACATTTAAAACTTAATTTTTTGTTAGTTTAAATTCAACTCTTTATTATATTTTATGACTCAGAAAAAAGTATATTGAAGTAAAATCAATTATAAGTGTGTGGTTGAAACGTGAAATAAGTTATTTATATTTTTGGACTAATATATTCATGTCCTTTCAATTGTGACTACATCTACGGTTGCCTAGATGGGACAATTCTTGTCAACGCAGTAGAATCTGATTAGATTGGACTAGAATTGTAGTCAAACATGCTTAAATGAAGTTAGAAGTTACAACAGTTATAGTTTGCGATGCATACGTACAAAAGATCCTAAAAACAAGCTCAGAAATGATGGAGTTTAAGTAGTTTACACTGGAGAGAGAGCGGCTTTGGAGCCGAAGCATCCAACTTAACCGTTCATCACATGTAGTTGAACCTGTCTGATCATTTATACTATTAATTCACTGTATCAGATCTGCAAAGACGGATATTTCAGATCACATTTGTTTTGAGGGTTTCATTCAGATTGCATCCAATTCTTGATGACTTTTGTTGTAAATCCTATACTCCATTTGACAGTTTCTCAGTTTTGTTCACGTTAAGCACTATGTGGGTCAGATGTGCTGCGAGGTTCATTAAGTGGGACAAACTCGGGTTTTGCCATGTGTTGTGTGAACCAGATGTGGTGGAAATTTTCATAGGAGAGTTTTGACCTGCGGTGTGGCCCAAAGGCTCAAAATGAAGAAGTGTCTGGTGGATGTGCGGATAAAGGCAGCCACATTTACCTTGAATCACTGCCACCAGTCAAGTCCAAGGGCAGGTCAGAGAAACCGGTTGATGTGAGCCAAGTTTGGGCCAAAGATTCTTTGCTATCCGGGCAAGGGCAAAGTAAAATTAGAAAACTTAATTCTGAAGGGAGCCTGAGTGTCTTTTTTCTTAAAATTGTGGCAATCCACCCAAGTCTTTAGACTCTCCAGTCAAAACATCAGAAGAAAAAATTGCAGAAGTCGTTAAGTTCTTCATCTGGGCAGCATGAATGTTTGTGCCAATATTTATGATGATCCTTGGAGCTGCTGAGGCATTTGAAGCAGTTTAAAACCAAAAGCATTATCCTTTTGGGATGATTGATCCATCCAAAAAAATGTCTCTCTGATCCAAAGTGGTGACCCAATAACTGAGTAAAAAACACAAACATGTCTGTGGATTTGCTTTTGGACAAAGTAGCAGCTGCTGGTGTGATGTGGGCAAAGAAAGCACTTCTGTGTTTCCCTGAGTATTTTTGCCATCCTGAGTGCACTGTGCCGCCGAGGAGGAAACGAGGGTATCTGGATCGATAGACGCTGACGTTTTGGTATTCGTTTTTTTGGCTGCACTTGTCTTTTAACTCAGCTGCAGTTGCAGTTTCCTTCTGCATTCTTCACATTGCTGAAGCTCTGATGAGTCAACGTGATAATCTTTTCCTTGTTGAAATGAAACTACGGGAGACGCCTGCGTAAGTATCTTACTGTAAAACAGACAGAATACGTTCATAGGCTAATACCTTGAAAGTGATCTGTGCATCTCTTAATAGGGGCATACAATACAGACCAACATTTGTGGCATCTGTGATGATAAATACATGACTAAAGACAAGACATAAGGTGTTTCTTTTCTCGACCCACCCAAACAGGCCACTTCTTAAACTTTGACTGGAGTCTATGTTGGAAACGTTTCATTCCACCTGAAGGTTTCTGTTGAAAGGTCAGCACTACTTTAAACTTCGCCTTGAGTTGTGTGGACAACAATATCCTTCTGTAAAGGTCAGAGTAATGGTTAACATTTTTCAGGCATTTTTAGGTGCTTAGCTGACACGTTTTTTTGGGGGGGTTTTAAGAGTAATTTACAACCAAGGACGGGAAGCGGCGCGCTGATTCACTCAACGACGCCTGGCTGTTGCATGAACACGACGCCGCATTTCACTGCTTATTTTACGGGATTTGTGTAGTTTATTTTTTTTTAAATGATCATTTTTGTTCACCGTTGGATTGTCTTGTTTTCCATCTGTTTTGAGGCTTTTTGTAGGTGATGTGCACGGAGATGAAAATAGAGCAGTTAAAAATGTCCCTTTTTATGAGGTGAAACAAATGGACGGTTGGCACCGAAAGAAAACAACCTCATAAACACCCACACACGAGTATCTCTTAGTTTACCTGTGCTTCTCCAGTAAAAAATATATTTTTATTCTCTAAATCCAGTTAAGTTGCAACTGGTTGATGTTTTTTTTGTTTTTTTTCTTTATGCATATGTATGTCACAAACAGCATTTTCTCGGCATTGCTTTGATCTCAGTCCTCAGTCTTTTCATATTTTATTTATTATTTTATTTACAGGGGCTGGTGAAAGTGGGAAGAGCACCTTCATCAAACAGATGCGGATCATCCATGGCAAGGGATACAATGATGCTGACAGGAAAAGTTTCACCCGGCTGGTGTTTCAGAACATCATCGCAGCAATCAAGTCGCTGATCGAGGCCATGAAGACTCTACAGATCCACTATGTCGATGACCAAAACATCGTAAGAAGCTGTGCACCTTTTTCTAAAAGACCACTTTAAATCTCTTATCTCCTTTGTTTTGTATTATTAAGTTCAGCGTGTGAATAAAAGGTAGCAAGAATAAGATGTATATATCATGGAACTAGTGTCACATTTTGGTTTGATGTTCCGTTCCTGCAGTTCAATCCATTTTCCTTATATTGTACCAGTATCAAAAGTCATGTTCTCTTAAGGCAGTTGTGTCAGTAGTAAGAGTGTTAAAGAATAAAACCCTCCAATACAATAGTTGAGGTGAATGGCCGTCTGCCTCGAGAGGAAAATGTCAAGATCAGCATTTAGAGACAAAAAGACTCAGCCGGACAGTGCTCTAGAGAATTGGTCTTCAAGCCTGGCCTTCATGCTGTCCTGCATGTTTTAAAAGTTTCCCTGCTTCAACACACTCAGGCACAAATGACTGCGTCATTAACAGACGTACGGACCTTGATTAATTAGGTGTTTCCTTGCATCAACACACCTGTTTCTAACACATGCAGGACAGTGGGCCCTAAGGACCAGGGTGGAAGACCACTGCTCCAGAGCCAAAGTTACCTGCAGGGAAACACAGGGAGACAGAAAAAATGAAACGAAGCACACACTTCAAGAGGCATATAAACAAATGCATGGAAAGTACGGCCGGCTGATCATTAAGCCGCTGCCACTCCAACACAACCCGTCTAACGAAGATGCTGCCCATCTGCAGCACCATCATCCTCTTGCTCTGGCCGACAGCTCTCCACCTTGGTGGTCTGAGTATTGGCTGAGGTGTAAATGCTGACAGGAGCAAACGCTACTACTACCACAGGTGAACGGACTCGTTGCTCCGATCGCTGAAGATGTCAACACGCTTTTGACTTTCTGAATTTTCATCTCTCACTAATCATTTCCCCAATCCCTCAGATTATATGTTATTTGTGTGTGAAACCTCGCCTCTTCGTCCAATGCAAAAACACACAAACCTAGTGTCCAACCCAGTGTTACAGTTTTAGTTTCATTTGAAGTCAGAAGTGTATTATAGACCTTTTTGATATGCACTTTCTGCTGGTAGTTGTGGCACATCTGTAGTGAGCTTATATGGACTTCTGTCAAGGCGGCAGAAGATGCCTTTCACAAACAGTCTTTTTTGTACACATACGAAGTTAAGATGATCTCTGTTTGTCTGTAGGACCCTATCCAGACTTTCACTAAAGTGGAATACATTTTTGATGTAGGAGGTTTTGTTGGAGGTTTAAAATCTGAATTTATTTTGACATAATTTACTTCCTCTAACATAAATTGCCAATATGCTGCAAACACATGCTTCATTCTCACTCAAAACTGCTTTTATTCACGTCGTTTTGGTCCTTAATGAAATCTCCTAACCATGTAATAATAGACCTAAATGAACTCTTAAACATCTCCATGCAATCCTGTTTTTCTTTTGTTTTTGCATCAGGGCCTTGCACAGAAGTTGAGCCAAGTGGATGAAACCCAAGACTTTCAAGTCTTAGAGTCCTGGCAGGTGGATGCCATTAAGAGAGTTTGGAATGACCACGGCATCCAAAAGTGCTACGAACGCAAGAGGGAATTCCAGTTGTCAGACTCTGCCAAATAGTGAGCATTTTAATTATTTCTTGTCAGATATTTTGTCAGCACTTTAGCCTTGAATTCACAAGCTCACATGCTGTTTTAAGAGCCAGAATCTGTCCAATACTCACCTGAATCTGTGTGAATAAACTGGGTGGACTGTTGTTAACCTTTCAGCTACCTGAGTGACATGGACAGAATCTCTGCCTCGCTTTACATCCCCACCCTGCAGGACATCTTGAGGGTCAGGGTCCCCACCACGGGCATCATAGAGTACCCCTTCGACCTGTCAAAAGTCATCTTCAGGTGCGCTGTCCGCCGTTTATGTCATAACTTACGTATAACAAAAATAGCTTGAAAAGAAATACAAATATAAGAATGGAATCCAAGTTTTTTTTTTTTAAATCATATTGTGTCTGTGTTTTAAAAACGTTAGATCTAATAAGTTAATTAGTGAACATTGATGATGAGGTTGAGCTTTTTCTGTAAAGACAAGGAACTGGTTCCCTCGTCCAACTTTCATCGTCAAAGCATGTTCCAATGAATATTAATGGTGTGTGCAGGATGGTGGATGTGGGGGGTCAGCGTTCAGAGAGGAAGAAATGGATCCACTGTTTTGAGAATGTCACCTCGGTCATATTCCTGGCGGCCCTCAGCGAGTACGATCAGGTCCTCTTCGAAAGCAACACTGATGTAAGTCCCAGTGTGGCGTAGACGACTTCACTTGAGATTAAGTTAATATTTAGTCTCCGAGACTTTTCTCATATCTTTTCTCAGAATCGACTGAACGAGAGCCTGGCCCTGTTCAAGACGATCCTCTCGTACCGCTGGTTTGAAGAGTCCTCCACCATCCTCTTTCTGAACAAAACGGATCTGCTGCAGGAGAAAATAACCAAGTCGCATTTGGCAACATACTTCCCAGAATACACAGGCGAGTCAAACTACTGCTCCGGATGCTCTAAGTATCCTACAACAACAAACAAATCAGACTCAGATTTGAAATTAGGAAGAAAAAAATAAGAAAATCGCTTGCTCCCACTCTTACATTGTGATAATTATCTGTTTCTTTCTGCTTTGAATCATGTTAACTGGTGCATTGATAACATCAGTAAAAGAAACTGATCAACTGACATTAAAAACAAGGGATTTAACTCAATGTCAAGGATTTCTGGAGTTTGTCCAGCCTACATAATAAACACACACACACACACACACACACACATATATATATATACATATATATATATATATATATATATATATGCACAACTGAAAAACGTTACTTGGACCTTCGAAGTGAACGGTACAGACATCGCAGACCCAGATCTTTCTTTCCACCAGACGTTATGCTGCCTTGTGAGTTGTGTAAATCTGCGACACCGACTTCAAAAATGGCTCACGTTGCGGAAAGACAGAGGTGGAGGGCTTCAAAACCGACTGCTGTGAACATGGGTGTAAAGACGTGATGAAAAATGGAGATGTTGTGCTGCATCTCTGAGATATTTTGACCAAAGCGCATCACAGACATTTCAGTAAGGCCCCTGGAAACTGTAGATAAAGTTGATAGAGAATGGCGAAGTGTGACTCTTTTTAGTCGATTTCCAGAATCCCGTTTCCTTTAAGGAAAACATTTTTAAAAAACCTGCGGGGTTTTTCTCTTTGCTGTCAGACTTGCTTTCACTCATGTTTCTCCCTTGTGGCAGAGTCGTGATGAAGACGAAGTAACCAAAGTTGCCAAATGAGAATTTAATAAAATGCATGCCAGACAGGAAATGAGGGATTGTGGTGTTTGATGACTTCAGATACTCCCTCGCTCTGAGCTCCTGTACGCACCCCTAGGTTACCCATTGACCACTCTGTCCCCTTCCCCCCTCCCTCTCACAGGGCCTCAAGGTGATGCTGAGTCAGCCAAAAAGTTTATCCTGAAGATGTACGTGGAGCGCCACTGTGGGCGTCATAAACCCCTCTACAGCCACTTCACCTGCGCCACGGACACAGAGAATATCCGCATCGTCTTCAAAGCGGTCAAGGACACGCTCCTCCAAGATAACCTTGAGAGGTTCAACCTGGAGTGAGGGATGACAAAAAAGGACGCTTTCAACTTTAGAAGCATTGTTATCACAAACCTGGTCAGAATCACCTGTTTTCTGGACATTTTATTTGTTAAGTGCTGCCAGTAAAACATCCAACAGGCAGCAGATTCAGGTAAGGCGCACAGGCTTCTACTGTCCTACACAGCAGGTGCCAGTTTTTCCAAAGAATGGTAATATAAACACATTTTCAAACGCTACAGGAGAAAATTGGAGAAATCACAACAGTTGTATAAATGCTTAAATCATCAGATGGTACCAAACAGGTTTAACGAAAGCGGCGTCAAGGAAAAATGCAGCTCACCTCACCTTGCAGCTCGAAGAAGAGGAAGTAAGAGGATTGAAGACAACTGTTGTAATGTTTTTTTTTTTAACAGTGTGCAACAACCAGTTAGTTTAGATTTTCGGTTTTAACAGAATCCATATGTCAAAACCTGTCATGTGTGTTTTTAAATCAAAATCGATTGTATCTTCTGTAACTTTATTTTAACATTAAACTATATGAATGTATAACTGAACAAAGTCCCCGCAGCACATCCTGATCTGTTACAGCAGCTACATGGTACTGATTAACAAAAGCGACTGGCGTGCCGTGCCAGTGACCTTTGTACTAAACAGCGAGTTCTGATATGCTGGTCCCCGTCCTCCTGTTTGATTGAACAACAAAATAAAAAAAAAAAAACGTGAGGGGGGGGGGTGTTTCCATGAAGTTAGAGCTGTGGACACACGGAAGCAGAGACTCTTGAGGTACTTTTGAATCTTATCTGCTTTGTGGTAATAGTTTGTTTGGGTAAAGGGGTTGAAAAGCTCTAGAAAGGACATATCAGAAGTAATTTCATGAACAGTGGAATGATAAAACTGCGGATGAGTGCTTTGGATCAGCCTCTAGCTTCCTGCTCCATGTGGGAAAGCTTGCGAACGATAATATGCACGTGAAGCTTACGGTGTTTCCGTTTCGCGTGTTGTGCTTCTCAGCCCTGAGGGCGCGTGAAGTCTTGTATCTGCGCATCTGGACTCAAAAGTCTGCTGTCAGTCATCTGCAGCCTTCCCACGCTCCTCCCTCAGGTAGCAATAACACAACTGAACAGAAACTGCACTCAGTGATTACCCCCCTCCAGTTACAGATAATGGCACACGCATGCACTCTCTTACACGTTCCTGCTCAGGAGCGCTGCCTCAGAAAGCTCAGCCGCTGCGTTGAGAGCTGCTATAGCAGGTGACTGCCCTTATTTGGTAGTGGCCCAGATCACGTGACCACAAGATGGTGGAAGCTGTGAGCTGTTTATAAGCTGAGCATCTCCATCGAGAGGCTGGAAGCAGGAAAACGAGCAGTGCATCCATGCTCTGAGACGTGGAGGACAGAGATTCCTGAGCCCCAACGGTGGTGAGTTGACTGCTTTTTATTCGGTGAGGATAAAAAGGGGAGAAACAGAAATATGTTCTATTTTTTGCCCCTCAGAGCCAGCAGGCAGGAAGAGAGAGAGAAAGAGAGAGAGGGGGAGGGAGGGGCTGCTGTCATCAGCACTGTGGTCCTGTGCTGTGATGTGGAAGTAGAGGAGAAGCAGCTCAGCATCCTCCACGGAGGATGCACACTACATGTTGATTTTGTAATCATTCTGCAACATAAATCAGAGTATCGGTGTGGTTCTGCGTCTGTTCCCGTGTCCCTGTGTGCACATGTTTTAGATAAACTGACTTATCAGCAAAGGCTGGGTGGGGTGGAGGGCCTTGTCTCCACAGTGCAGGAATCAAACGTTCAGCATTTTCTATTTCAGCTGCTAATGAAATATTTTTGCAGTCCCAAGAAAATTCTGCTGAGCCGGAACCAGTATTTTTCCCTTTTTCACAGGAGCGCATCACGTGACTCACTGTGAATTTGCATCTCTGTCCAATCTGCGCCCAGGCAAGCATGCAGTCATTCGATTTGAATCAGCGCAGGGCCGCGAGGAGGCGAACAAGCTTGTCATGACGTAACTGCCCACCCCCCATCCTACTCCAATTTGAGTAGATGGATTATTCACAAGGGGGAGATGACCTTTTAACCTCAATCTTACTCATTTCTCTTCTCGCACTTTCTCCCAAACCACTTCTCTTCACTCCCTCTGCTCTGTGTTCATTATGGAAATCCATTTGACTCGATTAGTAAAAGACATGCTGGTGTTTAGGTTGGAGAGCGGGGAGGAGAATGGTTTTGTGTCTTATAAATAGGTTCAGCTGTGATTTCTTTTCAACTTAAGCCCTTTAAAACCCAAACAATGTGATATTGACTCCATAAATTCACTGTCCAACTACCAAGACAACACTTGTTATTTCACTTTATTTGCAATAAGCAGTTCTGGCCAGCATCCATGCAGTCACCATACTCTTAATTTCATGCCCTTTTTAGTAAAAAAGAATTTTTGTATCTTTTTGAATATCTTGGGTAATTGTATGTATTTGTTTTATTTTTTAATTGTATAAACAGTTTTTTTTTAAAATTATTATGGGAGTGTAATAGTGGAAATTCATGCATCAAATATGATCTTCTTCTATTTTTTGTTTTAACATCATACAGCTCTGCTCTTGCCAAGGCATATCTGGATTACTTTAATTAAATTTCAGAAACTTAATGTGCACCGAGACCTTTAATTAAGCAATTAAAGAAAAGGCTGGAATTTAACCTCGGAGGATCGGGGCTTCTGCTTGGCTGATGATGGACTTCTGGTGGCCTGTCAGTCGTATTTTAGAGCTGCTGCTGGATGGAGTTGATCCTCTTCTAACATTCAGTTAAAATATAACGCGTCGTGGCTTATTCACCTTATGTTTTATGTAAAGATTCAAATGGGGAACACAACCAGAAGGGCACTTTGAGAGTGCACACTCTGCCAGGGTAATTTCCTGCTTTGCAGTTTTTAAAGAAAGCGGTTCAGATCTCCCCGTTCCTCTGCTCGATCGCACCAACCAGTTTCACGTTTCACCTGCTTGTTTTTGGGAGAAGTCTCACTTGCTGTGATCGCACACTTCCGCCTCAAGCCTCGTCTGGGTGGAAGAGTCAGAAAGCAGAGCTGTAAAAGCATGTAGTTGAGTACGGGGAACAATTCCCTTTGGAATCTGGTGTTGAATGATGAAAGAAAAAAAATGAATTTAAATACTTAAGTGGCTCCCATTAGCACTCAAGTAGATGTGGTTTTTGATTGGTGTTTGTTTCAGTATTAACACACTCTTCCTCTGATAAGTCATTGATTATATCACAGTGTAAGCCGTGTAAAAAGTTGGCTTTCTATCACAATCACCTGTTAAATACATGTAATTATCCTCTCACAGGTCCTCCTGGGGATGGACTTGGCATCGGAGAGTAAAATGAACTCAGACGGAGGTGACAGCAGGCCAGGTGACTAAAATACTCAAAATACCTAAAAGAACATTGCTGCTCAAACCACATAACTTCATGCACCGTTTTGTTTTTCTAGTTCCTCCCACCTCTTTACCTCTGCAAGGAGGTTCCTCTCAGAGGAAAAAGCTTTCTGCCCCTCGAATCAGCTTGTCACTGGACCAGAGCGAGGATGACTTGGGGGAGACGCCAGACGATCTCGACATCAACGTTGACGACCTCGACACTCCAGAGGAGGGAGATTACCTCGACTACACAGACCACGAAATGGACTGGGAAGGTTTGTGAAATGTGTGAAAGTACTGTTGCAGCTATAACCCCGTCCGGTCTGATTTTATAAGTTCACACTCTTTCTGTTTCAAGTGTCACATTTCAGACGCTTTATAGGTCATCCTTGGTTATAATTCTCCAAGACAGTTTACTTGCATCTGAAGTGTCTTTCGGGAAAGGGTCAGTCGTGCATGGTGACTCACTGTCGTGCCACTGTCAGGGATGAAAACAGAGGATAGACTGAATGAATGTTTGTTTTGTTTTTTTAAACATCAGATCCCAGTGCAGTCAGTCGGAGCGGGACAAGTGATTCCTACAATACCATTCCAACATACAGCGCTGAGGAGGAACGCCAGGATGGAAAGCTTTGGAGGACGGTCATCATTGGGGAGCAGGAGCACCGCATTAACATGAGGATCATTGAACCTTACATGAGAGTCATCTCCCATGGAGGTGACGACTGAAGAGGCACTTTAATTAGACTAACTGTGGAGTTAATTAAAGGTTCCCATAGCATTTGTGGTTGAAGACAATAATCGAATGTATATAATCTCCAGGACACTGGATTGTCGGTAAAAATTGATTGCTTTGGTTGATCAGTATAGGTTAGGTTTTGGAGGCCTTTGGTTGATACTAATCTGGTTAGCGCTCTGCCTGTCTCACATGCATCGTTTCTCTGATCGGTTGTGTGCCTGATCGGTGTCCGTTTTTCTTCTGCATCTGCTGGTACTCCCCACTTGAAATCAAGGTCACATCAGAAAGAACCGGAATAAGTATAAATCGTAGATGAAACGAGTGAGGATGGCTGTCCAGGCTGTCACTGACGTGCTCTGAGCTCTTTATTTAAACAACCAGATAAAAGGTTAACATTTAACGTTAGTTAAAGACACTGCACTTTGTAGTTAAAGGATTTTCACCTGTCCATTCAATCCAATAGGAAGACAAAAATCTCAACGAAATGAAGACAAATATTGTTCTAAAGCTTAGCTGGCAGGTTTGACACTAGGCTTTGGTTGTCCAGGCTGAGTAAATCTCATACTGACTGAACCGCGGCGTTCACTTTGACACAATTAATGTTTTGCAGTAGCGCAGACCTTATGATGGCCAGTATGAATTTAAAAAAGAAAAGCAATAAAAACAAAGACAATATGAAAAATGTGATATCTTCATTCAACCCTCCTGGTGCTGTAAACTTTCAGTAGCAATATTATCAGTTTTCAGCGAGCCCAAGTATCTGATTACAAAAGTAAAAGCATGTCAAAGACACTTTTTTTTTTTTTTTTTTTTGGTGCATCCTTTTTGCAGTATGGGAGCCAGCAGCAGATATCACATTTGTCACAAAATGCCTTGTTTCATCAAGGCAAAAATGGAACCACAAACGAGTAAATGCAGGCTGCAGATGAGAATTTGAGTCTAGTTTTCTCATGTCTGTTGCGCATTAGAAAGACCGAGATTCAGAATGCACTTTGGCAAAGATGACATGCTTAATGACCGGTTGCTTCTAAGCTCTTAAACCAGCTCATTACAAGTGGGCTATAATGCAGCGATTCCAAATCCGGGCCCTCAGGGCACACTGTCCTGCATGTTTCAGATGCATGTGTCCCTGCTTCAACTGAGCTTAATACAAATTAGTGCGTCATTAATAGACTTGTGCAGAGCTTGATAACAAGCTGATGATGACTGTTAATTTGAATCAGGTGAATTGATGCAAGAAGACATCTAAAACATGCAGGACAGTGTGCCCCGAGGAGCAGGGTTGGGAAACGCTGCTATAATGGATGGAAGACAGAAGGTGTTAGTTAGTGTTGAATCGATAAGAAGAAAAACATACATGACACCTAGAAAACACAAAAATGTTCAGTTTGATATCATATAAGCCACAAATCCTGACATGGGAGGAGCTAAAACCAGGTGAGCTTTAGTTTTTCTGCTTGGAAGAATGATTTAGATGTAAAACCGATGTTCATCACTCAAGTAGAGCTCCAAAGGTCTAAAACTTGGGTCTGGGTAGAGTCCACATACTGATTTACATCATAATGGTTTTGGGGACAGTTTGTGTCCCTCATGGTCATTGGGTAATCTGAGTAATGCTTTCGCTCACATTTACACCGACCATATACCATTATAGGGGGTTAATCTGTCCGTTTTGGACTTGAAGTTCCCAGCATTTCCCAGTCTGCTCGCTGCTGCAGGCTAAAGTGAGACGCAGCTGTCCCATGTAAACGGAGACGCTGTCACTGAGAAGTCAATATCAGAGGCTCTGCCATCTCCAGAAAAAGACATCTCTGTCTTTTCTGATGACAAATGGGCTGGTGAATAAAAGGAAATTACATTAATTAAATTGATCTGAAAAACAGGGAGAGGAAATGGGATGGACAGACAGACAGACAGACAGGCAGGCAGGCAGACAGACAGACAGACAAAAGAAACCAAAAAAAAAAGGGGGGGTAGTCAAGTTTTCACCAACAAGGAGCACAATCAAGCTGGTTCTTACTATTTTATTTTGTGTGTGTTTTTTCAAATCCAGGTTACTACGGCAACGGAGTGAATGCCATCATAGTGTTTGCTGCCTGTTTCCTGCCAGACAGTGACCGAGAGGACTACCACGAAATAATGGAGAACCTTTTCCTGTGAGTGCACTTCAGCGACACACCGTGTACCTTTGAATCCTTTTTTGTAGCTGCACATTTTTCATACCACTGCTGGTCATTTGTTCTTTCTTTTGTTGTTGTTGTGTTTTAGTTTAAATATAATTCTTTTTTGTGTGTTTGTGAATCATATGGCTAAAACTAAAAATAAAACAAAAGGTCCAAATCAGAGTTGGTGTTACGTAAGGTCACAAGCATTGGCTAAGCCATCGTGAGCGGTCATGCTGTTCTGGTACTGTTAAAGCTGGCTACAGACGCGTCACAGAGTGTAAAAGTTATGTTTAATAACCAGTTTAAGTTTCATTTAAAGCATGGGTGTCCAAAGTCGGTCCTTGAGGGCCGGTGTCCTGCAGGTTTTAGATATTTCCCTGTTTTAACACACCCTGATACAGACCTAGATGACAAGCTGATGACAACCGTTAATTAGAATCAGGTGTGTTGATGCAAGGAGAGACCTAAAACCTGCAGGACACCGGCCCTCGAGGACCGACTTTGGACACCCCTGATTTAAACGAATATTTATTTACCTCGGCGATGGGAGCTGTCAGTAGTCTGTAGCTCTTGTGGTCTTCTTTTCCTGCCGTTTCCAAAAACCAACCAACGTCATGTATGTGAGTGATGGTATGTACACAAGTAGAGGTGTGGCTTTTTGAGTGACAGTTGCATTAGTTAGTTAAGAAGACGGTAGGTCCTGGAAGTTTAGCTACTCAGATGTGGCTAACTGAAGGACGTTGCTGCTCCGTCTTTCAGCAGCTGGCTCCTCCGGTCGATCAACTTCTGCCTTTGATCATTCACAGATCCTTCCAGGTTGACTAACCAGACCAGTAGCCTGTGGGTGGCCGTCTGAGCTCCACCGCAGAGACTTATCACTAAAAGTGATAAAATAAAACTTGTTTGCAGCTCCAAAGTTGCCTTTCATGCATCAGTGTGGTTGAGATCCTGAAGGGTGCCTATGTGGGACAGATGTTGCGTAAGCTGGTGTGTCCAAGAGTTTTGGACGGAAATGACAGAAGGTAAACTGTAATGTCTGCAGTTTCTGCGGCCAGATGGCTTAAGGTCTGATTCGTTATAGGGAGTAGTGACTGCAGCTGCTTGATGGGTGCTATGCAGTTTGTCAGTGGGAGATGACCGCAACAGCCAGGAAACAAAACGGATTCGCTGTGTTGGACTGCAAGCTGGAAAATGGCATGTCGTCAGGAGGAAAGTAGAGTCGGACTGAGACCAAAGTCAGTGAAGTTTAGGGAGTTATTGAGGAAAGTCGCAGAGGATGTTTTCAACTTTATTTTCAAAAGGAGGCGACAAACTTCCCTGCTGCCTGAAAGGACAAAGAGAGCTGTGTGGATGAGTGAGGGCAGAAATAAGAGAGATAACAGGTTTTGAATCAGGGAATTGGATTTTAGAAAGGTAGCAGTCTGATTGAGCAACTCACAGTGATGTAAAGAAGGAAATGGGGAAATTCAAAAGGACTCTCCAATGAAGGAGGGACACTTGTAAAGTTTTATCCTAGCTGACATCAGAGGAGAAGCATTTCAAACATTCTTTGTTGAGACTTTTTTTTAAATTCAGCAGTAAAACCTGATTAATATTTCCTCATATCTTTTACTTTCAAGTTCAAGACACAAGTTGCCTCTCTATTTCATAATTTTGACAGATAAAGTGAACATAAATAACTGCGTGTTGAATTTCTGACTGGAATGCCTTATAATCGTTGAAAAGATTGGGTCCTGAATGGATTTAACTAGAAGTGGGATTTCAATGGGAATAGCTGCAGACATTCTTAGAAAACCAGTGTCACGAGTTCAGAGAGCTGCTCTTTTCTTTTTTTTTTCCTCTAGAGAATTTAAGTTGCATTTTAAAATAAAAATGTTGAATGGATTACTGTTAAATTACGAGTAGTTTCTGACACATGTACACCTTCTACAGTGGTAAAAGATTAACTGTCTTTTTAAACCTTAATGCTAAAAATTGGTGTGACGCCTTACGTGAAAGCACGTGTTCATAGGTTCCCTGCAGGGGCGTCCAATCATCTTTTTGTTGAAATATCAAGGATTTTAAATGTAACTTGTAAATTGCGCTAGAATCTCATACAATTTTGTGTATATTATTCTGTTGAAAAAAAAAAAAAACAAACTGGTCTACCTTTGTGGACATAAATCTGTGTTTAGGGATGTGCTTCTTTTAAGGGTTAAAACAAAATCAATCCAAATACATTAAACACTTGAATTTTACCATGAGGACCCAGTTTATGTGTTTATGTAAGACTGTGCAGAACATAAATGTGTGTCAATGTCAAGTCCTCTGAACTGATAAACCCGAGGTGGTGTGTGTGTGTGTGTGTGTGTGTGTGTGTGTGTGCATCTTCAGCTATGTGATCAGCACACTGGAGCTCATGGTGGCAGAAGACTACATGATAGTGTACCTGAACGGAGCCACGCCCCACAGAAGAATGCCCGGCCTTGGTTGGCTGAAGAAGTGCTATCAGATGATTGACAGAAGGTGCGTCGTCTTAATCTTCCATCTACTACTGCTGACACTGAAACTACTCAATTTTCGCGCGATGGTAGCGCTTGGGAATGAACGTGAAAATGAGCACTGCACGTCTGACACATGACCCGTTGTGTTGTGTTCAGGCTCAGGAAGAATTTGAAGTCCTTCATCATTCTCCATCCATCATGGTTTATCAGGACCATTCTGGCTATTACCAAGCCCTTCATCAGGTAAAAAAAAAAAAAAAAAAAGAGGCATTACTTACTAATTTAACACACCAGCAGCATGACTCCAGGTCTGTCTATGAATCCACACTGATATCTTAACTGCTGTAATTATCAAGTGTTATACAGACAATAATTAAGTGAAAATTAGCTGAATTAATGTTAACGGGTAAATTCTGAACAAGGTAGATATGATAAGCCCATGTCCCTTTTCAAATATGAACTACACTATATTTGCTCACCCATCCAAATAAGGAGGGGGGATGATTGTGGGGTTGTTTTTCAGGAGCTGGGCTTTTCCCCTTAGTTCCAGTGAAAGGAACTCTGAATGCTTCAGCATAACAAGACATTTTGGATAATTCCATGCTCCTAAGTTTGTGGGAACAGTTTGGAGCTGGCCCCTTCCTCTTCCAACATGACTGTGCACCAGTGCACAAAGCAGGTCCATAAAGACCTGGATGACAGAGTCTGGTGTGGATTAACTTGACTGGGCTGTACAGAGTCCTGACCTCAACCTGATAGAACACCTTTGGGATGAATTAGACCGGAGACTGACAGCCAGGTCTTCCCACCCAATATCAGTGTGACCTCACAAATGCACTTCTGGAAGAATGGTCAAAAATTCCCATAAACACACTCCTAAACCTTGTGGACAGCCTTCCCAGAAGAGTTAACAGTGTTATAGCTGCAATGGGGAACCCTATGGATTAGGAATGGGATGTCACCTAAGTTCATATGTGAGTGAAGGCAGGTGAGCGAATACTTTTGGCCACATAGTGTATGCTATAAACCAATCAAAAGCTTCTTATAGTATTTGAGAGGCTTTGTTGCCGTTATTCGCTATTCTGTTTACCTCTGAGGTTCAAGATGGGATTTAGGTCTCGACTCTGGCTTGGCTGCTCTAAATTGCTGATATTGTTTCCTGCAACCCATTTCTTTATCACTTTGGCCTAATGTTGCAGATCATTGCCTTGCTGGCAGGTATTCTTCCCCAGAATCTTAATGTAAGCCTCTTTCAATTGCAACAAAGTTTACAAGTATATTGTACTTTGGCTAAGAAGAGAAAGAGGGAGAGGAGGGAGGGAAAGAAGAAAGATGAGATGTATTAAGATTCTGGAGGAAAACTTGGCCTTCACTAGGTCTCTGCAACAAAAACAGTGGTTGGGAAAGGGTTGGCGGTGTACAATGGCAACATTTGAGTGGCATTTGAGTAAAAATCCGGTCCTGAATGCCTCTCAGCATGTTTTGCGGAAACCAAATAGCAGTAAATAGAGTTATGACAGAAAACCAACCAATTTTAAACACTATTGTGGTAGAAAACTGTATGAACTGTTTGATTGCTGGAAGAGCAAAAAAAATAAAGAATCTGAATTTCTCTGATTAATGATGATGAATTTTCTCTGATGTGAAAGTGACAGATATTATAGTGCCTGTCACTTTTCCTTTTAAATGAATACTGATTGAATAAAAATTAAATGATTAAAAACGTGCGATTGAGTAGGAAAAAAACTAGCAGATGAGATATTAACACAAAATTCAATCATGCAATCCCTTGCACCTTTGTAAATGTTTTCTTTTGTTCCAGCGCCAAGTTTAGCAGTAAGATCAAGTATGTGAACAGTTTGGACGATCTGCAGCGACTCATCCCGATGGATTCTGTTCAGATCCCAGAATGCATCATTAAGTGAGTCCCTCTCTGAGTCCCCGAACTCAACGCCAGCCTCACCTCTTCCAGGCTCGTCTTAATTACTTTATCTTTGCTGTTTTGAACTCTCACCTCCAGACTCGACAAGGAGCTGAAGGAAGCAGCGGAGAACTCAAAGTAAGCGTCAACTCTCTTGCCTCTCATTACCTCGTCTGTGTCCTCGGTTTTTATCCTTTCGTTTATCCGATTGCTCACTTTTAGATCAGACCTTGGATGTGGACCAAATGGACTTTGGCCATGATTCCAATCACAGTGGCGAGACAGGAGAACAGAAAAAACAAAAAAATCGAAATATATTGCTTTCATCTCATTTATCATTACTGTAAAATAAATGAGGCTGTCCTTATTGGATAGTGATCTATGACACTGGTAATAAATGTAGAAGAGATCTGTGGACTCACCAATCACTGGCTAGAAAATTGTGCTTTGACTCCTACATTGCATTTGTGCCTTCAAATTTGCCGCATGGAAGCGTAATACAACAGTAAATCCTCCTAACAACCTCTCCGTTTGTTTCTTCCCTTCAAGAATGAATAGTTTTCTGCAGGGGACCGAGCCGGCAGTAGCAAGCAGAGCAGAGTAAGTCATCAAAGACATTCAAAGTTCACACACGGAGTCTGTCACCTGTACATAAGCACACCAATCCTTAACGTCTTCCCTCTGTGCTTTTCATCCTCGCAGCAGACAGGATGAAGCGGATGCCAGCGGCTCATAAACCCAAACATCCTGGATGGATGGGACCCCTTGCTCCACTTTCAAAATTCACTATTGTAATGGATGCTGGAGCTACGAAGTGGACTCTGTGTGTGTGTGTGTTTGTGTGTGTTTGTGTCAAGACACAGGAGTTTAACATGAACACGACTTTCAGCTGCACCTGTTAACAGTCGGATCCTTGTAATTGCTGCCGCAGCATCCACCGCGCTGCAACACTCGCAGTCCTGATAACTACGTAGTCACAAGTGATTGTTGCCAGCATCTGCAGAGTAACATCACCGTTCACTTCAGAGTAGAAAATGCAATTACTCACCAGACGGCGCACTGCACAAATCCATCCGTAGAGACTATAGTGAAGACGTGCATTAGAAGCAGCAGAGTAATAGTATCATGCCTCACCTGATATTTCTGATAGAGTCAACTTGTGTGTCAGCTGTTTGTACCAAAAAAAGAAAAAGAAATGACACGCGTTTCCACAAATCCACTGACTTACCAGACTGAGTCTTCTATGTTGCCCTAAAACTGCAGAATAAACTATAAAATAGAAAATTTAACTTTGTCTGTCGGTGCAGTGACATTGTTTTTGACCTTGTTCTGCAAATAGTGTGTGTGTGTGTGTGTTTTTGTCGAAACTAACTGCAAAACAGTTTCTGTCCAATTATCAGGGAAAAATAAATGCAGATGACTATAATGATGGGATCACAACCAAGAACATCTTATCTGTGTGTGTGTGTGTGTGTGTGTGTGTGTGTGTGTGTGTGTGTGTGTGTGTGTGTGTCCACATGCATGTGTGGGTTAATACAACAGTGCATGTCCCCTCATTAGATAACTGGTAGACCTCTTAGCCATAAGAAAACTGCAGATGTGCAAAGAAACTAAGGATTACAACCCATTAAGTCAATAAAAACAAATCTAAACTTGCCTGCTTTTTTCAGTCTTGTTCAGTATTTAGTCATGATTTAATTATTATTTTAAACATTTTCACTTTAAATTTCAATGCGTAACACGAGAACATACAGAAGTCAAAGGTTTAATTTAAATACTAGTTCAACACAACAACAAAGAAGAAGTGATTCAAAGGAAACCGGGTAAATTCCCATGATAAATAATGTTTTATACATGGATGTTGTAGACAAATTCTAGGAAATACAGCCTATATATGTAAAAAAAAAAGAAAAAAAGAAAAAAAGTTTTGAGTTTTAATTGAATAAAGTTTTGAATAATTTCACTTATGAGATTTATAAAATATTTTTGAACTGAATTCATTGGAAAACCAACAACGGTCACGTTTAGGTTTTTCACCTCTTTATTAGAACCAAATCAAGAATCTTTTTTTTTTTAAATTTGACTGAACTGACACTAAATTTTCCAGATTCATCAGCTCATAATCAGCACGAACCATCTGCAGAACTTAAAAGCAACGCCATACGCATCACCTGCCTATTTCATGACATACCTAACGGCTGAAGACTTTAACTAGGAGCTGTTTACACATGTGCCTCTGAGAAGGAAAATGAACCAAAATTACAACCGAATGAAAAATACCTCCAGGGAGCAAAAAAGCCCCAAAAAATCCACATTCTGCTGTTGCCAAATGAACGTTCGGTATTCCCACACACTGAGGTATGCTGGACTACATTTAATTCCTATAAAACAGCTCACAAAACATATATTAACATATTATAATTCTGTCATTTATGATTTAAAAAGTAGGGGGGGAGCATATTATGTCCCCTTTCAGTGTTCTACACATGGATTTATTTCCACAGCACATCCCATTTTGTGACTGGATAGCCCTTGTAAAATGTAACTCATAATAACTTCTCACGTCTCATTTAGTTGAGCTCATTCAGCGAAGAATAAATAGGTTTGTCCCTCAGGGCAGAAGCAGATAAACAGCACAGAAGAGGAAGAGACAGAAGAACCTCAAAACAGAAGACTGGATCTCTGCTTCACCGGAACGCGTAGCTCTCGTCGTCGTACTCCAGCTCGTCGTCGTCTTCCCCCAGCTGCCCGTACCGAAACTTCCTGTACACCGTGCCGTCCTTTCCCATGTAAACGATGTCCTCATCGTCGTCCTCATCATCCTTATTCCCTGAGTGGCGGTTGTCAATGTCCACCAGCTGATCCTCCTGGAACCGGCCTCCAGAGGAGCTGGACGAGGCAGACCTGTAGCCGAATCCCCCGCCAGAACCCAGCTTCTCGTACCCGCGGGGCGGGAGGTCCGATTGTGCGCTTTTCGACCTCGAGTGTCTGATAAGGAAGACGACCGCCACGAGCGCCAGCACAAGCAGGACGCAGGCGATGATGAAGATTGTCAGGTTACCTCTGGCCTCCTCTTCCTCGTCATTCCTGAATGCCAAGTTGGTACTGAGAACACACTCTCCTGGAGATTAGAAAAAAATAAAAAATACACACACTCACAGGGATGTAATATTTATGGAAAAGTGTCCAAAGGGCAAGAAAATTACAGGATGACAAACTTCAAAAGGCACTCAGCCAGTTTAACACATCCAATGTTTTGGAAAAAGAACGCGAATGTGGATTAGAAGGGAGCTTTTAAAAGGAAAAAAAAGTGAGTTGCAAAGTAGAAATGCTGTTGTAGATGCTCCTCCTTCACGTTTATTTCACCTTCTCTGTAAAAACTCAATTACTTAAAACCCTCCAGGTCTTTTTTTTTTTTTTTTTTGCCGGGACATTTCCAATTACAAACCTTAACATTACTGAGCTGAAGTTTTTCTAAAAAAATGAAGGTTACAGCTGCTGCGACGTGAAGACTGTTGGTTTTTTTGTTTTGAGCTGGTAATTCAGGTGGGGTTTAACTGATGGTCAGATGAAGCACAAAATTAGAAATGATTACTTTGATATCAAATTACGACTGCCATTTTCCACTTTCCGGATGTTTTATAGAAGAAGCGATCAATCAACCATTGTAACTACAGCCAGATTATCAAAAACAATGAAAGTCTAATTAGTTACAGGCCCGGGATGCTCTACTAGAGAGATGTGACTGGGAGATAATTTTAATTAGTATAAATCATTCCTGCCTACCTGAAATCTTCCCACCCTCAAGTCATAACACCTCCCCATTTTAATCTACTTTTATTAAAAAAACAAACATGGCGTTAGTAGAGCCAACCTCGAGTCTCCGTGCAGTTACAGCAGTCCTGCTGCTGCGCTGCACCATCCTCCCCATCCTCCCCTTCCTCTCCATGACGACAGCACAGCAGGCAGCGCCCGCCAGCTTCGAGGATGGCCTGAGCAGGACATGCGGTGCAGTCGGATGGACCGGGCCCCCAGCACCCCAGACAGGAGCCGTCGCACTCTTCACAAGCGTGATCCAAACCCTGTGGAGGGGCGGCAGAACGGACATGCTTTTGCTTCCGAAGGGCTAAATGACAATGACTTAACATCCTCTCAGCTTAGTGAATTAACATGCATCTCTGTCTGTCAAACTCTCAATCAGCTGCTTCTCAACAGGAGCAGGAAGACTCATTTAGAAAATTAGACGCAGTAATTATTGTCTCTCGGCTTTCTGAGACCGCTCCCGGTGCCGTAATAAGTCAGTCTGATAAGAGTATGATACCTCAGGCCCAAACATTAGTTGAAATTATTTTGGTGAATGCCTGGGTAAACCTGTTTTTAATTAAAAAAAAGAAATAAAGTTAAAACATTTTTTAATTAAAAACTGTAAAAGTGGAGTTACCGTTATAACAGGATACTGGCCTATGTCACACAGGGATTCACACCTGCCGTTCGACAGCTGGTATCCAGGGTAGCAGGAGTCACAGGACTGGGAAGCTTTTCCTGTAAAAACATGGGAATTCAAAAGGTGAGTGTGGTGAGCCTCAGTTTTTTTCTCCCAAAAACACTTTCAAGTTTCACTTAATCAAAAACAAAGAGTTCAGCAGGTATTTGGACGATGCCTTTACACACCAACACATAAACAAATCAAGATATGATCAACTTTTGGATTTTAAGCTTTCACATGAGGTTTCATTAAGGTTTCACAAAAATATGACACAATTTTGGAATTACAGCTATTTTAAGTAAAGTAGTGTCATTATAGGTATAACCATCATTTTTAAAACTTGGATTAAAGTCCTTCAAAAGTCTATTCAATGACTTCCTAAGTTCTAGAGCCCACAGACGTCACAAAATTCAGAGTTTCTTCCTTAAAGATGTTTTGTTATACAGCCTCGAATCGCGCCAATCATCCTAACGCGCCTCAAGAATACAGTTCAACTCGTTCCGAATTAATTAAATTAATACAAAGCCAATTAAATGAACTATAATAATTATTGATTTGCTAGGGAAACAAACGGATTGCGTCAGAAGTTTTCTTCAATACAATCCCCCATCTCAGGCAAGCACCAGGCGACAGTAGAAAGAAAAAACTCCCCTTTAACAGGAAGAAACCTCTGGCAGAACCAGACTCAGGTAGCACGGCCTTCTGCCTTGACCAGTTGGGGATTGAGAGGACAGGAAAGAGGAGAGAAGAGCAGCAACAACAGATCAGGAACACCTGCTGGGAAGAAGGAAAACAGGTTAATAACAACTATGATGACGTCATTAGTAGAGTTGGGGTAAAAGAGAACAGAGTGAGGTGAGGTGCATCACGGGAGCTCCTCCAGCAAAAGGATGAAAGGTCACCGTCCCTAGCTTTATGCTTTATCAAAAAGGAAAAGTTAAAGGAAAACTTAAAGGTAGAGAGGGTGTCTGCTTCCCAAACACGAACTGATTTTCTGATTTTCTAGAATCTGATTTGATAACATCTCTAGCAACTCTTTTGATGTTTTCTGGCAAAGTCTAATCTGACTTTCATACAAATACTGTTGAGCCCCTGAAAATGGAGGTTCTTTGCGGTAGAAATGGCTGATTCCTTGTAAATTGTAAAAATCTTAAAGCTGAAAGACTGCACTTTTTGATAGTTTTATTTAAAATCTGTTGTGGTGCTGTACGAAGGCAAAGAAGAAATACTTTTAGACCTAACTGTATGTGGGCTACTGGAGAACATTGCCTAACCTCTGCCAGCTCATTTCCTTCCTGCAATGCATCCTGCTGTACTGTAAATAGGTTTTGAGTCTGCAAAGGCTCATAAGACTGTTAATGTTTTAGTTCTGGTCATTAATTTAGCAACATTTTAACCAGTAGCAGAGCTGTTTTACATTGAAAAAATGTTGTGATGTTTTTAATGTCCGTATGGGCGAGGACATTGTTTTAGTTTGGTTAATAATGCGCTTCCCTCGCAAGGATTCATCTTGCAGCGACTCCAGCCAGGGTTTAAATCTGAGCTAGTGCAAGAGGCTGTTAGCACAGCAGGCTGCCTGAAGTTTTAAGAGCCTGATGTGAAAGAAATTCAACATAAAAGTTCATGCTTGAGGCTATCATTTCATATATCTTTGCTACAGCGAGTCACTCTCATTATTGTTGATGATCTTGTTAACAACATTACATTGATATTGCATTACTGCATTAACTTTGACAGTTTAAGTGAAAACAGCTTTAGTTCCTTTATAAACACCAGAACGGCCAATAATTTAAAGGTGAGAGACTCGTGTGAAGCTGCATGCACTTGCAACCAGAAAAAAGGGGTTTAATTTCATAGTTCCACTTTGTCTTAACAAGGCATATAGTTGATGGTGCTCAAATCCACACACACACAGTAGATCAGCTGAGAGAAAGTTTCAATATTTGTGGTTTAAATTAGTGCATCTGTAGCGGATGCACAGCACACACGGGACTCCACTGCAGAGTACATTGCTAAAGAGCAAAGAGCACAGCCAGAGACCTCTACCACTTTCACATCTGCAGTCCGTAGAGAGAAACAGCCTCATTATTATCTCATAACCTTCCTGTTATCTGTGCATGTGAGGATCCATGCTGCATTAAATAACTGCTGAGAGGATGCTTGTACCGGAGCATGTTCTGCAGCTGGCGTGGCAGGGCTCGCAGGTCCTGTGCGCAGAGTCGTGGTAGTATCCCTGAGGACACAAGGGCAGGCAGCGGCCCTCTTTCCGCAGGTAGATGAGGCCCGGAGGGCAGCTCAGGCAGCCGTCCTCCCCGTCCTCCATGCACTCACCGCAACTCGGGTCGCACTTCTCACACATCCTTGTAACAGTGTTTCCATAGTGACTAGAAGACAGATGGTGAAAGTTATGATAGATTAGATTCAATTAAATGAAATGAGATTAGAGCTCTGTCCGACCTCAGAGGAAATTCCTTTCCGCAGACTCACATATAGCTTTCACATCCAGAACAGCTTAGATATGACATAACAAAACACTTTCAATCGTCGCTGAGAAACGCCGCGCTGTTTACATGCAGGCCTGAAAGTACTTATGCAACTCCTGTTTGCTTTCTCCTGAGTATTTCGCTGCGCATCAATTTAACGGGACATTAATTTAAGTTTCTCAATTGGTGCACCAGGCCACATGAAGGCCTATTTAAATCTCAAGCTTAATTAGTCTACATTTCCAAATCTGTCCAGCTATGGCTTATTGTGCACAATGACATTACGTGACCGGGCCGATCTTTTATTTAATCACAACTCTATTCAACTGCGTTTCACGTGATGGATGAGCAGTGCTGTCGCAAGGCGTGCGGGTTAAACTACCCATGCTGGCAGGTCTCCACACACTCTTTGGCCTCTCGGAACAGGTGGGCTCTGCAGGTGAGGCATTGGTTGCTCTGCTTTCCGACACAGGACTGACAGGAAGTGTGACAGGGTTCACATCTCTGCCCCGACTCCTCCTCATAGTACCCTGTTGGGCATTCATCCACGCAGGTACCATCTGTACCGACACAAACACAAATGACCGCACGGCTAAACAAACACACAGCCAGGACAGCCAGCCTTCAGAGGATTTACAAAAAAAACAAACTTGACCCACTGAGCAGGAGATGCCTCTGGTTGCAGCTGAGGCAGTGGGTTGTTTCCGGACCTGAGCAGTGGTGGCAGTATTTGTGGCATGGGTGGCATTCCCCATCGTGGTCTGCGAACTGGTGGGGGGGGCACTTGGGGGCTGATGGGACACAGTGGCTGTGGCTGTCGAGCCTCAGACCCTCTCCACAGCTGGTGCAGGAGTCCTTGTGGGGCGCAAAGCATGTGAGGCACGATGCATCGCAATCTAGAAATAAAACAGACGCAACAACTAAATAAAAAAATTACTACAGTCAATATTCTTTACTCTACATTTTGTCTTATAATTTCCGCACATCAGGCTTGGAAAATATGGTCTTATCTTCTTTCTTGGTATAAACATCACACTCCATTTTGCTGCACAGCAGCGTACCACCTTAAAAATATCTTTCCACTGGCAGCTACTTTCAGTATAGCTAAAAGCAAGCTTTGCCTACAACATTTTTTTTTCCTGTGAGAAACACACCATCCTCTATGTTTCTGAAAAACAAGCACTGTGGTGTGTCTTTCTCTAGGGAACTGTCATCGGCACCGCTGAGGAGTCTTCATCATTTGACAGCTGCCTGTCTGAAAAGCGCTGCTATTTTGAGCTGAAGTCAAGAAACACACTCGAGCATAGTAGGGAATATAATTGAGAAAAAGCATGACGGGGGCTCTACAGAACAAAAACATGAGAGATGGAGTTGACTTTGTCATACTTTAAGTTACAACTTAGTGCATTTTTCTTTTTTTGTGAGATGCTCTATGAAGACTGACATTTCGAGTCATCTACTTTTAATCAGAAAAGGCTTAAACATAAGTCCTATGTTGCACCTTTACAGTCTCCGGTTGTTGCGTCCCTGTATGTACGAAGGGGGCAGGCAGCTAGACAGGCCCCATTGTGCAGGGCAGCCTCGGGGTCTGTGCAGGCATCACATTCATCGTCGTTCGGCCCGTCACACAAAGCGCAGTCGGGGTGGCAACGCACACACTCCCTCTGCTCATTGTCCTCGAAGAACCTCTCGGGACAGTTTGGAACGCACAGACCCTCGTGGAGGAAGTGATATTCTTCACAGCCTGCATAAAGAACAGAGTTTGAACTAAACAGAGGAATAATTCATTACGACCGAGGTAAACCAAACTAAGTCAAGAGTCAAGAACTCTTGTGATTTGCACATGATGCAGTAGAGTAGTTCGTCCAGAGAAGCTAAAGCAATACTGACCATGTTATCAGTCCTTGTGGATTTAGTCCACGCATCTGTTAACAGTCTACAACCATGCAAACAAGTCGGAGATAAATTAAACTCAGGGAGATGGTTACAAAAGGTTGACCAGGTTAGTTACATCTCAGTGTTTAAGCCCAATGGTCATACAGAGTGGAAGATGTGCTTGGGATTATCAGCGTTTTTAAGATGCAGTGTGTGGTAAACATACACAATGTAATATTTCAGTTAGGGTCAAAAAACATGCTGACTAAGTAGAGAAGCAGGACAAGAAATATTAACCATTTGTACCATTTGTCTATTTAACAAAAACTAAACCAAACTGTGCACATCAGTGCACCCCGTGATTCAGTGCTTGTAGAACCACCTTTGGCAGCAATAACCTCACTGAGACAGTTATATGAAGTTGGTGCTAATGATGCGCCTTTTCCACAAAAGGTGTCGCTGTTTTAGTTATCAGTTTGCTCAGATGTCATCATGACCCTTCCCAGACTGATATTCAGTTTCTCTAAGATCATTGCTGATGTCTTTCCTACTTGGCATTGTGTTAACACACAAGCAAACGCTTTACACCAGCAAACTTCCAGATGTTACCACATTTATTTGATTAGCAGCACCTGGCTTCCACTTACCTTTTCATTAGAAGTAAAATAGTTAAGGCAACATTAAAGGGAATGAGAAGAAAACATGCCAAGAAAAAATAAAAAAATAAAAATGTACAAACGGAAAACAGGAGCTGAAATGTTGAGTAGCTCAAATACAATAGCAAGAAAGAGTGAAACACTGAGGTTTGTTAAAAGCTTTGTTTAACAATAATAAACCTGTTTTGTTGAGAAATATATTCAATCGTTTGCAAACAGTCACAATCCTTCGTTATGTGCAGGCCTACCGGAGCACACACACTGAACGACTTCCAGCAGCTGACGGTGTCCCGGTTACAGTACCTGTGCACTGCCCGAGCGGGTCGCATTCTTGACAGGCTGCCGGACAATGATGGCACACGCGTTCCCGGACAGTGTGGGCTGGAGGACACTCCTCCACACACTGACGTTTGTGTAGGAGGAGAGGCTCTTCACAGGTGAGGCAGTCAGTGGCGTTCCTCTCGCAGGACGCACAGCCGGGTGCACAGCTGCGACACAGCTGGCCCGCAGGATAACCCCTGTGAAGTTCCAGACATCCGCAGATAAACAAACTAAAGCAACAGGCTGCACGATGTACACAAAAGGCTTTTCCCTCATATAACTTGTTAAGCCCATGATGAGGCATGTGGCATAATAACGATTTATTAGGTTATCTAATCTATATAAATGACAACAATTAATTTATGCAGGCAGTTGTGCTGACGCTTATTAATCCAGAGAATCATCTTTGGCGTGTGGTGGTAACGATTCCCTTTAGAGCTAAATACAAGCGTGCAAACAAAGTCACGTGATCAAAATGCAAACAGTGATGGATTGAACCACAGACCTGACACACTCTTCCACACACTGTCCATCCTGCAGGAACAGCTTTGCTTTGCGAGTGCTTAGGCAGCGGCTGCAACGTTGAGCGTCCACACACTGCAAGCAGCCCGGAGGGCACGCCTCACACACACCGCTCAGCTGGCCGGCAAAGAAGCCCGCCAGACACTTTGACACACACGTTTGCTGCGCGGTCAAAAAGCGCCCTGCAGGAGAAACAACAACAAACACTGCTGCTGCAAAGAGCTGACTAAATGTGGTAAAAGGAAAAATATGAAAATTGCAGTTTAAGGTTTGATAGGATAAAGGGCTGATAGACCTTTTTCACAATTTGTGCACTGGTTTTTCTCCGGTCCAGAGCAGGACTCGCAGGAGGGGTGGCAGTCCTCGCACGCCCCGGCGTCTGGTGAGAAAACAACACTATGACTTATGACATAGATCCAGAGTGAGTGATACTGCAGCGTCTTGTTACGGAACAAGACACAACAGAGGAAACCTGAGCTCTGACCCGGGTCCATCGCAGCACACATCACTGGCTTACTGTGAACTCATGACAAAGACTGAACAAAATAAAAAGGCTACTCCAAGATTACTTTCCTTCAGCCGCCCTGTCCTTGAAGAAAAGTCAGTAAAATAGAGATATATCCACTCATCAGAACATTGTTATCAGAAGCTCTTTTGTCAACACAGCAGGTCTCTATGGCCCCATGTGGCCAGAAGTGGTATTACTACATACAGTGGCTTTAACGTCAACAGACGCAAAGAGCAAAATTAAGTTTACATTTTACTGTTCACAACCTGAACCCATGGGATTAAATCCATGCCACAGTTTGAACTCACGAAGACTAACAGCAGTGTTTGAAAATTTTTAAATTTGCACAAAAAAGTTGTTACAGTGTAAAAATGGTCTTTGCAACTTTAAGTAATATTTTGAAAGGCTAAATAATTTTGTTTTTAGTCTTTTATCTTCACATACAGTTTCACGTACAGACTTTTACAAGTCGCATTTCCATTACCCCTAGAAAATCACAAAGAAAAACCTGCAATTTAATTACCTCTATTTAAAAAAAAGCCAAATATACAAAAGTCTTTTTACGCTTCAACAAGGTGTTTTTTTTAAACAGTAATCTAGTTTAACACAGAAGTGAAATATAAAAATGCTTTTTTTGTATTTGCACATCTCCAGCATCACTGGATGTTACGTAGTCAGTCAATCTAAAGTCATCAAAATCTAGTTTCCAGCTGTTTTTTATCCTGTAGTCCGATGTAGTTGTGCTATAAGGCTACAGCAGAGAGTTATGTTATGAGTATTTGAAAAACATGGTTCAATGGAAATCGCAAATTCAGAGTTTTGATTTTCTTTTGTGCAAAAGTGTAAGTGAAACATTTCTACGGTTGTGCTGTCTAGTGACTGTAAAGTGGCAGAAAAAAATCACAAGACGAATTGTGCGTCCTGTTTGCGCAAACAAAAGAGGAGCTGTCAATCAATCCCACCACAAATATACTTTTTGAGCTGTACTTTAGTAGAGAAACAACATAATAAAAGCAGCAAAAGAGCCTGACTTGGGGAATAAGACTAGTTTTTTGTTTCCAAATTTTTAAGACCTTTTGTGCCAAAGTGTCAAACCAAACCTATAGGAGACTGCTGGCAAAAAAAACCCAAAAAACAATCATGATTTAAAGGCTTGCAGCATGTCAGTATAACTGCTAAAGTAAGTTCTGAAATATGAATAGAAAACCCCAACATCATAAATTCATCCTCTCAAGTTCAAATTCAAGTTTTAAGCTTTCCAAACTTTTCTGCAAACATGCGCCTGGCTTTTTGAAAATAAGGTAATATAATGGTTCGAACAAGTTCAACTACAACTACAATACAACTACGAAATACTGTTTGCAGAAATTCTTCTTTTTTTCATCAAGACAGTTTCAGAAATAGTTATCAAACTTCTGAAAAAAGTAAAAAACAATTCTTGACCTTCAACTACTGATTTTCTATGGTTCCACAAGTGGATATGAAAAGTAATATTTGAAATAATGTGTCTTTCAGGCATACTGAGTTCATAATTATGGTACTGTTGTCATAAGAAGCACCAGTGCACTGACTTGTGGGAGAAAAATATTGACTCAGTGTTCCAGGAGAGACCCGTCTCGCAGCAGGAACCATCAATGCTGCTGCTCTAACACCAGAACTATCCATGTTCTTCAATCAGAACTTTTCTTCTTGCTGAGATTCAAAGTTTGAGAGTAGGAGTTCTGTTCATTTTCACCGTTTGTGTTAACCTATGTACTTCCAGCAGAGTTATTTAAACTCCTATAATTAAGATGTCTTGCCTCACACTAATTACCATGTTGTTTAAAAGTCTGTTCTTCGTTGGAACAAAATCTTCAGCAGACACACTCAATTATTTCAAAGTCTCTCTCTGGCTGACATTCATGCTGCTTGGAGTATTTAAGTTGGTACAGGGTTCAGGGATGGCAGTGCACAGACCAATTACCCTCCCAGATTTCTTTCCTGCCCCCTGTGAAAGTGCCCAAATCCCTGCTTCATTAAGGGCAGACAGCTGGATTAGTGAAATATAAATATTAGTCTCACCGCTTTGAAAGGTCTTAATGGGACAGACCTCATGGTCGGACACACACTCCCCATTTACAAGAGTCTTCTCCTCCTCACACGACACACAGTTGTCGTTCTCCGGGCCGTCACACGTCGCACAGTCTGAGTGACACTCCTCACAGTCGTTGGTGTCTTCATCGCCATAGAAACCATCGGGACACATGGAAACACACCTCCCCTCTGGGGAAAAAGAGCACAAGATTCGCTTCTGAGAACTAGTAGCTGGAAATAAAATAAAAATAAAATAAATATTCTCTTCATACAGAGCCCCGGCTTCATAAACTGGAAACAAACATTAGCTGCACTGCCATTTGCAGGAATCCAGGGTCAAACCTAAGAGGATGGACCTGAGGTTGTAATCCAGAAATTGCTTACCCTGCCTTTAAGATAACATACAGCTTTCCACAGTGCTGCAGTTTAAGATGTCATTTAGGACTTTCTGAGCTTTGAGAATAGTTGATGAGGTCTCAAAACATAAAGCAGTTTCTGTTGTGTTTTTCTGGCAGCTCAGAATAGAGATAAAATGTTGATTTTGTTTCAAAACTCTACCTTCGCTGTGCTCCAGAAGTTTCCCTTCCTGTCCTTGTCGAACAATGAGGACTCAGTTGGGGATAAATCTTTCCCACAAGCTGTTAAATGTTGCTTACACAACAGCATATAAGGTCTAATTTGTCACTCTAACATAAGACAGTTTAATTGAAAACTAAAAATACAGAGTACCGATCTTGGAGGACATTTTGGACAGTAAAAGTATGAAAAAAGGATTAGAATGTAATATCTGGGAAACCAGACAAGTCTAGTTGAAGAAAAGTAGGAGAAAAACACGATATAAGCTCGCAGAAAAACATGAATATGCCCTAATTAATAATGTATGTTGCAAAAATGTCGCGCCTAAATTCAGTTTACCTCTGAAAAAAAAGGGTTAGTTTTACCTGATAAGAACAGGTCGGTCTCACACCAGTAGCACTCATGTTCGTCACAGCTCACACAGCTGTCATCACATGGAATGCAGGTCATCTCTTCTTCCACGCTGTGTGTCTTTGCTGGACAGTTTCTGTAGCAGCCATCCTGATAGCTGATAACAAAAGCAACAGTCAGTACTTGGAGTCGCTCATACACAGGAATCCACTCTGCTCTCGCGGCAAAAAGAAACCTTTCATTCAGGTAGAACAGTGAAATGAAAGGCAGAGCGAGTGCAGAGGTGAGATCACACATGGCGGCAGCGAGGCACACAGCCTTACGTGTAAAAGCCCTCAGTGCAGGAAAGGCAGTGTCTGGGATTGTCTGTTGAAAGCAGACAAAAAACAAAAAAAAAAACACTCAGCTCTCCTTTTAAAACCTGAGCTGCCTGTAAAAACCTCAGAACATATTCTGACATGAGAGCACAGTCTTTCAAAAAAACTGACTTACACAAGACACACTTCCTGCAGCCCTCCTCACAAGCCATGCAGTCATCGTAATCTGGATCCTCCACCTCCCCTGAGAACACAGAAACGAGAAAAAGAGTGGGGCAGACGACGCTGACATGTAAAACACTACTCCACAAGGTCACACCTATTAGAAAAAAAAAATGCCATCTTATGGCTAATGCTGTGACCTTGTTTACCTTCTCCACACTCCAGCTTCACGCATGCTCCATTGGAGACGTAGAAGGAAGAGTTGCACTTCAGACAGTAGTTGGGGCTTGTGCAGAGCTGGCAGTGCTGAGAGCAGGGCTCGCAGGTCCTGTGGTTTGTGTGGTAGAAGGCCTCGGGGCAGGCGTCCAGACACAGGCCTCTGTGCAGGTACCGCTCCAGTCCAAATTTATCTGGTGAAAATAGTTGATAATCCAAAGATGCGGAATACTGAACTGAAGCGTGACCAGCCTTCAAATGCTGTGTGGACGGCATCAGTTCAATATTCAGACTATTTTTATATTACAACTATGTATATGTACGTATGCACCGCTGACAGGATTCCACGTCACCTGTATCACAGCTGGAACAGTTGGCAGGCCCCGCATCTACACATGTGGCGCAGGTGTGGTCACACAGGTGACACTGTCCTCCTGACTGGTACTTCCCTTTTGCGCACGCCACCGCGCATCGGCCCTTGTCTAGAACGCTGCAACCAAAATAAAAACAAAAAATAAACCAAAAAAAAAAAAAAAAAATGTTATCCATCTGACTTGTCTCGAAGTTTTGCAGCAGAAAATAGTCGCAGTCTTGTAACAGGTACAATAGTACCTACAATAGTATAGAAAATATAAAAGACATGTGGGATCACATGATCAAAAAAGAAGAAACAGACAGATTTGGTAAAGTGTCAATATTCTTCAGTTGGCGTTGAGTGTTGTTTGAGGTTAAATGATAAAAACTATTCATGTTTTTATCTTTTAACGCATCCCGTGCTAGTACACATCAGCACCCTGAACAGAATTGGTTTTAAGATAAATATAGTCATATTTTTTCCTGTGTATGGTGCAGCTTTCTCTGAACATCTCCTTGAAACGCTTTTCAAGAACAGTCACTTTCTCTCATCTTAGTAAAAGTCAACCGGCACCTTGGGCTTCCATGCGGCATCCACATGTGTAAAACAGGACGTAGACACCGTTCAGACCGGCATTAGAATGCATCCTTGGGAATCCAATCACAAGTGGCCAAGACTAGTGTGAACATATTCCAGGAGTGATTCAGATCTGATCAGCTAAGATGCATTTGAAACATCGTCTTTGTGATCTAAACACAGACAAAAAAAGGGTCCTGGAACGGATTCAAGATCAAGTCCAATCATGCATTTGGTTAAGCGTTTTAATGCCAGGTGTGAACATACACGCTAAGTGCTGGCCACTTGTAGTCAGATTTATCAGGAGGCGTGTTAATCCAGGGTCTGAATGTGACCAAAGTTTCCTGCCAAACTCTTCTGTGCCCCTGGTGTTTCATCTGGACTGGATGCTGCTGTAGCTCCCTAAACTGATGTTTCTGCATGAAAATGTTGTTTTAATTCCAAATTCAGTCAGATATTCACGCAGGTGTAGACTGGATTCCTCAACAAACTATTTTCTTTCATTTCCAAGTATGCACTGGATTAAAATAGTGTACACTTCTCCTAGGGTCACAGTGATCACTAATGGGATTTCATCACTACACCCACGTCAATGCATTATCAATAACACACAACATCCATTACAATCTTCTGTTTTTGTCTGTTTTTCTGTACTTCATTGTCTGTGATTTTAGTCATATTTGACAGAATCAGGCTCAGGTCTACAGTGGTAGAAAAAAAATTCAAATGTGCAAATGCAAGAGCGGCAAAAATCGATCGTCCACAGAATTATAGAGTGCAACAATAGTGTTTTATCTGCTTCATCCTTATGCAAATTTTTGATAACTCAGTAAATAAAATTTTATTCAACCTTAATTCAATTTCTACATCATAAACACGTCTGTTCAATCGGAGCCTTCCCTAGAATTCTTTGGCGCCCCCTTAAGGTGGGATAACTTATAGTTTGAGCTGAAGACAAAATCTCATTTCACCTTACTTCTGACTTTAATAAATTTATAATAAATGTGTCAGTACTTTCCAGATTTTAAACAGGAAGATTTGAGTTATTATTGTTTGCTACTGTACACCATGATGAAATTACAAATTTGTCGGACAAACAGTAGGATGTACTTAATTTCCCTCTGACCCTGGAAAAAAAAAAAAAAAGAAAGTCTAACTCACCGTAAAGAAACACAGCTGATGCAGTCTTCACTTCTCGGCCCTGTGCACTTCAGACACGTTGCACCACACGCGTGGCACATGCCGTCACTGTCCTGGTACTCTCCTGATAAACAGCAAGAGATCCATGCTGACTCAGAAATGAATAACCGTCTGATACACAGAAGAGGGCTTAATGTCAGATGCCCGAGAATATAAGGGACATGGAAACCAGTGTGCTCCGCTAGATTTGTTGTTTTTTTTTTTGTTTTGTTTTGTTTTGTTTTTACAAATTGATCTGTTCATAGAAGCCAGTTTAAGTTGCTGGAGTGAAGCAGCACCATGTTTCTCTTCCTCCGGGTGTTTCCTCTTTTTGATATCAGTGTAAAAGCTTTGTGTTATTCATGATGTGAAATCACAATATGGAGAGGCTGGAGAATGTCACTCTTATTTGGGTCTGTGCTGCAACAGAACTCAAACAAAGCAGCTGGCTTGTTTCATGTTGGAGTTTTGACTTGGTGGCCATTTCAGACACCCACATCTGTGCTCTGAAGAGCAGAAATGTTTTTTATTCATCGACCCCCTTTGAAAATGAAAGGGTGCTTCCCTTTTCCATTGAATGAGATGACTTTTAAAAAAAAGACAATTCACTGTAAAGAGATATTAAAAGTGCATAATTTGGATTTCATAGCTTTGTGAGTATATCATATTAACAGTATTTTCCCATTAGATACAGCGGAGAAGTGAAGAAATGTGCCAAGGATGGATTATATTTATCCAGGAGCAGTGAGCCAACATGTAATAGAGGAGGGAGATGGCTGACTGACCGTCTGTGCACACAGTGTTAACAACACACACTCCCTCCTGCAGGCTGTGACCGCTGGAACAGCTGCTACAGTTCCCCCGGCTCGGCCCCACACAGGTGAGACAGCTGGCGTCACACCTGAGGAGAACGGCACAGGGACTTAACACATACACACATGCTGACCGTAAAACAAAACAAAAAAAAAAAAACAGAGAAAACAACTACCCACTAAATGCAAGCGCACAACAACAAACACGAGCGCCAAAGCAAGCACAAACACCCGCCGAAGCCAAGCACCAGAATAAGGCCTGCCATCAGCCGATAAACAAACCACCCACACCTGAACACACACCAGTGAGCTCACCTCCTACATATCCTGTGCCTATCAGCTATCTCTGGGCTGGGCTCTGTGGCGTAGAAGCCAGGACTACAGGAGGACACACACCTCCACTCCTCTGTCAAGTAGCCTTCTGCACAATGGCTGCACGCCTCTTCACCTGAACCTAATATCGCACGAGGCAGACAAATCCTTCAGTAGGTAAACAACAAGGTGTGAATTTAGAGATATTGAAAGATGTTTTGAACGTTGAGCTCGCGTTCACCTGCACAGGTAGCACAGGCCTTGTGACAGGGCTTGCATGCGCCCTCCTGCGTGTCGTGGTAGGACCCGGGCCCGCAGCTCCGCTGGCACCGGTTCCCCTGCAGGCTGCAGAGGGAGGAGAGAGCATGTGGCACTGTGACACACTCAGTCAATCACGTGACACCATGAAGATGAGTCACTGCCTTCTCAGACTGCAGGCTCCTTTTTCCAACCAACAGCACAACCACCCAAAACTTTCCTCCAACTAAGCCAGTGAGCTCTATATTCGGGAAACTTCTAACTCCAAATATGCCAGATTTGTCAGACGCTTTACTTTCTCCAGTAACAATTCTGCAAATGTTTATCAGGATCCACTTTTCTCTCTGAGCTGTAAGTGCAAAAGGGAGGTGATGGCACCAGAATTAAAAATACTGTGCCTCTTTTTTTTGTTTTTAACTGCTATCAAGCTGCTGAGGATGTGTGAACAGGAAACATCAGTATTCTCAGCAGTTGGAGGAGAAAGAGCAATGTTTACAGAGCGGTTAATTTGAGCTTCATCAGAGAATTAGCTTCACCTTGTGTCTGGTTTGCATTCTGTGCAGATGCTGTAGGAGGTGCACTTCAGGCAATTTTCACTGCACTTCCTGCACATATTTGTATCTGTGAGGAAACCAGACAATACACACAGAATACACATCAGAGCCACAGATCGACCTCACTCGTGGACCTTCCAGCAACTGCTATTCATACTGTGTATGCCACAAATTCCTAAAAGTTCACTCAAGAGTCCGACCATGATCGAGGTAGTAGCTATCTCCGCAGGCAGCCGTGCAGGTACTGGCCCCCTCTGTCAGGTGATGACCAGCCTGGCAGGAAGTACACTGGTCATTGCGGCTCCCAGTGCAGCTCTCGCAGGAGGAGAAGCATCTCTTACAGCGGCGACGGTCGCCCCAGAATCCCCTGGGGCACTCGGGTACACACAATCTGTTGGACAAACGCAAAAACAAAGCCCATAAAGTAAACAAGATCTAACTGCCAAAATAAATGAGAGAAGAGAAAATTACATTGCTGGTATGTTTTTCTCAAATGCACTTTGAAACATGAAAGTCGTATTTTGACATAGTAACTTCCTGAATGTGCTAACTGTCCTCGTTACTTTATGATCACACCAACCTTGAGTTGTTCTTGAACTTGATAAAAAAGTGTAGGCATGTGACACACTGCTGCGGGCCTGGCCCCTCACAACCATCTTCAGTGCATTCTAGGTCACATGGTCCTGCAAGGGCAAAAGCGTACAAAGTCACAGTTTAATCCAACAGTGACAGAGAAGTTGTTCACACTGCTCTTTAATGGTGAGTCTAGAAACTTAATTAATTATGCACCAAAAGTACAAATGACTGGACTGACCGTCGTATTCTTCAGTGAGATCACTGTCCATTGAGATCTCAGCTGATCGAGCTCGATGACGATGCCTGGGATACGGCGGCTCTGACGTCCCATAAATCACCAGAGACCACTTCTTCAGAATCCCTACAAAACAACAAGAGAACAAGATAAAAAAAAAAAGAACAAGCAGTTTATCCCATGAGGCGTATTCTACTTGAAGACCGTGTTGGTTTCATGATGCCGAGATGATACAAAGAGGAAAAGCAAACCTAGATCAGTGCCGTCTCGCTTCTGAGAGGGAGTATCCTTGATTTTCAGCGTCCATTCCCCTGCCGCTCGCTCCCCCCAGCAATGAGTCGTCATGAATTCCCAGTTCTGAAATCCCTCAGCGGAGTTATCAAGAGGCCTTAACCAAAACATTGCATAATCATGAGCACACAACTGCTGTTGCTGCTATTATCATTCATTACGTGGAGATTTAAGGGAGCATTGTTTAATTAATAAACACCTTTAATTACTAATGAGCTCTTCTGGATGGATTATTGCAAGAACCCTGAGCCTAAGATATAAGCCATCCCTAACATCTTAATGTTCTCTAATACGTTCTGTTCTTTATAATGTTTGACACTTGCGTCCCAACTGCAGCCGAGTATTCTGGTGTTTTCCGAAACCATACAGTACTTTTTATCAAAAATGATTGTCTTTTCAGCAAACATTTACTCCCTATTCAAACAGAGTGCAGACAAAATGACATGTACTCATGTGATACATGGTTAGTATTTTTCTAGCAATTTTAAAGATATCAATCAATGAATATGATCAGGTATATTGAAAAAGAAAGTTTGCTCCCTGAAATCACAGTCAGATGCTTCTAGAGGGTCTATAAAGCGGGAAAAGGGTGAGGGTGTCTCTTGAGTCAGGTGAAGGACTTGAAAAGATTGAGTTACTTGACAATAAATCATTCGACGTGTGAAGTAAATCATCTCTTTCTATCTGAAAATGCAGCCTATAAGCCAACTGTTGATTAAAAGTCACAAGAGCCTCGATAATGAGACTGCGAATACCTGACCAGCATGTGAGGTACGTCCGAAAAAACAGAACCAATGAACATAAGTAGAAGACAAGTACAAGGATTTTTGCAGACAGATGGATTAAGGATAATTATTGAACATAGTGACAAAAGACACTTAAACTGTCTGCGAAGCATGGCGCAGGGAGTATTATGGTTTGGGGTGCCTCACTGTTTAAGTGAAATGAATGAAAATGAAATGAAAATCTGTCAATTATCATCCATTATCATGTTGTTGACATGGCAAAGTGGAAACGCCTTTTATTAGTGATAATTAACCATTTATAGAGCTACTTTCATTCTAAATATGTCTTACTCACAAAGCAGCATTTGAGATCATTCACTTAATTCACATTCCTTACTTCCACCAAGGATCTTTAAATCACAGAGTTTTTAAAGTTTTATTCTTTCTTTTATTCTTTCTTGCTTATTCGTGGTGTTTTTTAAATAAATCAAAAGTAAAAAACGATATGCCCAAAAAATCTGCCAAAGTATTTTGTCAGAAAATTGCTCAAATGCTTGCTCACCAGAATCACCACATGAGCGTCACTCAGGTGGTGATTTTCCAGCAGCATTTGCCAAAACCTACTTCTCTTCCCAATTTGCCTGACTAGAGCCACTAACTCTGAGGAGTGGCTGATGTGCTCTAAATGTGGATGATGCGCTTTAAATAAAAATGATGCTCACCGTCCATCATCCGCAGATACAGTAGGATGAAAAAATATGAGAACACCTTGGAATTTACCAACCTACTGCTTTAATTTTCCATAAAATGTGATCTGATCCTAGTCTAGGTCACAAAAACGGACAAACAAAATGTGCTTTCGTGCACAGTTATAATTTCTTGCATCTTTACTGAACACCTCTAAGTGACACCAAAGGCAGAGTCGTACTAAGAAGAAGCCGCGAGTAAGTGCTGAATGCTTGAAGACATTACTGGAACTGGCAAACATCTCTGTTCGTGAGTCTGCCATACACAAGTCATTGAACAGGGTCAGTGTCTATGGCTGAACACCATGGAGGCGGCAGAGTGCCTCAGTCAGGGCCAAGACGTCAACGTAACAGAGCTGCTGTGAAATTACTTCAAGTGTCATTCACTCCAGACATCCTAAGAATGTGTCTGAGCTGAAGCAGTTCCACAAAGAATGGTCAAAAAATCCTGAATGTTTTGCAAGTCTGATTCAGTGCTGCTGAAAACGCTTGCTTGAAACCAATGGGAATGCTTGATAAAGACTCGAAAAAATTAGAAATGTTTGCATGCCAGCTTAAGCACAATGTGGTTTTTTTATTATTAGATAATCAGATCACATTTTACAGCAAGTTAAATCGAAAAAAATTGATAATTCTTTTGGGTATGTCACTGTGGAAGCTGCCATACATCGAGGATGTGGGCTGATTACCTGTTACCAAGCAGCTGTGACACAGTGCCTGAAGGCGAGGTGAGCGTAATGGAAAGGTCGCCACGACGACTGTGACTGATGGTTACACGGAGGACGACATGCTCCACGTAAATGACGTGCTGCGGGGCCTTGCTGGAGCAGCCTGTAGTCTCATACACAGACGTCAGCTCCGAGCTCGGGTGAATAACTCTGTTGTGTGACACAGACGGGGAGAAAGAATAAAGAGACGCAGCGACACCGAGATGAGAGAAATAGATGGAAAACAAGAGGCGTAAGAAAAAAAGTTACAACATTAAAGACAATGACGCCCATTCAAGTGCCCGGGAATCAGTGTGCGAGAAATCCAAGTGAGAACCGAGTCAGAAATAGATGCGGTGCGATAGAAGAGAAGAAATCAAGGGAAGCACTGACTCTAAGCTAAGAACTCTTGCAGTGCCGCTGGCGTGATACCTGCTGGGCTGGATGGCAGCGTCCTCCACGCACGCGTGCTGTGGGGGGACTTGCTTCCAGGACCCTGCCTCCTTCACCATGCTCTCAGCATCCAGCAGGCCAAAACCATACAGGTGGCTTACTAACACACACACACACACACACACACACACACACACACACACACACACACACACACACACACACACACACACACACACACACACACACACACACACACACACACACACACACAGGGTATAGAGGCTTCAAAAAGGCTCTCCTGAGACTTTGCGTTTCTCACTGTTCTGCTAACTGTATCTCATTAACTTATAAAAAGCTCCCTGGTTTCACTAAAAGCCAGAGAACAATCACCAGAACACAAGTTCTGCCTGTCTCTAGCTCGGGTCTACGTGAGTTACGAGAGCATTTCATGCAGAAAGTGTCATATACTTGTCAGTTTTCTCAACAATTGTGGCAAATAAAAAGTTAGTCACCATACATTCAGTGGAGAGTGGAAATGGTACCTTTGTATCCGGCTCCATTAACGTGCCAGTCATGAGCGATGAGATGATGAGATTTTGATGTCCGGACAATAATGTGCTGCGCATCCCTCCAGGTTAGCAAGGGACTGTGAAAGGGCCAAACAGAAAACATGGTCTCAGCACACAATTATACCTATTGATTCTAACCTGGCCTCATTGTATGGATTTTCTGTTAAAAGAAGCTGCTCACTTGGCCTCCAATGTGAGAGCAAGGACGCCTGCAGCCACAGAGGAGGAGAGGGAGCTTCCTGACCGAGCCCTCCTGCAGCTCTGCTGTGGTCCCAGCGTTACCTGTCGACGGTACCACATCCCATTAGCCTTTAGGTATTTAACGGTATTCCTCTGGTAATGCACAGAACTGCACTTTTTGATTTTGCCATACACCACATATGCATCTATATAGTGTACAATACATAATGTTGGAAAATCGCGTTGGCATTCTCCCAGTTAGTTAGAACAATAAGTAAACAAACGTGGCAGATTTAAAGCAGAAGTAGGAGGACAACGACACGTGAAGATATGGACGCCAACGATGCAGCAGATCTGTACATTTCGTACATACTAAGTCTGATCGTGTTGCACGTAAGTCCAGTTCGACTGCAGCCTGACTAAGGTGGATACATGCCTTTAAAACTTCCATATCAGTCGGACTAAGGGAATAATTCGACTTTCTCTTAGTGCATGTAAACCATACTGATTGTTGTCTCACGTTGAAGCTCTTCTAATGACTTTTAACAGAGTAAAAAAAACACTAAATGCTCCAGAAGTAGTCTGCTGAAGGGAAATGGAAGTACAAAATCATTTTCCGCAAAATGCCAACTATCTGCTCCCACCAATAAGCTTCAGAATTATCGTTCTTTCACAGTAATGTTAATAGAAGCTTAATCTGGGGGACATTTGCTTGATTGACAGGTGTCTAAAACTACCAGAATTTGCAGAAGTTGTATCAGGAGACACACAAACAAATACACACACGCATGCACACATATACACAAATACAGATTTATGAAATGTGTATTTTCTATCTTTAAGCAGCAGGCAAGGCGGGGCTGATAGTAAATCTGGCTATGGATTTTAAAATAACCTTAACCAAATATAGAAACATGATAAAAAATATTGGAAAAGGGATGTTTAAAATTGGCATTAATATTTTTTTATTATCAACAGAACATGCCCTTGAATGCTCATAAAAGCAACAATTGAATATAAAACTATGTTCTTGTCAAATGTTACTTAATCTGTGCTAAAGAAAAGCAAATCCAGTCAAGCGATGACATTTGGCACACAGTGCTTTTATTTTTTACCCTTAGTTTCAGGTTTTTAGTTTAGTCTATTTTGCTTTGCATTTGGTGTGGAATATTTTATGGTCGGTTGTGAAAAAGCGTACCGTATTTCCGCTTAGGGGCATTACATGTTTAGGTGTTTGAGTGGGGAGTGCTATTGTTTTTTTGTTGTTTTTTTTTAACCAAACACGCCATGACACCATGAATAAACTGTACAAATGCAAAGGCCTGGTCTCGACTCACCAGCTTTTCTGTCTCCTCACCGCCATAAGCTGCAGCCAGTGTGCTGGAGCATTGTTCCAGGTAATCTGGCTGACGTCCATGGCGACTACAGCTGCTGATAGAGATGGTGTAGATGCTGTTGCTGTAGCCATCGCAGGAGCAGTGGTCACCTGCCCGTCCCCCATTCCCTGACGCCCACACAAAAATAGAGCCCCTCCCCTGCCGACCCTGTAATTAAAATCGGAAGGTTAACATGTTATTTAAGATATTTACACAGCAATAATGTGAAGCGAGTACAGTTTATGTGACATGCAGTTTTTGCAAGACTCAAAAAAGAACAAACACAGAAGTATTCACTGTCACACACTCACTGTCTGAGCGCCAATCTGTAAAGCTAGATGAGCCAGAGGTCCAGGCCCTTCCAGAGTGGCGCCGTCATCTTCTGGCCCCCAGCCGGCTAAATAAATATCAATATATTGTGGCTTGAGGCTCAGCGAGTGGGCTTCCACAATGTCGGTCACATCTCCACCCAGCATGCGGATACCTGCAGGTGGCAAGAAGAAGGGTGAAATTGTTAGAATCTTCTTCAAATCCCCAACCTTCAGAAGTCCTTCAGCATGCACCACTGATGCCATCACACGGGCTCACCTCCTATTCGTGCATGGAAAGAGACTCCCATCGTGCACTGAGAGTTATTTGCAGCTGCAGCAACTATCCCTGCACACTGAGTCCCATGGCTTCAGACAAAGGAGGAGAACATGAGAACAAGAGTTTTGATGCATATGCATGAGGAGAACACAGACTATTTTAGTTACATCAAACCAGTGAGAAGACAGAATTCAGAACGGAGAATTTGCATATCAAGATATGTTTGTAATTACTGAGAATGGAGAGGAAACGCATGCTTCAACTAAAGTTTGTATTACGATGACTAAGTTGGTGCAAAGACAAATCTAGCAATGAAAAATACTTACTAGTTGGCAGTATTGTTAGAATAACTCGGAGACGGATCTTGGTCTTGTCCATTCACATCATAGCTGGCAAGCGGATCCTAAATCAAGTGGATAGTAAGTAGCAGCACATAACAGCTGCCAGCAGCTATCTGTCTCTATTTCATCAGACGGATCACAAAGAGCATTATTCACCACTCCACTCCACAGTTAAGTGGATCAGACGTTTAATGTCAATTCCAATACTCTTAGCCGGCCTTTTCAAACCTTCGGCCCAAAAGCTATGCCTGCAGTATCTGTCTCAGCTCCTCACTGTTTCACTAAGAGCTCCGCCAAATTGCTTATGATTCATGTCCCCTTCCCGAGAAGAGCGTCCCATCCCAGGGCACTTACATAATTTGGCTTCAGATCTGGATGTTCTCTCTCAATGCCATCATCTAGGACAGACACCACCACACCCTTCCCAGTATACCCCATCATCCAGGCCCCTGCGATGTTCATGTGAGACTGGCAGTGTTTGGGCTCATCGCTGCAGTGCTGTGGAGGAAATAGGAGGACATTTACCAAGGCCCTTAGGAGAGACTAATACATCTATTTTAGGCTCTTTCTGTCTGTGTTCATGTGTTTCAGAATTCAGCAAAAGAAAAATAAAAGCTGACTCACATTGTACCACAGCCTGTCCCACACTAGGTCACTGATGCGGAGGGTCTGGTTGGCGTGAGAGTTACGTTGGGTATCTGAAAGCTGCTTGGTCTTTATGCCGGGAGGATAGATGTGACTGCCTCTGGAGCTCCTCTTTGCTCTTCTTCGAAGCACCTGCTGTTGAAGCCATTCCACCTTAAAAGGAGCACATGGGGTATTTTTTGCAGGTGTAGACAAGTGTTTTTAGCGATGCAAGGCTTCGCCAGTTTTAAATGTTCCAGAAGATTATCAGAAAAAAAAAGAAGAAAAATTAAGAAAAGATTCAAAAGTGAGCCAGCAGTGAGGTTACACAGAGAAAAGATAAAGTAGATGGAGAATTTTAAGTACTTCAACGGGTCAACGGTCCAGTAGTGTGGAAAGGAGGTCAAGAAACCTGTGCAAGCAGGTTGGAATGGGTGGAGGAAAGTGCCAGGAGGGATGTGTGACAAAAGAGTACAAGAAACAATGAAAGGAAAGGTGGTGGGACCAGCGATGATTTATGAAAATGTTGAGGTTCTCTTTCAGAGTGACAAGGATGGACAGGATCAGGATCAGAGGGACGGCACATGTTAGATGTTTTGCATATAAAAGTCAGAGAGGGCAGACTGAGATGGTTCGGACATGTACAGAGGTGGGATAGTGAGATTACTGGGAAAAAGATGCTAAGGTGGGAACTGCCATGCAGGATGCCTAGAGGAAGACCAAAGAGGAGATTTATGGATGCAGGTAGGGGTAGATGGACACGGATGACTTCCTGTGACGAGCAGAACAGAGCAGCCGAAAGGAAAACAAGAAGACCATCAGTCCTCTCTAGCACATATCTCCATCTCTCCAGGTTTTCGTTCCCCACCTGCTTCCTACTCTAACTACAGATTACTATGCTATCTGCAAACACAGTCTATACGGGCTCTTGTCTGACTTCTTCTGTCAATCTATCTATATCCATGACAAACAAGAAGGGGCTCAGGGACGATCCTCGATGCAGTCCCACTTCCACCTGAAACATGACTGCTGCCATGAAACCCTCCCCCGTATCGTATTCCACAATTCTTCCCTTGGTACTCCAAATCTACAAAGACACATCTGCAGTGCTCTTTCTGTGCATGAAGCCATACATCTCCTCACAAACTGTAACCATTTTTTCGAGCCTAGTCTCCACGTTTCTTTCCCTGATCTTTATAATGCTTTATAGTTGCCTTATATGCTTTTCCTCCTTTCCTCTGGCATTCTGTCACTGTCCTAGATGTTTCTGAACAATCCAGTTGAACTGTGTGTTTTAAGACACAAAACAGAGGTTCGGATGAAAAGTAGTTAAAGAAATTAAACCCAACTAATTTCTTACAGATAGTTATTTCTTCTGCTCCGTGTCAGCTCCTTGTTTCATTAAAATCTTAAAGGCCCATAATTACATAGTTGTGGTCTATTCTTTGTGTTTGAATACACGTCACACACATCATTTCATCTTGTTGAACTTAACCTCGCATGGCTGCTGTCCTCTGTTGTAACCTCATGGCCCAGCTGTAATTTGTGCCACAAGTAAATTATTATAAACATAATAATCACTGAATGCTTTATAGAGGGGACGGAGGGCAGTTAACGTGGTTAAGATACAGAAGCTGCAGTCCTTGTGCACGTAGCCCAGGTTCAACTACCGTTACCACTAAAGTGTCTTTGCCCTCTCTTTCCCAAGCAACTTTCAATACAGACCATTATAGCTACAAACTCTTTAAATAATTACTTTGCATCTAAATGTTTTGTTGTACCACTTTTGGGCAAATGTTGTGCATCCCTGGCATAAAGTCAGAAACTTTAACCATCTAGAACCATGCTGAAGATATTAAAATTTGTCTTCTTTTCAAATCCTCTTGCCCATGTTATGATTCAAGCTCTTTTGCTCACAGTTGCTGTACAGCTTTTTGTGCATGTTTAAAATATCCAGAGCTACAAAGCCCAAAGTTAATTAGAGTACTTAGTAGTTCATTAGTTAATGATCAAAATATATGAACCTACCAATGAGCATGATCCAGGCTGTGCATAACCAGTGCAACTTCACTTCTGCAAAGTGTCCTTTAGAAATGACCTAACTGCTGACAACAATAAGTGCAAAAACTACAACAATGATTCCACTTTAAGTAACTGACGCTTTTTATAAAAGTCTTGTGCACCTGACTTTTAATTGCTATGTATACATTCATCTCTTCTTTACGTTTTGTAGGTCTTAAATTTGAGATGTTGAATTACCTTTTTGTCTTTATTTTACCTAAGCTTTGCGTATCCTGCAGTACTGAATACTGATCCGATACCAGTCAGACATGTAACGGGTCCATTGTGGAGCTGAATGCCTGCACTTCTTTCAGCTTACGTGACATACGTTTAGTCACGGTTTCATACAGATAAGAGAGAGTTGTTTTAGAGAGGCAGTTTATCCCGGAGGCTGAATGCTGGATGCTGGATGCTCCCTTTTCACCCAATGGATCCCTGAATACTTCATAAGGTTGCTGGTTTTACATTTGGCAACGTTCATGTCACCTCTGGAAACCACCACCTTGCATGAGCATTCCGGTGTAAAGTAAAGTAACACTATTACCAACATAATACGAACGCTCAGTCCAACAAGTCGTCATCACCACCCGCAGACTCAGGAAGGTGCAGGAAGCTGCAAGGCAGTACTGCAGAACCTCCTGTGCTAGCTTTTATACCAATGAAGAATAACTGGGATTCGGCTTGTAAAACGTGTGCGAGAGTGGACGGCACATAAACATAGATATCAATACCCTTTTTTTTGGAATACTTGGTGAGTATTACGACGCTGGTCTCAGAATCGGAACAACTCCAGTGTTAATAAAAGCATCATGTGTAGGCAAGCAGCAAACACGTGAGTCTTAATGTGTATCTGGTGGTAGGGAGTGGATGTGCGGCTTATTAATAATTCAGACGAGTCCTTCATCTCTCCTCATATCACATTACTATACCTTGGTCTCCTCGGCAATGAGAGCAGTGGCTTCTTTGCTGCACACAGAGGAGCGATTCGCAGTCTCGGGGCGGTGGAATCTGTAGTAACTCTCCAGGCCTCCAATCTGGTGAAACAGACATCAAACTGACTAAAAGAAATATTTTCTTCTGTTGAAAGTGCTGCGTATCTGACTCAGTCACTGTTCTAAACAGCTGTTAAATTATGAAACGGCTGTAGTTGTCTACCATTCAGGCTGCTACCTTACACCTGTGATAGTTTTTCAGGTGAGGGCAACTTGAGCCACAAGGCTTCAGACACACTGCTGCTCATGTGTGAGCTTTTGAGTGTGGTTTCCACACGCACACATGTGCGTTCATGTCTATGTCATGACGTGGGGAGATTTTTAAACCAAGCGATGTATGGTCAGGAAAAGAGAAAAAAAACTGTCATTGTCTGCCCATTTTCCCTTACAGAAAATAAATTATTGTTATTGATTTATTCCCCAATAACTGTTGTGAAATCTACTCTTTTATTTCCTACCTCAGCATTTTAAAGTAGTCTATTTAACTTCAGCTGGTCTTCGTAGTTCATTTTACTTGCAGTGCTTTCGTGACCTGAAGGTTTAATTACAGCACCAAGCCCAAGGGAGTAAGCGTTGAGTTTTTATGGACCTGGGTTCTCTGACTTGGCTTATTTATTTGCTTTATCCAATTATTTATGTGATCATTCATTTGGTTTTGCAACCTTGACAGATACAGCAGTGATACAGCAGTTCGTGGTCATGTTTCAGAGCTTTGGGCAACAGTTTGCTTCGCATCAACTTCCTTTTTAGTTGGGTTTTTGTTACCGGGGAGAAGAAATCAATCATTACGCTATGGTTTTTGCAAAACAGATACCTAACAGTGCAAACACAGACATGGTGACACTTTGTGCACTTCTAAAAATATCAAATAAAACAATGTATATAGGCACTTAAGAGGGATTATAGCATTATTATTTTACATGGCATTGCAACAGTTCAAGTTAGAAGCTCAACAGATGGTTTCTCAAATTAGGTCCATGTCATTGATGATTTTTATTTTCATTTATTTATTTTGGACCTGATCTAAAAATGTGCTAAAGTTCATTCTCACTGGCCTGCAGAAACAGTATCAGCCCATGAAATGACTCAGAGTAAGTTACAATCTGACTCTGACTCAATAAAACTTGGACAGCAGTGAAGACGTTTGATCACACTCACCTGTCCCATGTTGATAAATCCATATTTGTGCGCTATCCTGTTCGCGGACTCGTGGTCTCCGCTGACCTTAACGGCCCATTCGTTCGTGTAAACGGCTGCGTGACAGACGTGGAGGAGAGTTGACATCCACAGCGCCAGAAAATGCTCCATTACAGGCTTCTTCTGATTAGACTCGAAACCACTTTTCACCTCTGTCTACAGCCAGTTCTGATAAAGGTGCTTCTCATCGCTGAGTTTCAGAAGAAGCCTGCTGTCGCCCAAACGTGGAAGGTGTTTACCTGCCGTGTCACCAGCTGCTATTGGTTCACCTCAGCGTGGAGGCTGCGCGTCAAGCGCTCAGGTGATGCGCAGGTGCTCCAACCTTCACCACAGTTTCAATCGAGTTTAATTACACTGTGCGATATTATCTTGAGTATTTATCTCAAAGTTAAAATATTATGAGCTTACATACCTTCATTATTTATAGAGCTGTACCAAAACAATATGAATATTTCAAAGGATGGTCACCAATGCTAAATTCATCAATACGCATGAGGTATAAGTATATTATTTTCATATTACACGCAATTCTGTTTCTCTTTTAGACAATTTCTTAAGCAGATCAATTTTTTTTACATGGGTAAATACACGCATTTTTCATTTAAAGCAACACCAGGCAAAAGCTTTCACGTTTAAACATCATTATCAGTTTAATTTGAAGGACTATGAAAGTCCTCACAGGACCATCCCACTGAAGCACATTTAGATTTAAAGCGAATGAGGCAGAGGAGAACATTTGAAGCAGAGGAGGAAGGGGATCCGTTGTTATTATCCTATATGGCAGAAGTCAACACCTCACATATGTTGATAAAGAATATTCTACTTCAAGGACAGGTTGATAATTGATATTGATTTTAAAATATTGATTTAAAAAAAAGAAGCTTATTTCAATTTAGCAAGATAGTGATTTAAAACTGAAATAAAATATATCTGATTCTGCAATACAGGGAAGTATATTTTACTATTGTTTATGAATTTTGGATAAACAGCATCGTTGGTATCCATAGAATCAACAACTGCTCAAGCAGACTTTTGCACTTTATTATACACGTGTGTCATTGTCCTTCTCTGTGCATATCAGCAGTTAATACACTTTATGATTTAGAGATTTCTCTCTCATGGAACCTCTAAGAGATAGACGTCTACACATCTGCATGCTGATATGTTAAAATAAAAATGTACTAATGTGATGTGTAATCTGCAACTAGTCAAAGAGGCGGTATTTTCTGCCAAATGATTCTTAGGTTTGATTCATAAATCTTGGTGTAGTTTTGATTATACATTTTCTAAATGAATAATTTTTGAACACGGGACTTTCATGATCTTAATTTCTTTCACCCCTTACATCCTCTGTGCCTCTCTCTGCTAATTCACAATTACTCAAAGGAATTTTACTTCATAAACTTCCCCAATTTCAACATCATTAACTCTTAGCTTTTACTTGCTATAGAGTACTTTAATATATTTAAAAGGCAGACACAAAGACTCTGACATATTTAATTACAGAGAATATTGTGACGTACAAACATTTGGACATGCTCACAAAAACTATTGAATCCATAATTCACAACATTTCATTTAATTTCTTCTATACCCCCAGATAGACCATTTCAGTTTTGAGATCCATCGGCAAGAAGAGATAAGCTCCATTAAGGAACCTGTGAATGGCCTGTTTCTGCAGCAGGACCACTTATCTCCACTGCTTCTTAACGCAGCACCGCAGGCTGCAGTACTCTGCATTGTTCAATGAAACTCCTTAATTTATATGTTCAACATTTGTAAATGGGTCAGTCTGAAGCAATCACTAATCATTTATAGTGCGAAATATTCTTGAATTTTACTGTTTCAAGTCTCCACACAGTGAGGAGAAAAGGAATTGGAGTAGTGATTAATCAGCATGACTAGAATGTGAACTCCTTGATGTTTTACAGTCAGGCACAGCAAATTCAATCCAATGTTTTCTTTTCTTGTATTTTCTTTAATAAAAAAACGTTTAAAAAAAATCCCCTGATCAAAGTGAGTCTTAGTATTAAGAAAATACAACTTCGGATGAACAAAAGTATTAGAAAAAGTGCCCAACATAAAGTACCCCAGTCATTCAGTATGCCTTATAGCCACACAGCAGCAATAACTTGAAGTAGTTGTGACCTGAATGACTCTGTCAGTCTCTCACATTGCTATGGAGGAATTTTGGCCCATTCTCTTACAACATTACTATGGTTAATTGAGATGTAATTAGATTGTAAGGTTATTAGATTTTACAGGCTGACTATATGCTACACCTTTGCTGGCATATTTACTGCTGGGACAATTGGCAACTGTCTTGAAAGATTTGTAGGATGATGAACTCCAAATTGTGCCCTTTCCAGACTGACGTGTAGCAACAGTACTTATCATTACTTATCATAATCTGTTTTACTGCTTTGGATTCTTTTTTAAAAATAAAATAAATAATGGCATAGTGAAAAAAAGTTACCCAGACCCGTTATGATGAGATGATTTCTGTTCAGTTTTTACACCCAAAAGAATAGCATAAAAAGAGAGGGTACTTACTGCTGCACATGACATATTTTGGTATCTAATTCTACCAAAGTATGATGATATGAAAATATTAAGATAGCAACTTGACCCAACTGGATTAGCTCGTCCCACAATTCCTTCCCACATTTAATCTAAAGAGCCCTTGAGTTCTGTCACTTCTGCATTTTCTATGCAAATAGTTAACGGTTTTGCTTCTGCTTGACAAGTGTTTCATAAATGAAACTAACTTGAACTGAACTGACCACAAATGCATCATAATTGAACTGCTTGAACTCAAACTCAATACCCCAAAGAGTCTTTGCATTAACCAGCACAAAACTGTGCCTAATGTTCAATTTTAACTGTTTTCCTTCAACAGTCTAAAATGGAGCTCTTAACAAAACTCTCCTTATCAGTTAACACTGAAAGGTCACTACAACAGAAACACGACACATTTCCATAGTTTTAATTTGCATTTTAAGTGTTGTTTTTAACGTGTTAATCAGCACTAAACAGAAATCTCACTGTAGTGTCCAAAGACGAAGGCCGTTTTGACAAAAACAGCAACGACTGCCTCGGCGTGGTCGGGTCTTTTAATATGACGCCAATGCGTCTTCAGGTGGGTAAAAGTGTTAATTTGTCAGCTGTTGGTCAACTCATTTCTCTTCCTTTTGGCAGAAAAATATAATGTTTTAATGGAACTGGTGTTAAGCGAAGCGATGCTTACCAGTTGCCAGTTATTGATTCAAATTCAATAGCAATGAACGTACTTTCAATCTTTTCTTTTTATCTCTACCAAAACTGTCCCTGGCGGCACGGTGGCTTAGTGGTTAGCACTGTTGCCTCACAGCAAGAAGGTTCCCGGTTCAATTCCCGGCCCGGTGGGTCTTTCTGTGTGGAGTTTGCATGTTCTCCCCGTGCTTGCGTGGGTTCCCTCCGGGTACTCCGGCTTCCTCCCACAGTCCAAAAACATGCAGAGTAGGTTAATTGAACATTCTAAAAAAATTCTCCCTAGGTGTGCATGTGAGTGTGATTGGTTGTTTGTATGTGGCCCTGGATAGACTGGCGACCTGTCCAGGGTGTACCCCTGCCTTTCGCCTGATATGCGTCGGGATAGGCTCCGACAGACCCCCGTGACCCGGAAACGGATACAGCGGGTATAGATAATAGATGGATGGAAAACTGTCCCTTAAGTGTAAATAAGGTGAAAGCTTGATGGGGTTTTTTTTTCTCCGGGCAGAGGTGTGTTTCTGTCCACATCTCCTCAACATCGAGACTCAAATAAAGTTTATGAAACATGAAGGTTTCTTTCAGCTTTCATTTTCAGTGGAGAGCTATTGCTATGAATGCACATTTTGTTCCTCTTTTCTTAACACTACTGGTCTTTTAGTGTTCCTGCAATGGGTTCAACTTGGGAATTCATTTTCCCCCTCATTGACAACAAGCTGTCCAGGCCTAGAGGCAGAAAGCAGCCCCCAACCATGATGCTTCCTCTACTGCTGGATGATATTTTCATGTTGGCATGTAGTACCCCTTTTCCATTTCTTTGGTCAATAAAACATTTTCCCAGTAGCGTTGTAGTCTTAAAAGCCTATTTGCTTCCTCTGTACTGTTCTGCTCTGAACACCATATGCTCCATGAAATCATGCATTATGGGTTGTGTAATTTTTTGTGCAAGCCTGCACAAAGTAATGAAATTTGAAATTGATTTTTTTTAAACTTCTACACATTAATAGGGATGATGTGCATAAAATAACATTTAAAACACTTCAAGACCTCTTCTCTTTTAACTTCCTGATCTTTAAGACTTCTGATATGTTTTGTTCTGTTCACATTAGAAAATATCTATTGTTTGAATGTGTATTGTGAATAAAAGTAATAAAAGTGTCTCCAATTAGGTTCATCAACTACAATGCTTTCTTAGCTTTTGTCAGCATCAGTAGTCTTTTTTTTTTTTTTTTTGCAACCAACATGTTCAGTATTCTTTATAACAAGAAAATAAAAAAATAAAAAACCAACAGATTTTATAAAAATTACTTGTTCTTGTTGTGGATAAAGACACAAAAGCAAAAGTGGCGGCGTTGCACTAAATTAAACTATTTGTGCCATCTCCAAAGTTGGATAGTTATTTTCATCTTGTTAAATTACTACATATACCACAGAGACAACAAATTTTCTCAACCATAGCCAAAATAGATTATTAGTGCTTGTTATACTGTACAATACTGCATTACAGGAAAAACCGCAGATAATTCCAGTTGACATGATTGTAGGAGGATTACAAAACACACAGGGATCCCATTTCTTTTTCAATTACGTTCTTTCTTTCTTTCTTTCTTTCTTTCTTTCTTTCTTTCTTTCTTTCTTTCTTTCTTTCTTTCTTTCTTTCTTTCTTTCTTTCTTTCTTTCTTTCTTTCTTTCTTTCTTTCTTTCTTTCTTTCTTTCTTGTTATTTTTAAAATACATTTGTTTTTATTTAATTGAATCTAATCCTTCCTGTCTAATTGTAAAACACAATATGAGCCATCCCACATGTTGTTGTAATTATATCAATAAGAATAAAGGGATGCAAAGTGAAGCTATCAAAGTATTGGGCAAATCCTGGTTTTCACGTTCACGAATGAAAACCACTATGAGCTGGTTCCTACTCTGCTTTGCACGCTGTGACTTTACTTTACCTGAACAGGCTGCAGGCCAAGCAACACCATGATTGTTCTATGATGTACCATACACTGATCTTCAGTGGTAGTCATTCCAATTAATGCAGCAGCATCACTCATATAATTGTGCCACCAGAGACCCAGTATATGGGCGGCAGGTAAATGAGGTTCATAATAGTATCTCTGCTGCTGTATACTAATTAAGGAGATTTGTAGGCATCAGCCTTGTGTTTCTGCTTGGATGCTGTGGGAAATTAAGGCTGCACAACAGCTGATAATTTCTGAGGGGGCAGCAGTTGCTCTTTTCTATCAGACATTATCCAGATAGATTTTAGTATAAAATATTTAATTGTACCTCCAGCAGCCAGCTATGCAAAAGCGACAGTACCTTCCGCGTTTGGACGTCACAGCCGCTGACAGGGTTGCTGCCTTTTCTTTCCACTTTTCTTCACTTTCACTTTTTTTAAACCTTGGTATTTTCAAGCTTTTCGTCTTCCTTCTTCCCAATCTGGGTTTCTCTTGGGATTACTACATGTGTCACTGGTGCACTCTTCAGGAGTTTGTTTACAAACCCAATCTCTGAATGGTTACCCATCACTAGTATATAAGTCTGAACATGAAGGTCCCATAGGACCCCCCCTCCTATTCACCATTGGGGGTACTACATATCCCACTTTGACTTTAGGACTTCCAGCCCACATTCCACCATAATTAGTGTCTCAGTGCTGTTTTTCCGACCAGCCATTTTCTGTCCAGAGATAAGATTTCTCCCAGTGGTTCGTATCGTACAGGGGCTTGTGCGACTTTTACACAGCAGTTCATCGTAGCAGCCAGTTTCCTGATGTACTTCTGGATCTTTGTTGTTGTTGTCATTCCTCGTTACACATATTCTGAGGAGCATTTTTATCTCAGTGTCAAAGACGTCCTCTTTCAGCCTGAGTCTTACAGCTGTGGGGTATCTGATTATTTGCAGGGCATGTGTGTTAAAGGCTTGAATTTCTTTTCTTTCCTATCAGTTTGCTCCTCAGTATCTGTCTTTCCTATTGTTGGTACTTGGTTGTGGATTATTTCGAGCTTTTTCAGAGCTGCCTTTTGGTTGTGGGACACCAAGGTACTTGGAGCTGCTCTGAGAATCTGCTGTTATTTATTTTTTGGTAGTTAACCCATTCAGTTATAGTAACTTTGCCCCTCTTTGATGTCTCTAGAGCATATTTGGATGTGAAACGGCTCAGTGATTGATAATTGCTCTAGCTCAGAACCAATATCCATGACCTCTCGTTGCAAGGATTGGGGGGTTCATGCCTATACAAACTAGCAGTGGGGATAGAGCATCTACTGTGCCCAACTGTCACTCGTGTAATCATCTTTAAATTAGCTCCTGCAGTTGTCTTCCACAATAAAAACTTGACCGGTGCAGGTTTTTGGGAATGTGTCAGATGGAACCACCTCCATCTGGTGGAGCTATACGACCTTGGGTTAACCATTGTGGATGTGTCCTGTCTATTAATGGCTGGTTCATTTGTGCTGCAAGGCATTCATGGTGTACTGTTCCTTTAGCCAGTAAATGTGCATTATGCCAAGGTCTGGTGCTGTCCAACTCTTCTCGAAGAGAAGTCCCGACTCACCCCTTGCACTCTTCTCTACTCTACTCGAGACTTATGCCCCTCTGCCATTATGACGGTCACTGGTTCTTGTTCTGAGAGACTGTCACAGTCAGCTCTTAAATGCAAAGTAATAATTATTTATTTGATGCATCTTTCTCCCATGTGCTTCATCGTGTTTATTCTCCTGACTTCTACTTTATAGTACCATCTCAGGCTGGAAGCCAGACCTCTGGGTCTGTGTTTGACGGTCTCTACTGTGTCAGAGACTTTGTTCTAATTCATAGGAACGTCTTCCTTCATTGTGCCTTTCTGCTGCTCTGATAGGTGGCTTACTTCTCTCTTTGTTGTCTTGATTTAGACTTCTAGCACTCTTCCCATGGGGGTTACTGTTTCCTAGTTTTCATCTAATACCAAAGCTTCTCTAAGATCACGGCTGCTGTCCCATATGCCAGCTTAGATTATGAAAGAGTTGGGAATAAATGTAAATTACAAATTACTGTCGAGTCTTCAAATATTACTGACAAAACTACGAAATAAAAATTTCTGAATCAACCAACTTCAAGGGAAGCTGTCTTGGACATTCACCTTTCAGAGCATTTTGGTCTTTAAAGACATACCCAGCGTCAATTGTCTCCATGAATGATAAATTACAAAGAACAGGTTCATGATGTAACATGCACTCACAGTTGCTATCATGTTCTACACAATGGAGAGTAAAATAAACTAGCAGAACAAAACAAAGGCAAAGCACCTTTTGGCAAAACAGTCACAAGACTTTGAAGTTATCTAACGTGTCTTCGGAGAGCCTGACTTTGATGTTCAGAAAACCCCTCTAAAACAGTAGTTTATTCCCCTGAAAATAATTGTCAAACTTGTTCATGAGCTCACTGACTGCCCTGGAGGCAGCATAGGCTTGAACTCCTGTTATTCTTTGTTCAAAATACTCTGCTTTTTATATAATATCTGTTGTTCAGCATCATTAGTGCTTGTTGCATGACAAGCCAGGGTGGGAACTTTACATTTTGACGACTTGAATACCCTCTCACACAGAGCAGATTTAATAGTTTTTGTTGACGTATTTATTTTGCAGCTTCAAAATGCTAGAAGGAATAATTGGATATTTTTTTGGGGTAGTCGAAAAGGCTCGGCAGACGTGATCCCGACTGCCAGCTTGATTTCCACACATAAACCGGACTCTGCAGTCTTGTCACAAAGCGGTACTGAAAGCCATGTTACACATGGCTGCAATAAACAACCGGTAACTGTTTAGAGCAAGAAAGAGTACGATAAAAAAAAAAGAACAAGCTCTAAGGAGAGATGACAAACCAAAATCTTTCCAGGGTCCCTCCTCTTTAGGAGTCACCACATTGTGTTCTGCATATTGAGCAAGCAGAGGTTTACGCCCTTCGCGAAACAACCAGCCCACTTTATCTGGGCTTGGGGTCAACACCATGCAGAACACTAGCTGGTGACTCCAAAGTAACGTGGTTAACATTGGGGGGCTTACGTCTACCATCCTCGTGCCTTGTGCTATGCCTTTCCTCATTGCCAATTCAACCAGCATTTATTTTGTCATGTGGTGAAACAAGACGGTTATGGTGCTGTTCTTTGGGGTTGAAAGAAGGTGTAACAGAGGTTTAATGAACTGACTGTGTGAATCGATATTTCTGCAGGTGGCCGATGAAACGATAAAAAACACATCTAAATATAAGTGATACATCCCGTGGCACACGATACAGCATGCAGTCTTATTTTTTAAACTTTTATGAAAACATCCTCTGATGTGAGTTAAGATCGACATAACATTCTGTTACATATACAGATCCAGATGGTTGTATGGATATTTTTGTGTTTTTATGAAACATTTTAGTGATATTAATGTTATTCATAGCGCTACGACCTGCAAGTGTTTACATAGATGCTTCGGTGTATCATTAATTAAGTGTAAGGGTTATTCTTATTTCGAGTATCTACGTGTGAAAAACAAGTTTTTTACTCAAGTTATTGTGCCAGATTTCCCCATACGAGCACTGTCTCCAAGACTTTAATTTACACTTGGAAATACCTCAATGCAGGACTTCAACAGTTCGGTGCGTCTGAACAAATGCCCCATGACCGAAGATGACAATTATGTATTTTATACTAAGTTTTATGTACATGAAAGTTTGATTTGAGGACAGGTACTGCAATGAGGCTTAAGGGATAAATGCTGTGGTGTTCTGCATTTGTTCATTCAGAATGCTTTTCCCAGTACAAATAAATATTAATAAACAAATGCCGATGGAGGCTGGGGAGGTGCGAGAGGTAGATTTCAGAATCAATATACTCAGATGACGGTATTAACACTATTTGTTGGCTTGCTCCCTTTTGGAGCACGTGAGCAAATCTGTTTCTGGTATGTGAGTAAGAAAAGACAGCAAAGGACTTATTTCCAGCAAGAAGCATGTTACATTTGCTTTGAATTCATTCAAGCGTGACCTTACTCTTTGGAAGCTGGAAGATCAGCAAACAGACTAAAGCAAGAGGCATCTGGTAAGACTTTAATATTCTGACTTCTACCAAAGGAAGAAATCTTTATGAGGAAAAAGGAACTTTCAAGGACGTTCACGTAACACAAACACATGACTTGAATCTGTAACCATTTAACTACTCGAGATGAAAGCACTGAATGCAGGGTATAAGATACATAAATCATGTGGACATTGCATACAACTAATCTGAAACTGAATCAAAGAACTGCAAGACCCACACACACACTGAAAAAAGGCCAACCTGTATGGCCATCGTGGGCTCCTCAAGGCAACTTGAATTCTAAGTTTATTTCCAAAATATCTGGCTCCTTTGTGGCGTGTTTGATTTGACTCTCTGGTGTGAAGTAGTAATTACTGCGCTCTAAAACTCATTCTTGAGGCATGAATTTCTTTTTTTTAATTAGTTTAGAAATACCCATGTAATAGAAGTTAATCCTTCGGCAACACGGAAGGAAAAATAGCATCATCCAGATAAAACTCTCACCAGTCCTTGTGTCTCACATGGCAAAAGCATCGAACAAAATCATTACAAGTTAAGGATTCAGAAGAAACTAATGAAACAGCTCAGCTCCTATGTAGATGTTCCACCGAAGCTTCAATTATACACAGTTGGGAAGTTTTTCTTTTTCTGATTCTTCTGAAGCTCCATCAAAAATGAATCCACTCAGGGGCTTTGTCAGTAATCACCCCTCTTTCTTAAAATCTTTGTTGTGCATGTCTGCTCTGAGGCTTCTTGGTTTGGAAAGATATTGTAAACAAAGCAAAACTGCATAATGATGAATTACATTTTCCTCTTGTCTTTTCTGTTACGTGTATGCCATATGAGTATCTAATCCGTTTTCTTTGTGCTGCAGCTCTGTGCTTGTGTGTCCTCCTCAGCACAGCGATGACATATTTACATTTCACTGCCCTTTTTTGCATCGCTGACAGCAGTGTCATGAGAGAATTTAGTTCATATTTTATTAAACCAATCTGCAGCTGTCGCAGTTGACTCAGAAACTTGGCAGGTCATCTAGAAGTGGACACTTTTTCATTTATTATTTACCATTTCTTAATGTGTTTGGGTGTGATGTCTCTGAAATCTAAAGAGTTAAAGGAACATCCCAGGGTTAAACTGTCCCAAGGTTTATTATTAGATGGTAAGGAGTTTTAACCTTCTTTAGGGACCGAAACAACCCAAACTAAAGCAATTTCGAGTGAGAGCAGAAGATATGATGGCAGCAATTGCAATTAATGTGCATGGAAATCTGTCTGGTCCCTGCCACCTTGTTATGTCTTTCAAGTCAACAACCAATGTCGCACAAACTCCTTTTAAAAGAAATGAGCTCTCCACGGGAGCTGTGGAGACCTGAGCACATCCCTCTCCACCCTCTATGTCTCTGCGACTGCGTAATTCATACTGGTCTGATACTGGAACTAATTTCACTAGTAAATTTGCACCCTCACCCAACTCACCCCTTGCACCCGTTGCACCCGTTGCACCCATTGCACCCCTGCTACGATAATCGACATCTTATCTAACTACCTCAACCTCCCTGACTACCACGACACAGTCACCTGCACTACAAATCTACCTCAATAGTCTACTGTTTCTTTGGTCTTCCATGTTAAAAGCCTAATCCTTTGCACTACTGTTATTTGCACTATTACTTGTATATTGTTTTTGTATATTGTTTTACTTTCTCTTTACCTGTTTGTACCTTGGGAGTACAACAACATTTCGTTCTGCTTTGTACCTTGTACATCATGAACGACAATAATGCTTAAGTTGAGCTGAGTTTTTTGTCATAAGTATCCAAGCACTGATTCAGTTTTATAAAGGTAGATAGTGTGAACTCTCCTCCTCCAAGCACCAGGATGCATTTAACGTTAAATTTACCTTGGTTTGTCTGTAGGGACTCTATCTACACCATCACATAAGTTGAATTACGTATGTGAGTCTTGACTTTAAATAGCAATTAATTTCAGCGTAGCTCTTTTTCCCCCTGTACCAATATTAATTGCCATTTTGCTACAAACCTATTTTTCAGTTTAACTCAAAACTGTTTTGATTAACGTCATTTTGGTCCCTAACAAAAGTGTTCACTCCTCACAAACTACTTATAGATCTGAAGTCGTCGTGACTCCAGAATATTCCTTTAAGTCTGAGAATGTGCCTTGGCATTGTCCCAGTCTATGTGGGTGTTGATGTGCGTGTGTTCTTCTTTTCACAACCCTGGTCCCCCTCATTCAGTCCAAATCTTTCTTTCATTTGGTCACTAATGAGGTCCGTATATGAGTTGAAAGAAAAGACATTTCTTTCAAGTATTGTCAATTTAGGGGCTTGTTTATCAGCATCGTTATTAAGTGATTGAGAGAAGACACATGTTTCACCCTTTGTCGCATTCATAGACTTCGATTATTGTTTCGCTGCCAGACTGGAGGACAGGCTGAAACACCTCTGACTTCTCGGTCTGATTGACTGTGAAATTAACTTATTGATTACAACGTGGCAAAGTGAAACATAATACGTCTATAGTGGCCTATGATCAATGACTCATAAAGTATTAGCTTCCCGTTAGTATGCTGGGGAAGTTGGAGCTGTTTTCACACGGCCATTATGCATCTTGTTGATGCTGCGAGACAGAGTTATTTTTTTCATCCTTCATTTTCAGCAGAGCTTCGACTGATGTTGCACTGAATTGCGTGAGCCAACTTTGACCACTGATGTTTTTGTTTTGTTTTGTTTTTTTGTTGTTGTTGAAGAACACTAAATATAAGCCTGTTTCTATCTCTCTCTGCAGACTTCTGTGACTCCGCAGAGCTCCCTAATAACCAGTCTGGACCTGAGCCGCTTGATCTGATGTGTCAGTTTCACACCCCGGCAGCCAGAATTTCTTTTCATGTTAAGCTTTTCTCAATTTGTGTGTGCCAGCATTCTGGACCAGCGTTGCAGCAATGCTGACAAAATAGTTATACCTGCCTCACCCCAGAAACCCTGTACACACATTAACACGCACATGCACTTCCTTTCTCTTTCTGGATTTAAAGCCAGTCTTCCTTGGCTCCTTTGTTCCCTATTCTAGGCTAGGCTCAGATCTTCTCTGCCTTCTGTAAACCCGCTCCGCTCTGTCATCAGGATTACAGGCTGTGCTGTAGCAGATTAATGACCGACAACTCCACACTCTTCTCAGCGTAGCATGGCACACACAGAGCTACCAGGATGGAGCATGTGCCCGGTTATGTTTAAGAGAGCAACAACTGTGTGGGAGATAATGCATTGTGCTGGTCTGAGAACAATGTGCCAGCGGTGGGATTTTGTGTGCCGCTGTGTGTGCGACAGGGCTTTATGTACGAATGTGCTGCTTATTGTGAAGCTGCGGTACGTGCAGCAAAAGCTTTTCAACTTCCACACCTCAGTGCAGCACAGCGGGTCAGGGTTTAGTCAGTGAACGCGAGGCCCCTGTCGAACAAGCTCCTGCATGCGTGCACTCTCATGTGTACCCATGAACAGTTATGTTCTCATGTCTCGAGAGCCAGGAGGACGTTACAAGAACAAACACACGGAGGACTGGACTGCTGCCTGACATGGATGCCTGAAACATCTTTTCTCTCCAGAAAGTCTTCCCAAACACAAACAAAACAGTCTGTTTTTAAGTGCTTTGTTTAAGGCAAAGAGGAAGCTGGCAGTAGTTGTACAAATCCATCCAAGCAGGCAAACAAACTGAGAGCTAACACTTTGCAAAGTTTGGAATTAATTTAGGCCAGAATCTCATACCACCTCAGAGCCTCATAGAGGCAGCTTATGTGTGTCATGAATTACTAAGTAGTAATATTTGGGGCTTCTCACAGCCATCAAACAGCTGAGGCTTAATTTCCTGAGACTTGCCCTGGAGTGTCTAGGAAAGTGGGCTGTCTGAGCCACCATCTGAGGACTGAAAAGCCTCAATGTCTTACATTCAGGTTTAAAATCCTTAACATTTTCCAAGAAATTAACAATCGTCTGACTATTTTTGTTTGTTTGTGAAAATCAAGGCCTAAAGATAGTCAACTGCAGTAGAAATCTGTCCAAATACCTTTTTAGATGCACGGATGGAGCTCAAATTTGATTCTCTGGATTAACAGTAGAACAGGTTTATAACATGTGTGATAGCTTTATGAAAAATAACCTAACAAGCATTTATATGTGGGCTATGTGAGATAAATGTAGCCTAAAAAATGGGTCCCATGCGAGTTTGTCTGCAGGTTCTATCTACCCACCACATTTGGGGTCCATAATACCAAAACCATTAGGAACACGTGTTAATTGCCCATTTCAAGCCCAAACTCATTCTGTACCCACTTTTTATCCAAATGGGACCCACATGGAAATGCTGTGTGGGCAGGTGTATGCATGTCACAAATTCCAGAAGGCAGATGCAACCATGCAATGATTTTGGAGCCCAGAAAGTGTAGCAATTAAACAATCTTTGAGTCTTTATTGTGATATAATAGTTATAACATTCTGAAGTGAGTCTGTGTTGCATGTCAAACTATGTCTTGTTGGCTTCCCAAGATTATTTTCCAAGTTGGTTTCAGTCCCACTAATGGGGCAAATTATCCTCCGGTTTCTTTGTCAAGGTTTCATTTCTACACTCAAAGCCAGAAGAAGAGAGTACAATCGATCTTTGAAAAAGAAAAAAAAAAAGAAAAAAACTTTTTGCAGAAAATGATAATGTACCTTTAATAAAGCAGAACCTTTATTGAAGCGCTTCATCCACTTCCCACCGTTAATGGCTTAAAAAGTGTTGAACCTGAATGACAACACACATCAGGCAGCTGTGGTAAAATACTTTTATGGAGCAGTAATCCATATCTGAAATAAAGCATCCAAGCAGAATAGCTCTGATATGTTCAGAACTCAGTTCACCTTTTTTTTTTTTTTTTAAATTCACATATGCTCTATATGCAAATATGTCAGTTTATTTATTTGTGTGTGTGCTGTATGTACATGTAGACACTTGTAGTAGTTTTTCATCAATTACAGTATATTAAAAGTTTTAAATACGGGTCATAATAATTCTTTTTTTAAATGTCTCTGGGTATAAAAGCTGGTGTTCTGACCCTCATCAGTCCATTAATGGAAGTTAATCCTTCTTTTCTGTCTCTTTCCCACTTCGCTTATAAATTCTATTAATTTAATCTTTTATAAATATGCTCCATCCTATCCTATCTGCTGTTCTGTTCTGAGCCCCTTGACAGTACATATTCTCTTTATATCTCCTAATTGCTTCCTAACTGTTAGTCATATTGTAGACAAAACTTTTGCTTTTATTGCACTTCAGCATTTTTCTTTCCTGCACCAATATAAAATCTGTAAGTGCTGAAGAAGCAGTTAAAACAACAGCAACATGTTCACTCCAAACTATTCTCATCAGCTCTAACAGAAATGGATAAAATCACAACCTTTATGCTCATTCTCCTCCTACAGTTTCATGTTTGCATTTTAATCCTCTAGTTCATGTTCATGTTTTTGTTTTTAAACCATTCCCCATAGTCAAGTGTTTCCATATTTTCTTTTCTTGAAGAAGGGTGAGCAGTGCATTACAATATCAAAATGTCTTGATTTATCCTCTGGTGGTCAGAGGAACCAGAAGCATTTCTTCCGGTTCTTCTTGGTGGTGGCAGGAGGTTGTACAGGTTGTGGGGAGTCTTGATGATGAGGTGTTGTGGGAGTGGGGGTTTGTGGTGAGCCCTCGGGAGGGTCACCCACCTTCCATGTACGTACCACCTGCCCCTCCTGCAGACGGAAGTCATGCTCTACACTGCAAACATACAGACAGGCAGAGAGAATGCAGAAAACTGTTAGTTATTTGCATTTAAACCCAGGGCCAACATCCGGTTTTTAATGCCTAAGCTATTGCAGAAGTACAAAAAACTGCAGGTCATCAAAAGCAACTCAAATTCCATTGACAAAAGTCCAGCGTTACAATAGAAATAAACTTACTTACAGCCTGTTATAACATTAGATTTAACATCCATAACTACTGTATGCTTCACAAATAAGCTGTGTACTCTGAAACTGTCCCTCCCTTATGTACGATTTCATTGGCTAGCCCTACGTGTGTGGCCACAGTTTGACTGGCTGATGCTTGTGGTGGTGTGGGGGTGTCAAATCTTCAAATTCCCCCAACTTTTGACAGAAGCAATACTTGGGACCCACAATTTAGTTCATCAACGCCTGACATAAGACCAGTCACAGCGACGCTCTGGATGCTTTCAGAGCAGACATGGAGCCAGTGGATAGAAAGTTTGCTAATTTTTATTTTAAAGATGATGTAACTTGTTGGGCTGTTAATAATACGACTGGACAGTCGCAACGGGCTTTTGGGGGACCCGGAAGCGGCTGGGGGTGAAGGTGAGTGGGTTGGAGCAGATATCAGCAGTAACTTTTGCCCCCAGCTGAGAATTTCCAGCTGGCCATTTAGAAGTTCAGTAGTTAATTGGCCATCTACTCTAGTAGTTAGCACGAGCCACGTTGGCCCCTGTACGCATCCAGGTCAGGGGCCAAGATGGCAACCTGTCCAGGCAACACGAGGTCGACCAGAACTCTGAAAAATTACCTTCAAAACTACTTTTCTAAAAACCTGTGGCTGATGTCAAAGATGGTTTTTCTAGTCGTTTTTATACAGTCTGTGATTTCAACTCACAACAGTGATATTTTTGGCCCTGTGGTGCAGCAAGAACAAACTTTGAACACAGTTTAACATTTTAAACCTCTTTGGCATTAAATAAACCCCTAAAACGGTGTTCTTTAACATTTGTCCTATGTGCCCACCGTCCAACATGTTTTAGATGTGGCTCTCCTCCAACACACCTGATTTAAATGACCGGATCACCATAGGCTTATAATCAAGGTCTACACAGGTCTGTCAATGGTCCACTAATGTGAAGCAGGTGTGTTATAACAGAGCAACATCTAAAACATGTGGAACAGTGGGCCCTGAGGTCCAGGGTTGAAGTAAATTGCTGTAAAGAGCAATCAAAATTCATCAATATAATAATATAAAAACTTCCAGTGAAAAAAATTGCATCATCTGTCAAAACAACTGATTTAGGAGTTCGTGAAGAAGGGACAGATCTATGAAAATGCAAAGTGGTCCCCCTCCCTATACTGCTTGCTTGGCTGCAGCTGCTATCCTTTTACTCTGTTTAAACACTGTAACACTTCTTAATGTGACACAATGACAAGTTGTTATATTGGAGTATTTCAGTCATTCGGAAACAAGCAAATGTATTTGGGTTTCGTTCAAGCAGACTTAACAGGGTGACTGTATTTCATATATTGCACTTTGCTACATTACAAAAGTAGCTGCATTAGATGGCAAGAGTTTTTGTCTTAATTCTGATACCAAACAGCCAGTGATGTGGTGCTAAAGCCTGTACTGTGTTGAAATCATATGAGACAAGGCATGGCAACATGCTAAAGAAGAGGGGGAAACACATTTGGTATTTTCTCTTTTTCTTTAGGTCTATATTAAAAAAATAACATGACATAAATAATAACAGAAATCACATGATATGACTTGGTCTGTTATCAACATGCCATCTTACAACAAAGGAGTTTTGTCTTTTACCAGTTTTGTCATTTGGTTATAGTTTGGTTGCATTTAGGCAGTCCACCTTAACAGTAACGAGGACATGTCTGCTTTTGTTGGAGTGACAGAACACGTCAGAGGAATCTAGAATAAAATCAGACTTTTTTGTTTTCCAGGTAACATCAGGCTTCCTAAGCTGCATATTTCCTAACCCTAACCATGCCGTTTATTTTGCCTAAACCTAAACTAACACAGACTGAATAAAAGCATCTAACGACCTGATCTCTTGGTTTTTAATGCGGTATAAATTATTGGTAAATTATATCACACTAATATACATTCTTATCTGTTGCAGGCGGTCATCCCTTCACAGCACATGAACTGCAAATCATTTGACATGCATTGTCGTGTTATTAGTAGATATTTACACATGTCAAGACAGTTAACTAAGTTTTAGGACAGTTACCTAAGTAGGGCTTCTTAGTTAAAAGTTAAGCATTTGCTTCACTCTCACCATCTTCCATTGCTTTTGTTCTTGTAACGTGTACATTACCTTTTCTCTCTTTTAGTTCACTTTTACAGTATATGGTTATATGAAAAGGACTGCTCTCTGTTATTCAATATATGAAACTATCAGTAATCATACGAAAAGAAACCCCAAAAGTAACGTGCAGTGTTTTATATGAAAGAGAAGTAGTGTGAGAAGTATCAGTGATGAATCCCACATCTGGCATCTTCGAGTAAACCTCGATGACGCTTTTAACAAAGCAAATCAAGTGTGGAAATGCTGAGCATCACAGAAACTTTGCAGTATCAGCACGGCTTTCAGGGGTACAATTGAGACACACCACAGGAAAAGTCCGCAAGGTGCATTGTCAGTCACATGCCACTATAGCTCAGGGGCTTCACCACCAAAATGAGATGTGAACTATGATGCACTTTTTGCAAAAGGCTATAGGTTAAGGTAAGCAATATTAAATGAATGCATTTGCAATAAAGAAAAAAAAGAAAATATTTGCTCGCTGAATTACTTTTGTCAGCAGTTATCTGTTGGGTAAGCATTCCCCCCATGAACTGATTCTTCTCCCTCTTTTCTTTTTTTTTTACACTTTACTTTGCTGCTATTCTTGCTTATTATGCAGTGGCCTAGTTAGCTGGTGTTTCTCATCACGGCACAGATGCTGGAAATAAAGAGGACTCCCTCGGCTGAATGTACAAGGAGTGAAATGTTTCAGAAGAAGCTACGCGGACTGAGCTCAGTTGTGGCTGGGCCTCGAGGTTTCAAGCAGGGACAGTGAGGACCCTCAGATTTGTACCCATCTGGCTTCAGAACTCCCACTGCCTTAGTCATTCAGCCACTTCACTCTGGATGCCCACTGGTATTTTAATATATTAAAAAAAAAAAAAAGCAAAACAACAAAAAACAAATAAAACATCAAGTGCCAGACAGGAACAGGCAGTGAATGTGGAGAAAGTGAGAAGTAAAAAAAAGTGAGTGGGTACAGAAACATTAAACAGGATTTTTTTTTCTTCCTTTACAATATTTACTGCTGCTAAAAAAGAAGCCACTCCAACTAAACCTTATTATAACAGCTGGGGCTGCTTCAAAATTCTCAATAGCTCTGTAAAATGAGACCCAAGTCAGCAGAAAGTAAGTCACAGAGGTTGTCTTTGGTCTTCTAATGCTATGGAATGAACAGAATAAATAAAATATACCATTCCTTCATCTTCACTGCCTCTCTATTTGCTCCACCATGCAGCTCAGCTCCCCGAGGAGTTCCTCAGTGACTCTTGCCTTGCTTCTGCTGTGTTCCCTCTTTGTGAAAATGAATGGCCCCCGTCCACAGTTCTGCGTGATCAAGGCACACTAGCACTGCTGGGAGCTGCCCACCCTCGACCTTAAATATCTCTACGTTGAGTCTGCAAACAGTGGCAAGCAAGAAGCTCTGCTCCTCTTCAGTCCTCTGCTCACATCTCTCTGTTTTTTGGCTTTAGGCTGCGGATGAATTCCACTTCTGCCTTTTGGAGAATTATGTACTGCATATTATGCAGTCCATATTTTAGCGGAGGAGTAGGGAAAATGCTGCTGGAATCTCATTCAAAAATTATTTTTGGATTAGGCGGATTACAGTCCAGTGTTCCCTGAGAAAAAAGAAACACCCCATTATGAACCCTCCACTTACACCCCCTCAACCCTGCCATCCTGTTGGTGATGGGCTGGGAGGCTTCCCCCACTGTGTCTTTTGTGCCAGGTGATATTTGGTGCTAAGATACACAATGACTGTCACAAACAGGGTTCTAGTTTAGAAACCACATATAACTGCATACCCTACCTTTAAGCAGCATGCACTAGTCACACTAAAGGATACGTAGATTTACTGTTGAAGATAAATGCAATTAAATGTCCAACGAAATGGTGAAAAATAAAAATCTGTGAGACTATCTACATACATACAGAGCAAATACTGACTACTTAAACAACCACCCCTTTAACTCCAATCTTTGTGCCTCAGAAAATGCAATTTAAAATAGAATAAAGAATACAACATTAAAAAAAGCCTTGTCTCATCTTTAAGATGAATAGATTTCAGTCTAGACAGAACTGTGTAGGAGATACAGCCTTAAAACTATATTCTAGAGTGTTTTCTTTTTGCATATTGTAGTGAATCCTTTGAGGTTCTGGTCATGAAGTCTTCTCTTGATCGTTAACAAAGAAACAAGTTCACCCACGTGCTGGATCACTCGCCGTGCAAGTGATGAAGGGGTTTTTCTTATTAAAGCCAAGAGTTGTCTGATCATCCTCGAGGCTTCTTCTCCTCCGTCTACCAGCTCCGTTGCCATTTTTTCCAGGAAGTACACACCTCCAGCCAAGCTGCTGATTTTGGCAAACCAAATGCATTTCAGTATCTGTGCAGACCACGGATAACTAGCACTTCTCCATAGAACATATTTATATAATTCAGTGTTATCACCAGTGAAGCCCAGAGACAGTACAAACATACAAAATGTTTAAAATACTGTCTTAAAGTGTAAACTGTATGTGGCGAAGACTAGTGTTGCCTTCCAATGTGCTAATTACTTCAGACTTTATCCACAACGGAAATCTGTGTATCGAGGGACGCCGCGTAAATCTACTTTGACTATAAGCCCTGGTCAATGAAGCAGCTGCAGTGACAGAATTTAAGTTGGGGAATGAAAGTGACTCCAAAGTCGACTCTCATTACCTGCAAACATTGATAATTTTTTCTGTTGGACTCTGCGTGTATTATCTATTCCCACTGCGTGACCTTATCTTGCACACATTATTCCATCCCGAGAGATTTATTGTACAAATCTCCTCTGTTACGGTCATTCAGCTTGGGAGACAGTGACCTTGGCCAACAACAAGTAGATTAAAAAAAGCTGATATTCGGTACCGCACAACAGATTTCAAGGTTTTTTTTTGCTTACTGTCGTTTTAAATAATTAAAAGTGAATTCATTTCAACGTAAGCATTAATATTTGAAATGAACAGCTTTGGTATAGCATTATCAGCTCTTACATTTCTGTCTATAAAGCTCTTATGTTCACTGCAGTCAGGCAAAATTACCCACTGAAGTAGGTTGTTGGAAAAACTGAGACACTTGTGCTGTATAGCCTCCTCTGTAAATTGTTAGGCAGAGTCAGACTGGATATAAACTAAACTTTCCAAGCTGAAAACAATATTTTAAAACTGTAATATAAGCACAGAGGCCAGGTGATGGCTCATCTCTTTTTCATCCTTCCATCCATAAAACATTCATTCATCTGCACCAGAAGGAGATCATCATTTTTCCTTCATCTCTGCTCCTTTGAGGAAAGGCTTTCAGCAGAAAATACTGTCGTATTGCAAAGGCAATCAAGTCGAAATATCTTTGCAATTTTCTCCCCAAGTATATAGGCTGAACATCTTTTTAAAAAAAAGAAAAGAAAAAAGAGAAATATACACCCTTTTTTCATCTCAACAGGAGTTGAATAAACAGTCAATCTCTGGTTAAGATCCATGTGATGAGCCAACACAGCCACATAAATGTGTGGATATGTACAAACTGCATAAACGGTCATCTCTGACCTCCTGGCCTCCACAGACACACTGAAACGTGTCCATTGTTATTCAGATGAAAAGGCTGTGCCCTCCTCCTACATTACTTTTGCTCTGAAGTAGTCCCACAACTGCTCAGTTGTCTGAGAGTATCTCAGATGCAGTCCTTTGCCTTGTTTTTTTATATTCAGATTGCACTGATTTGTGGATTTAAAGTGACTTGGGCACTTTTAAAAGAGAGTCACTTTGTTCAAGGCTGCAGCGTTTGAATGAAAATTTTAATCCTTCTACGAGGAAGTACATCACTCAGCCAGATGTTATTCGTTGTACGTTAATTTCAATAAGCCTGCAGCAGGATAAAGGATTTTAAATAAAGCTCTTTCTCAAGTACTTATCCATGCATGGCTCCAATGTTTGTTTTGTTTTGTGTACGTGTGTGTGTCTATATATCATTATACAATATGAAATTATTTCCAGTACAGATATATGTGAGCCAAGATGAAATCTGTTCATTAACTGTAGGTGCAACTAGAATCCAAGCCTGTTTGTTTTTCCATTAAGGAACATAATTAACATACATTACTCAGAGCCTTAAAATGCACAATAAAAAGAAGTGTGGCAAAGATTTAAAAAAAAATGGAAGGACTGGTCAATGATAAAAGCAGAAGCTTTAAAAGTAAGGTTTAGAAAGAATGAGATTAATTTGCTACTTATCTGATTACTCACAGTGTGTATATATATATATATATATATATATATATATATATATATATATATATATATATATATATATATATATATATATATATATAGATATATAGATATAGATATAGATATATATATAGATATATATAGATATATATACTTGTACTTTGGAGACTCAACGTCATCTCCATGCTGCTGATCACCACACGATCTGACAACAGCTCAGTCACCTGATGGGTCTCTTTACTACATTTACTACCTTTTATCAACACACGTGGGAAACACAGCCGACTTTTTGAAAATGGTCCGAGGGAGGGAACAAACTGTTTGTGGTAAATGTGTTTGTGTCATTAACGGGGAAAAAAACAAACAAAAAAAGAACATGAGGAAGGAATTAGTACAGTAGGTCGCAGAGATTTCAACTACAGAGAGAGTTGAAGGTGAATTAAAAAAAATCTTTTTTAATGAAAAAGTAGACTCCTGCTGTATTGTGGTATGGGATATTGTTTGCATCTTCTCCATGATGTGCAAATTGCTCTTGTTGTTTGAGCTCTCTCCAGAGTTATGTTTTTGGTATTTATGTTATTTTAGAACAGTCCATCTTCTTCTTTTGAGACATTTTTTTTCTACGCTGCTAGATGTGTGCTTTAAGTAACACAAACAGACCTAATTGTCTGAAATTCTCAAGGAAACATATCCTTTTAGATAAATGTCAATCTTTCATTGATACATTTATTGCCTCCACTTTCAGATGCAGCAAAATAGCCCCACATCCACTGTTTTTACTGTAAGCGGGGTGTCCTGCTCCTTATATACAACATTTTATCCCTACCTCCCTTTAGTCGCTTCAATCTATGGAACAAAAGAGATTTTCCTAAAAAGATTGTGGCCAATTAAAGCTTCTGTAATTATTATTTGGCTTTTTTTCAACCTTCTTTTTTCTATTAATGTGCTCCTAAACCTTCAGTGTGTAGTTTTTGGTACAAGCTGAAGCCTCCACTCCAGACTGCTGACGGTCAGCCCTCTCGATCTCTAGATGTTTGCATCAGTTCAAGAACTAATTCTTTTTCTTCCCCAACTGTCTGCGTATATATTAATAATTAATACCATGATTTCTATCCATGACATACACTATATTGCCAAAAGTATTCACTCGTTTAAATAATAGGATTCAGGTGTTCCAGTCACTTCTATGGCCACAAGTGTATAAAATCAATCACCCAGGCACGCAGACTGTCTTGTGCAGTGGAAGAATGGATTACTTATTCCAATTTAATGAGTAATCAGCAGTTTTGGACTACAAATTAATTAGTTTTACTACATCTTGTAATGATGGTTGAGGATTTTGTGAGAACAGTAAAATGTCATCAGCATATAAACGGATCTTATGGTGAACTTGAGACGTCTGGATTCCTGTGACATGAAGGTTCTGATAGATAGCTGCTGCTAAGGGTTCAATAAATATAATGAAGAAGGTGCGAGTGGACGTCCTTGCCTAGTTCCGCTATGCAGTGTACAGTTTTGTGATGTAATACCATTGGTGGTCACCGTGCCTGCCATCTAAAGTGGCTATGATAGTATATTACATATTATATCGTAAAGATTAATATTGAATTAAATCAAATAGCCTGCGTGTGTTACCGGATGCTTGAATTCCTTTAATAAAATCACTTTGGTCTGGATGGATTATGTAATAGGTGACTTTTTCAATCCTGTGAGCTAGAGCTTTTGTATTATTTTAATTATTGCTCTGATAAATAAGATATTCAAAACATGTTTGTAGATTTCAGTAGGGAAGCCGTCTGGTCATGGAGATTTGCTATTTGGCATGTCACCAAGGGCGACTAACAGTACATTTTCTGAAAATTGTGCATCCACTTTGTTAACTGTTTTGTTAAGTAGAGGGAGCTCAATGCTACCGAAAAATGAGTTGATGACTCTGAATATTTGATTGATTTCTTAAAGTGAGTTAGTCAGCTTCCCAGCTGAATCCTGGAAATTATTCTTTTTCTTCATTTTATTTGATTTGAACTTTACCAGTTATAGTAAGGATAAACAAAATTATAGTATTTGTTTTAATTTAATTAATTTTATTTAATTGAAGGAATGTATGATTAATAAGCTCCAGCAGACCTCCGTTATCCTGAATAGGAAGAAGCAGATATAGATGATCCATGGATGGAACGTTAGATTACTTTTAAGGATTGTTTAAAGGAATTTCTGATAACTGGAAGCAGTAAATCACCATCTCAAAAATTGAGTATGAATTATATTACATCCAAAGATTTTAAAACAATAAAGATGTCGTCTCTAGCATGGCACCCAGTCAGCCAGACGACAACCGGAGGTTGTTGAACTGGCGTCTGGCCCAGTTTAGCTGAGTTATCACAGGAGTTTTAATACCAGAGAAGAACCAGACACTAGTAATTTCCAAACCTTAATTCATCAAACTCAAATGGATCTGGCGGAAATCTAATTAAAAATCTGATGGTACAGAAGGCTTCTTTAACAAGATAGTGGACTCGGGCAAGAAGTAACAGAGATGGATGTCTACGATGGACAGAGACCAGCCCGCTGGGAAGACAACGTGTGACTGAGCAAGAAAGGAAAGACGCTATAAACATGACTTCAACTTTGGGGTCGTATCATTCTATGATTTATGACATCCACAAATACGGTTGACAAAATAAAACAATGCATGCTGATCTTAGGATGCCGAACGTCTAAATGCACATCATCAGCAGTCTAGTGATGTTACAAAAAGACTCCTCCTACCATGAGACAGAACAATATAATACTTTGGAACAATCTGTGGCTGGATGCAATATGACCTTTTCAAGGTCAATGCATTTGTCTTCATAACAAAGAGTTGACGTTCTTGGAAGCAGTTCAGGACAAACACACACACACACAAACTTTATGTGGATATCTAAACCTTAAGTAGACTTAATATCACTGTTCTCTTCTGTCTCTCTGCTTTGTCTCAACTCTAATTTAATATTGTAACAATTACCCACATATGTGTTACTAATGTGACCTTATTATCAACCTCTGGCACTTTTTCACAGCACTTTGTTTTTCAAAAACCAACACACAGCAAGCATTCCCTCTGAGATAGAAAAAAACTGAGCCTAATTTTGTTTGTATTTCTCTCCATGGGCATGAATAAATAACGCAAACTGTTGTTCTCTGAAGAGACCAGATAAGGAACCTGAAAGGTTTAAGATCAAAGAAAATCAGCTGCATCAAATAGACTTGTAAATAAAGTGGCAGCAAGGATGAGGTTCATTACGGAGGAAGCAAGACCAAGGGAAGCGGAAATGGAAGCAGATATAGGCCAAGAACCTACTATCCTATCAGAGTTTAAGACTTGACCTGTTCTTGCAGTTTGGCTCTTGTAGCTTTGTTTGCTCTGGAGAGAACATTGCACCACAGGAAGATGCTGTACAAAGTGTATAAATGAAGAAAGATTATATATGGTGCAGCAGCAGCCAGAGGGGAGCCTGGCAGCCAGGGTCTGTTTTTTTTTTTTTTTTTTGGGGGGGGGGGGGGGGGGGGGGTTATTTGTGTTTTCCTGCGAGTGGGTTGGGGAGGGGAAGGTGGCATGGTGCTATTGTCTAAATGTCTCTGTCAGGAGCTGCTGTGAGCAACATGATTAATAAATGCAGCATAATAGAGGAACTGGTAGGTGAAATGTTGAGTTAAGCTGGAACAACTTCCTCATGTGTGGCTGCTGTTGAACATAAAAAATTAGTTTTCAAATGTATGCGAAAGGAGAGTTTGTTTTATCTGTTGGAAAAATACATTTCGCAAGGCCCGAGGGTACGGTGGTGGAGTAACACATAAGTGTTATCCAGGACAGTCATTTCCCTTCCAAGTCAGTATCGTTAGTACCATTACACTTTTTCACAAAAGAAAAGCGAAACTCGCTGTAGGTTGCTGGTGTTTCCACTGAACGGTGTTTTTTCTTTTTATGAGCATACCTCATAGATCTCTCTCCGTAACGCTACAACTCTGTTTTGTCTTGACAGATTTCTTGTCAAAAAAATGATTTTCGACTTTTAAAGGAGATGGAGAAAACATCTTTGGTTTCTGACAAATTATTGCCATTGCCGCTACCCCTGTTGCAACAACCGCCAACAGACAATTAAAACTTAAGCTTAAAAGTAAAACAGTGCTTATTTGGAGCTTTATTCAAATGTAGCTGAGAGCAGGTGAGTCTTCCACCTGGATTTGAATAAACGGAGAAGACAAAGGCAGTGGATGAGCATTCAAATGATTATTTATAGGTAAAGCTCTTATGTAATAAACATAAATGTAGTAAACTAAGTTGCAGAAACTAGAACATTGTTTTGATTGAATGGACCTTATAGAAATTTGTATAAGGCATTGAAATAAAACAAAGTATGGGACTGCAAGAGCAATTCATTTAATTTTGTCCACATTGAAAAGAGGTGGGTTAGTTTTGGACATCAAATGTCCAGGCTAAAAAACTGGTTTCCCTCCAGCCGTGAAGCAGAGTTTGCATGTTCTCTCACAGCTTAGATTTTCCTCCCACAGTCCAAACGCGTACACATTAGGTTAATTGGTCAGTCTAAATTGTCTGTAGGAGGGAGTGTGTGCGTTTGTGGTTATCTCATTTGTTTTTTGTGCTCCTGTGATGGACGGATGGCAGAGTCTGGGTACAGTCTGTCAATCTTCTGCTCCATTCTTCCCTCACTCATGAACCAGTACCACATTCCCAACCTGAAAAGGGCATTGATGAACCCAACTCATCCCAACAACAAACTCTCTACTGAATGGCCCATAGCAACACACCTGTACTCCCAGAGCGCCCCTCCTATTACCAAGGAGACTGGGAAGTGTGAACCCTCCATGATTTGAACACACCCTCTTTTCTCCTTTCTTACAAAAGAGAACCTTCAGTGCTTAAATCTTCTATGTTCTGTGACTAGCACATAAGTTCAACAACAGAGCACAGCTCAGATTCAAATCAGAGAGGTTAATACTCCCAGTCACTCCCTTACAGGTAAAACTATCATTGCAGAATTATGGAGTCCGCTTAAGACGCAATTCCCAAACCCCCCCCCCCCCCCCCCCCCCCCCCCCCCCCCCCCCCCCCGTTAAGACTGGGGACATCTAACTGTCACTCAAAGCATAGGTGCAGATGAAAATCAGAAACTACCCTGGTCTAAGAAAACTACTGGGCCCAGGGAAAACTACTCTCGTCTCTAAACATATAAGCTCAAAATAAAGGGACTATGAGTAGTCATAATCCAGACAAATACTTTTCACCCTGAGCAACTCCAGAGCAACTCCCTTGCTGTGCATTGAAGAAGGCCTGACTCAGATTGGTACCTTTTAATCTCATGCACAACCTCATGCTTCTGTCCTAAAGGCCAGTTTTGGAAACTGAGGGTCAGCCTGCCAAGCACCCATTTTTGGCTGCTACCCATAGTACATTGCATCTGACCTGTTGGAACCCTTTTCAGGTTGTGAGCAGTCAGTATTGTATGTATCTATGTATTTCTTTGATTGTTTTGTCTGCATGAAATTATGGCACAAAAAAACTCTTTCATTTCATGAAGGATAGTCCAGTGTTGGAATTTGTTAAATCTGTCTAGCTCTCATTATGAGCGTCTTTTAGGCTTCTTGGATTGTTTCAAAAACTAACCAAAGAACATACAATTTCACTGAGCCGAATTGAAAAAATCTGCATGTGGTTTACTGTGTGGTCAAGGCTGATCTGTTTTCATTGTCTTCTGGTAGTGGTAATACGAGATAGGCCAGTGTACACCAGTGTAAACAAACTCAAACAGGGTTCACTGCTGTTTCTCAACGTTGAAGTCACTGAAGTAGCATGAACTCTAGCATGACCGTAAAAAAGTTTTAAAAATAAAATGGCACTAAAGTGAATGCAGAAGAATTGCAATGCAGCAGAGCGTTGATGCGCCAAAGGGTCACGCTTTACTGCATCCTTTTGCATCTCCACTGGCCTTATAGAGGAAGTCTTACTTGTGTCATATCAAAACCTATGCTTTTTATTAAAGCCATGTGTTTAGTCTCCGTTTTATGCTGCAGCCCAATGAGCCAGTCTGTAACAATCTGCAGCATTTTCATTTTCATGCTGAGCCTTTCAGTAAATGCTCAGCTCACAGGGTACTTCGACTGAAACTGAAGTAAAAATCAGTTCTTCTGGATAGCGATGGATCCTAAAAGCACAATTCATTCTTTACTGTAAATACAATAAACTGATGCAGGTGTGTAATCCATCCTAACATTACCAGAGGAGCACATGTTAGCAAACAGTTACTTACACATCCACCAGTTTGCATTAGTACTCAAAAGAAGTTATGGGCCATGCCAAGAGACACAAAATGCTTTTAGCTCTTTTATTATTCCCACCATGTAGGTGTTGGTCTGCAGTTTGCTTCTGAGCAAGTGGTGTAAAGTGCCTGATATTTTTTTGAAGCAGAGAAAGAGAGCAGAGTGATGGTTTTGATTGGATTCATCACAACACCTGACTGTTTAATATAACACATAATGTAAGTTTAAGTTTAAATGTACTGATTCTTAAAGACAGGAAACGCTGTCTTGATAGAGGATTCTGGAGGATGAGAAGGAGATTTATTGACAGTAAAATGCTTGTTTCCTATTGTACAGCACTGTTTTTTAGGAGAAATGTGCAAGAAACTTTTAACAAAGATGTTAACAGCTCCTATTATGTTGGGCCATGAACTGCTGAACATGTCAGTTGAATTCAGTTAAACAGTAAGTCTGAGTATTAGCCCAGCTTTAGTGTCTAGAAGTTGTTAAACAGAAATCAGTGTAGAGTTGTACGTAGGTGGGTGCATTTTAATAAGGAACATTGGACCAAAAGTTACCACTCGGCCCTCCTGGGGTTGTTGCAAGCCAAATTTAGTGCAGCATATGTGATTAGGTGTGCTTATCCAGTCTGTCCTAACATTCAAGCCAGGATTTTCCCTCAGCATGTGTCCACAATCAATATTTATCCAAAGCTCAGCAATGGTACACACAAAAGCCCGGCAGGCTTTGACTGTTGCTGCAAAAATGTATCCTCTATTCACCTGGATATCGGCTAGACGAAGCAACTGTAAGTCAGCCGAGGTGAATTAAAAGGCAAAAGGTGAGAGCTGGTTGCACACACTACGGGTTTTTCCCCAGCACCCATGAAGTATTGAGTGATAGTTGCTGGAGCGGAAGGCTCTGACGGATGAATGACTACTGACGAGACGTGAGAGGGAGAGGTGCAACAGCAGCTTGCCACCTGATAGAAACAACATGAAGCCGTGATCAATCCTTCTCTATTTCTGTCACACTCATTCATAATCACAGATTAATGCATTCAGGCTTTTCTTCATTGTTTTCTGTGCGTGAATGGGAATGTTTTTGTTTCATCTCATCTAAAATTTGGGCCATGGGATCTTACTGTATCAAATTATATCACACTGTATGCTGAATGTCAGGTGGCATGCCTTCGGTGGTGTATTTGGTGCTTGGCGTGGACCTGGAGGGGGGCTATTGGGTAGGGTGGTGTGTTGGCTTGTTGCTAGTTGGTGCAATCTGGTGTGTGGGGGAGATGGTGACCCTCATGTTGCAGGTTGTGTCACTGCCACTGTGTTGGCTGCAGGCGGTGGGCAGTGCCCATCTTGGCCCTTCTGGTGTTGGTCGTGTTGCCCCTGTTCTTCTTCCTTGCCCTCACTCCCTCTCCTCTGTCGTTGTCTCCTGTTATCTGATGGGTGGCGAGAGTGGTGCTGCTGCGGCCTGGTTGCACAGGGTGGTGGTCTGTTGGGTCAGCTGCTGTTGGCGGCCTCAGTGCCATGGTCTGGGGTGCAGTGGTCTGGGATGGCCCAGAACGGGACTTCCTGGTCACAGGGCCTTGTGATCTGGCCCAGGCCTGATGTCGGGTTGTGACCTTTGTGGAGCCATCGTCCCCGCAGGTGCCTCTTGGTCTGGTCTCCCAGTCTAGGTGTGGGGCTGGCCAGTGGGCGTGTGCACCAGGGGGATCTGGGGCAGCTGGGGAGGATGGTGGCAGTATTGACGGTGATGATGATAATAACTTCCCTTGTTACTGTTTTTATTACTACTACTAAATATAATTCCAGCAATCTGTACCTCTCCCCTGTCAGTGTATACAGCACAGTACTTATATTAGACCTTGTAGACCTGCATGCATCACTCTCTCTCTCGCACACACACACAAACACACACTTTTTTATTTATCCTTTTCTTTTATGTCTATTTGTCTATGTTGGCATGTCTATCCTTTTTACTGCAACACATTTCACCACTAAGACACATCACACAACCACTACAGCAGTCACCACACGACACACACTGCACCCATCACTGTCTTGTCTTTATATCAGTCTTTTCCTTTCATCTTTCACATCAATGATTTTGGCCCTTTCTGTCAGAATGTGGTATTCAAATGATAATAAAACATGTTTGATCAGACTGTCAAAGAGGACTGGTGAAGGACACACACACACCGTCACACACATTCATGCACTTTCAGAAAAGATTAAAATGCAGATATATGTCATGGATAAAGGTTTTTACCAAATCATGGTATTAACCATTAATATATATGCCGACCGTTGAGAGAGAAACTAGAATCTGTTTTGGAGATGGTCTGGACAAAAGTGACCACTTTTTTTTTTCGCACTGAAAACATAATGCATTCTAGGTCACACTGAAGGGCCACCTTCATAACTGGCATCTTCTGTATAGGTGGAATGACATGCTCCTTCACACTATCACCACATTTTGTGGGGATTAGGCCTGGGATTCTCCTCAGGTCAGGAGCCACCCAAGCACCCCTGCCACAACCCCCCAGCTCAGCACAACCCCATACCACCAGCACCACCAGGTCTCAGGGACAATCTATCCCGTCACCGCCCACCAGGAGCCAAGACTCCAACTACAGCAGGCAATAGAGAGAATAGTGGGAAGAAAGGAGGAAGGAAATAATAAAGGAGATCTAGCGCCAACCACAACCACCCTAGATGTAACCCCCGTAGGCAGGTCAGTGCCAAGTAGCCACTTTTCATATAATATAGTGTACTGTCTATGCATTAGGTGCATATACACAAAGAGGAAACCATAACAGTCATTATGGGGTTCACTGTTTTGACATTTTGGTCCCCCCAAGTCACAGCCCCCCTTTTACTGTTCACAAAACCTCAAGAGCATGCTCTGAACATTAAAGATCCTCAGTTTCAACCCGTTGTTCCTCTAAATCTAAACATAACCACACAGAGGGGAATTATCTCAGCAATTTCACTCGCTTATGGGCCACCTGACGAGACACCTTTGTGGATGTTCTTGCTGAATGATGTTTTCCAAAGGAGGTGCTTAAAAAATTGGCTGGTGCATTCTGCATTAAAAAATGCTGAATTCTGATTCATCAGTTTGTAGCTATAAATTGAAGCATGCTGCTTAGTTGACCTTTTCCCATAGTGATTGAGCTGTAATGCAGAAAGGACATTTTATTTTTATACTGCCTTATTAGCCTTTTCTTGTTGACTCTGATCCAAAACGAGGAGGTATAGTGCTGTACCAGGTTTTAAAAAGTTGATTCTTGCCACGTATCACTAAGTTTATGCTTGAGGTGGAAGCCAAAGGGATTTCTACAAATTTAAAACAGCGCTAATAACTGATTCATCTTTCTTTAATAAAACCAACATTCGCTACTTATGCTCCTTTATTGCGAGAGTGATAACCATAATACTAAAAAATCTCAAGTTAGCATTCACCATTTAATATCTCATCTGTTTATCATCTCTGATAATGACAGCGGCACAGCGCCAAGCAGGAGGAAGATTGAGAGTGGGTGCAAGTGGATGCGCTTTAGGGATCTAATTTAGCTGTGGGTGTGATTCTAGGATGATTAGTATTTATATGACACATCATCCACATCAGGCAGCGCTCCCCTCTTCCAAATGCCACTCTTGATCTTCCTCTCTCCTCTCTGTTTAAAAGACAACGCAAAATGGTGATGGGTACCATCTGGCTCTCACTGCTGGCATGAGTTTGGTTCAGTGATTATTGCCAAAGCATGAACAAGGATTCTCACTCCCTCGTTCCTTGGTGTCTCCCTGTGCCTCCGTTTCACACCCAGGCCCATATCTGTCACTTCCTTGCCTAAACAAACTCACGAGTGGATGGAGACACATTTGTGAGGACATATATAACAATTTTACAGCTTCACATTTCTATTGTATGGCCTGAGACAAAGCCGTTTTTAAACATATGCACAGCTATTATTTTACAAACCACTCGGCTTTTTCTCAATGTCAGCGGCGCGAGAAAAGGAAGCGTGTGAAAACAATAATCCTCTTTATTTGCAGTGTCTTCATTTCCTGTTTTTTTTTTTTTTTTTTTTTTTTGCTGTAAAAAATCCCCTGCTCCTGCTGGCTGAGCATTTCATCTGAGTAGTTTCATATAAATAAGAGTGACGCCTACGGTGTATTTCTTCCTTTTCCCCCGTGAGGCGCCTGTTGCTCCACAGCACAGGCCTGAAGTAAAGATGGATTACTGCAGAAGATTTGCGTGTCCTGCCCTTTACACATTTCACACACTCCACTTCTCCATTATCATCTTCATCCACAGGATGTGATACACACACACACACACACACACACACACACACACACACACACACACACACACACACACACACACACACACACACACACACACACACACACACACACTTGAATCCATACAGCTCTGAAAGCTCTGACAGGGTTGTTATCAAAAGGTCAGAGTCACAAATTCGACAAATCTTTTTTAAGCAAGATGAAAACCTCTCATATCCAGATAAATTGAGAACACAAGAGCAGATACTTTTCCTTCCTTTTGTTGTTCCATCACCTTCTATTTATTCCTCTTGTCTCTTTCTGTTTCTCTCTCCGTGAAGTTGCACAATAAAGAAGAGATTTGATCATGGTCAGATCAAGTTCCTGTCAGTTATAGACTATCTGGTAACTAAACATCAGAACAAAAAGAAAATGCAGTTTCTGTAGTGAGAGGATTATATCTGTCTGGAGAATGATGCAGAGACTTAACCTTGTAGTCCATAGATGTACTATTGACTGGTAAGTGAGTTGTTTTTGACTTGAATTTTACATTTTTATTCTCTTTAAGTATCGATGCAAGAAATTCATTGCATTTATTTACATTCAGTGAGTTTGTGTTCTTTGACTCTCTTTGCAGTATGACTGCAGTACTTCTGTCTGCAAAACATTAGAGAAATGTAATTACTATATTTGTCTGAGTGACGTCATAGCTTTAAAAAGCTTGTAAATATCTTTGTCGAATTAAAATTGAACTTATCATAATTGCATTAACACATCCACATAATGTGGTTAAAGTCAAGATAATCGCTACATGCCAACATTCAAACTGGACTGAGACTGGTCTGCACAATTTGTGCACAATTTGCATGCTCTACAGTTCTAACCTTTGACCCAGAAGTATGGATATGGAGCATTTCCACTAGTGGGAGTTATGAGTAGATTATTCAGGGCTGCGTCTTTAACGCATTTCTCATAGACTGTATATAACAATGGACAGAGCACAGCAAGGCGAGAGGGCCGCGCCCACTGCATGTCAATCAAAATTTCTAAATGTATGTTCAGCACTTTCACATGAACATAAGTCATGTGAACACAATATATTAATATATTCGTAGTTACTGCACCAGAAACATTTTGCCGTGAGCACATTTGATGAGGTTGGAGATTACAAAACAAATCGGTTCAGGTCTTGTTGGCATATTACACCAATGTAGAGGTCCGGCGGTGTTTTTCTTTTAATCTCAATCACTACCACAGCGGTGTATGTTAAAAAAAACAAAACAACAAAAACACAAGTAGCATACCTTAATGTTTTTTTCTTCTTTTATGTCTTCTTTTATGTTGCTGACCGTTTTTGAACAGCAAAACACACGCATTACCACCATTTCATGGTCGGCTGTGCTTATTGTTCGGTCAACGGTTCTTGTGTGGCGCTACACTGTAATGCAGAGCGGCTGAAGGGGCTGAGGACGGGGTCGGCCCTGTTAGAGGTTCATGTCTGACGGGTTTACCTGGAACTCCCACTAGTGGAAACAAGCTTATAAAGAGGATTGAAGGTGATAAAAGGAAAAAAAATCCACAAAAAACTAAAGCATACAGAATGTACAACATATACTGTCCAATTCAGTTTGACATTTTTTCAATTTGCTTTCACCAAATAAACCAAAGATACATTGTTTTTTTGGGGGGTTTTTTGTTTTTTGTTTTGTTTTCTTGTGTCTGGCGTAATAGGTCAACTGGAATAACCAGTGCAGTTGAAAGTGGGTACTGTACTCATTTTCTTATTTTTCCAGGTATTTAGGATCACCATGACCTGAATGATGGAGAATTTACACCCCAAACGTGAGCTATGTTTTTCCACATATAAACAAAGACACAGCATAATATTTGATTTTGTTCATCTGAACTTGTATTTACCTGATTTTAAGATTTGGCACAGAAAGAGATGCTTTAATTACATAATATGTCAAAACAAAAGGTTGTTCTCACCAAAACAAGACTGTATGTGTGTAACAGATTACACATACTGATTTATCCACCTGTTGAAACTAGTGAAACATCCTTCCCCGGAAGTTTTATTAAATGGAAAAAGATTGTATTCTTATATGTATTTGTGTCCCAGAATTTCAGAATTAATAAATGACATTTTGTGACATTTCACGGACTGCATTGAGACTGTTATGACAATTACCACAGTCTGAATACTGTATGGATGAAGCCATCATTAATTTACCATTTAGTTTATTAACTATGCTTTGGAAAATGACATTTGTCAAAGGTGATATGTAAGGCCTGGAGAGGTAGAAGACATGGCGGTTTCCTGTCACTCAAAATAGTCACACCCACCTTTGAGTCTGAACTAGGATATGCCAAAAATCACTTTACTGATATTCAGCCTATACACTGGATCATTAAATGCAAAAAGAAAAATCCAATAAGCATATCATTTTCACACATACGGGGCTGCTAAACGTTTAGAAACTTCTTTTATTCTGCATACCAGTCATGTGCAGGTCATTCTGTCACTCTGATGTACAGTTTCTTTCACTCCAATGCATCTTTCCAAGGTGATGCACTTTTCCTTTTTCTCTTCTCATAGGCCTTACACAAGATTTCTTTTTTTTTGTTTAAATTCTCCTCAGTGAGGTCATTTTTCTCTGTGTTATGATAAAAGCAGAGATCTGTCCGCATTTAATGAAAGACTGGAGGCTAGAAAAAGGACATGAGAAGATCTATAATTGGCTCCCAGATCACCGTGTTCACAGAGACTCAGCTGAACGGGCACACGCAGAAGTGCAGGACTTATTTCTTATTTCATTTACATACTGCCAAGCAGGTCTTGCTTGCTCAGAGTAAACTTTGCAGAAAAGCAAGTCAGGTACTGATTTGTTTATCTTTAACAGAAAGCTGCAAGTAGCTGCTGAGACAGTCCCCACCCCTTTCATGACGCTTACCGTTTCTTTTCCTACATCTGCGATACCCAGCGATACCCAGCCCAGAGCTGCCAATCTGCAGAGCTTCCTTTTATGCCCCTTTTAGGTGTGAAGTGCACTTCTGTTCCCAGCAACGTAAAACGGGGGAAGAGGGGAGTGAACGAAGGAAAAGCCTCTACTATCTGCCATCTGTACACTAGAATGCTCACCTGGATAAAACCGAGACAGTGAAAAACCATCAGTTGTTGTAGGACAGTGATAGGATCATAAGGGGAACACCCCACTGCAGACTAGAATTAATGAAGTCATCACAGTCCAAAAAGATCCATATCAGGTTAATCTGTGATTTTAAATGATCCCTATAGGTGGGAGCGCAGATATTTATTTGATTACTTTGTATCAGGGTGCAGAAAATGGATGACTGTTCCTAAAAGTCTCAAGAGAAGAGCTGTGGTCACTGAAGTGTCAGGAACTACAAGTGGTAGAAATTAAACTCCTGCTGCATGGGAAATGCAGGAAGGAATGACGATCCAGTGGTTCTTAAGAGAAGAAAAGAAACAGTGATTCAGTGAGGCAAAATGCTTGGATTACTGGATCCGTGATTTTATGGTTCATCATTGAGAGCCCTCATCTTACAGGAACTAGTGTGGATGAATGAATGATAGTCGCTCGGCTGGGAAACACACAGAGGCGGGCCAAGCTGCTGTTACTTTCTTAGTAGAAATATCCTTTACTGTGACACAGTCTTGTTCCTTGGGTTGGGAAATACACCAGGGCGTCCTTTGGCATTGCAACAGTATTTCATGTTCAACACAAGCTCATATTTTGCACGGATTTCTTAAAAACAATCAAAACATCTCACTGCAAAGCAATCTTGGGGCTGGAATTTTGATCAGTCAGAATCTGTGAAACATTTTGATGATGAGCAGAAGGTCACGCAACAAACTGTGGCTTTACAACACGGACAATCCCTGCCGATCCCTTCATTATAGACAGCAAGAACCATAAAAAAGACAAAGAAATGACCGTGGCACTGTACACCAGCTCACCTCCGTGTGAGGAATCAAACGACGCTGCACTACACATCTGTGCAGGCTGTTATTATTATAACTAAACCTCAGCCTGGCTGAGGTTTATTTCCTTTGATTTCTAACTTATTTTAACCACAACTGTGGCTTAAACAGGAAATATTGCAGCCTAAGTAGTACTGTGTTTCATTGCAGTTAAGCGGCACAATAATTTATAAAATATTCATAAACATCAGGGCTAAGTCAGCAAATTATAATAAAAGCAGAAGGTTTTACCTCTCGCAAGTTTTTATTTAATGGATTTATTGTCTTCAGAGGTTGACAAATGTCTAGACAACGGAAGAGAAATATAAAGATAAACAAGGAGAAATAAAAAGTAAAAACAACATTATTTTGCACATTCAGTATCACAGAATGGATCTGATAAGGAGCATCTGAGTTGGACAAGTAAAAAGAAACAGAACATAGAAATGTTCATGAGTGAAACCATACGAGGGTAAAGACATGATGATTTGAAGTTGATCTTGTGGTTCAACAGTTTCTTTGATTGTTTCTGTTAATCCAATTATTTTCCATTCCACCTGTCTTTTTTTATACGTTATTTCATTTTACATTCCTTGACATTTTGAAGTACAATCAATCGATCCGCTGAAAAGCATCTTGTATTATACGGTATGATTAATCATGCAGGGGGGTGCTGTTCCTTCTTGGGTAACTATTGGACAAATGTCTCAGAGCCATCACTCACCCGTGCTGAGCCAGTGAACACATCTACCTGGGTCTCCTTTAACACTATTATTACTTTTTTTTAATCTTTTAAAGCCATCGTTATTAAATTTTCAACGTAAATGAATATTTAACAGCTCACTAAAGTTACAAAAGGAAAAAAATTGGGGGACAAAAAAGGTGGAGACAGTGAGATGCAGAAATAGACGGTCCAGTTTCCTTTCCCATGCCCAGTCTCCAGAGTCTCTTATGCTTCACCAACTCACTCTGTGTTCTGCCATGCAACACTGTGTCAGTGTGGATATGCGTCAGGAAGTGCTGATTCATGATTGGAGTGTAAAGAACGGAGAATGATGAGTTGTTACTGTAGGCACTGTCACAAAATGTTTGTTTCAAGCCCTCCCCCAATGGATCCCTCAATAGACTTCATGCTGCGAGTCTTGGAGACTTGGATGAAGAATCCCTCACCCTACTCCACTACCTCTTTGCCTGGCATAGATAAGGAATATCACAGATGTGAAGAGGCAAAATGACAAACCGAAAATGAATAGAGAGAAAACAATATGAGAGCAAAATGAGGCCACTGATGACGGTGAGATAGCAGGAAAGGAGAAAACGCAAGATTGCTTCCTCAGCAGTATTTTTTCTCATTCATTGGCTGTTCAGGGAAGGTAATGACGGATTGTCTTTGCAGAGAAAGAGAAAGAAAGAAAGAAAAAAAGAACTCTTAGTGGACTTAAAGTGTAGCTGAAAACATATGGTCCAGAGAGTCATTAATCCATCTCAGAGTGTCGGCCCATCGAACTCCTCTAGTGAAATGCGTGATCGAGCAATAGACAGACCAGTTGCAGAGATAAAGCAGCAGAGTACAGATCTGATTGGGCTGCCGTCTCTGCACACTCCGCGGGGATTAAACACAACAGCTCCTTGTTAGACCTCCCTACTTTGTTTCATACTGCACATTTGCCATTGGTGAAAAGAATAAGAGGGAGCAAAAAATCACAAGACTGCTCATTAATTAACACTCCTGCATGGCCACGCGATCCAGTTCCTGATTAACATGCAGTCACTGTCCCACTGGTCCTGGATAAATAACATCAGATACATCATGCATTATTCTTCCTGTAATATCAAAACTTAAGAAGCAGAACAAATGAAACACTTATTTACGAGTCTTGGTTGGGTACAAAATGTTCAAAATGTAGTCAGTAGTATCTCCATTTGCATGCTCGAAGTGTCATTAGCATTTTTATATAAGCTTTGCTCAGGTAGATGTCCTGAGTAACTGGAGAACAAAGCTGCATCCAAGCAAACAAAACCCTGCTTACGTACACGTTACATGGTTTACGTCCCATTTTCTTGTTAAATCAAATAAAACTTGACCTGTGCAGTTTGTAGAAATGTTTCCTATAAATAAAAATCTTCATGTACTTCAGTCTTATATGTGTATATTTGTATATTTATATGTTGCCAACCATAAATGTTGCATGCGTGTGTATGACAACTTATAATAATTACATATGATTGACATCATGCTTTGTCAGTCTCACGGATATGATTTAAAGCATTGATTGTAAACATTTATGAAGGATTTATCAAGCTTTATTTCTAAACTGATAACTCATTTGGCTGCAGTCTGCAATTTTACAGCTAGATGTCACTAAATTCTACAAAATGCTCATTCAGAGCAGAACTCAACAACTTAGACAAAAATTCAGTCCATGCTATCATATGCAAAAATTAAAAAAAAGGACTTCATGACACCCCAAATTAAAAGAACTGTCATCGGCCAAAAAAAACCCAACACTTTTAGAGAGCTGAAAAGGATCCAACATTTTAACCCCTGGCTTACATGCACACACGGGAGGCGTCAACATCGTGCCTGTCCATCGACTCTGAATGGGGTGCAATCAAGCATTGCTAAACTGAACTGTGAGTCCACTACGTGACTTCTGCTCGCATCAGAAGAACATCAGGCTTCAACATGAGAATCAGCAAATAGCATCAATATCAGAGGCATTATTCGTAAACAGTGTATACAAAGTTGTAATTACTGCAGAAAAGCGCTGTCAAAAACACGCCAAGCCAGAGAAACACCCTGCTGTCTTCTGTAATGGGAAGAAACTTGATTGTTTTTTTATTGCTATGGCGATAGTATTAGCGTGGGCCAGTCCAAGGCCAACTTTTCCACAACGATCGTGTGTGAGTGTACAGTAAAGGTCAAATGTGCATGATTAAGTGTCTTGTAGTGGGAAATTGTAAACTGCAATCAAATCAATAGCCCTGACCCCACCATTCCCTTGCTGACATTTCCTTTCTATCCAAGTATGAAAAAAAATACAAAAGCTGTCTGTGAAAAACAAACGATTAACCCTCTCCAGTACCAGTGTTTGGTTAATCCATGTTGGGATATGGGATACTTTTTAAAATTTCTGGAGGTCAATGATAAAGAATCCCTGTTAGGATCAATATTGTATTCCATTGGCAGGCACCAAACCAATCACAGTATGCAATTGCATCAAAGAAGTGGTTTGCTGTTATTGTCAAAATGGCACAGACTCATCAAATATCTTGCTTGCTGGATAATTCAAAGGAGTCTGAGATTTAGGAGTTAGTGAGAGATCGTTCACAAAAATCCAAAGAAAGAGTGAAGGAATCAAGTGAATCAAACACTGCAGAGAGCATTGTTAAGAAAGTACACTTTACTTGGACTTGTTCAGCAGAATTTGGCTGAAATTTGGCAGGAAGTCTTATCTGTCTGTGATACTTTCAGCATGCAACATGAAAAACTCAAGAGAAACCATGTGGGAAACTGTCACGTCCTTCTTTCGATACCCAGGTGAGCAGAGCAGATGGCTTTAGACGGAGGTACTTGTACGGAGTCTAGTGTCGTGACACCAGCAATATCTTGATCAAAACCAACCAGGTTAGTCAGGGGTTGGATCCAGTGAGAAAAACCTGTGAAGTGTGAACCCTTGTCATTGATCAGTCATGCAGCATAAACCCATTCTGCCATCAAACCCTTCGTCATGTTGTATAGTGCACATGATGCAATGATCAGTCATCTGAACCGAGACGCAAAACTCCGATTTTTATGAGACTGTGGTGATGAATATTACGCCACATTTCTGCCAGTAGATGCCCCGGAAAGCTACAATGCTACACACTAAAACTTTCAAGCTGTAAGTTGGGAAATAGGGTAAGAAGATAAGTTTTCCCCCTGGCTAACATCAGTTCAACAACCGCAGCAGCTGCTGCTGATGTAAGCTATTCTAAATGGATTAAATCATGTACGAGTGCAAAAGAAAGGGAGATCTCGGGTTAGGGATGTTTTCAGTTTTGAACCAGTGGAAACTGGCAAGCCAAAAGGAAGCAATTTGTGCTCTTTGCACTCATAAAATACCGGCAAAAGAGTCTGAGTAGGTGAGATGAATCATGGCGCCATTTGTAGCCTCCTCTGTATGAACAGACTGGAGAGGACGGCATACGCTACGAGGCTGCCAGCTCTCAGGCGCAGAACCAAACCCTGCTGGAAGATCATAAAAGTCAGCTAAAACAAAAAGCTCTGTAGCTGAAGAGGATGGGTTTGTTTTTGTTTCGGTGTGTGTGTGTGTGTGTGTGTGTGTGTGTGTGTGTGTGTGTGTGTGTGTGTGTGTGTGTGTGTGTGTGTGTGTAAAAGCTTGACCCGAGACTTCTGTCCAGCTGCTCATTAGGCCACATGTGTATTTCATCCGAGCCAACGCCGTCACTGTTCGCCTTGACCTCAGTAAATCTCTGCGGTATTTGATTAACTTGTATCAGATCACTTTAAAAGGCTTATTGGTCAAAGACAAATACGCTTGCACAGACATACGAAATTCATCTTTGAACATGCTCCTGCCTGAGCTCCCCAAGTGGACTGACAGCAAGTGTTGTGCTGACCTCTGTTTTCTTTTTCTTTGAAGACTAAGATTTCAAGCAGGGTTTTAATTGATGGAATCTGCCTTGTCAGATTCAAAGGGCTTTCCATCACTCACTCATTTTCAAGCTCCACTTTATCGTCACCTCTTTTCCCTCCACTGCTGCCAAATTCTCCTTTAAAGCTCAGCTCATCTCAAGTTTGAAAAGATAATCTCCTCCCCTCTTAAAGCAGGAAAATCTTCCTGTCACACAAGAAGAAACGTGTTGACTTGACAGATGACTGAGTGATATGTCCCCCTTTTGACCAGAAGACTGTGATTTGTGGTGTCAACTGCGCAGTGTAATAGTGAGAAAATGCTTTTGGTTTGCCTCCTGGGAGAGAAAATACATGATGATACAGTGAAATGTGAAAGTAAAATATTTTTTTATTCCTTCACTTCGTGATGAGTAGCCATTCCTGTTTCAGACTGGCATTCCTGAGTAGTAATATTCTAATCTCTCAAAATGAATGTGTATTTAGCTTCTGAAAGACTCGTTTTCTTTATGGACATCATCTTCCCTCTTCGCCCTCTTTCCCTTGTTCTTTTTCTAAGTCTCAGATCTCTTCTCTTATAAATCTTTTTGCCTCTTTTCTCCCTTCTCTCTTATCCTCAGCTGCCTCTCTTCTTTTCCTCCCCCACTGTCTTTCTTATTTTTCTTGTGGCTTGATTGAGGAGGTTTGGATACAAAGCATAAATAAATTACTGAGAATAAACAGATTAAGAAAGTACTTGGACTGAATCATTTAGGTGGTTTACAATGACTGAGCTTCAGCTCTAATATTGCTTGTTTGTAATGGGGTTGAAGTCCAGGATACGTTCGAGATACAGGAGAAACCTTAGTAGGAGACAAAAATAACAAATAATAAATGAGGAAGCAGGTAAACAATCAGTTTAAGCTTCAGTCCACAATTTGAGAGTTTTGATGGATCTTGGCTTGGTAATTGAGTCCTCCATTCTCTGATTTATGACATAATTGAAGTAATATAATGCCTCTAAGCTGTTTACATGAAAGCTTTAATAATTAGAGGAGCGCTTTAATACCAAGCACTCATGTCATCCTTATTTTTTTCCCTCCGCTGTTTTATATCTCCTCTTGCTCTGCTGGATCTTTTAAATTTGGACAATTTAAAGAGATTTCAGCTCAAAGCAGTTTGCACTTATCTTTTGCTTCCTTTTTTTTTAACCCTGATGTTAAAGTATGAAAACCTGTTTAATAGTTTATTTGAATTTAAATCCCATAACAGAATGCAGTTTTATGTGTGTGTGTGTGTGTGTGTGTGTGTGTGTGTGTGTGTGTGTGTGTGTGTGTGTGTGTGTGTGTGTGTGTGTGTGTGTGTGTGTGTGTGTGTGTGTGTGTGTGGTTGAGAAAGAAGGAGGAGAAAGGAGTGTCCACGAGTTATTGTTCCGCTATTGTTCACCTCATCAAATTTGAGAGTATGAGGATGTGGATCATAAATATTAAAGATGTATTATGCAGTTTTTAGTTGTTTTTTTTTTCCTCTTGCAAGCTGGCACACTCCTCACACACACACAACTAGGACCTCTCCGTTTGTGGAGTGCTCCTCTTCTAAAATCAACATTACCAAGGTTGAAAGCAGGCTGGACTGGATCTTTGAGGGAAACGTTGATCCAGTAAGAGAAGAGCTGGTCACAGTGTCGAACAAGAAAACTTTTCTGATAACAGTTTGTCATTTAAAACTGCTTCTAAGTCAGTCTAAATGATCTCTGAATTGTCCAAGTTGGTAAGTTAAAATAAGTGCTTGCATCTCTCACTACAGCCGCTCGATCTTATTTTAACTTCTGTGGGGTTTCGGCCTGGAGATTATTACAATATCTCCCAATGTGTGTCTGAGAGGAAAATTTGGGTTCATTCGCAATCCCTGTATTGTATCCTGCATTGTGATATAGCATACAGTATGTCCTGCATACCGGTCCGGTAATCATTGTTAACACGTAGTAGCATTGTTCTGTCGGCCGTTTGTGCCACCTGATTGTGCAATTGTTCACATACTGCATGCATGCTATATTCTGGCAAAATCAGTATGCACTAATAGTAAAGGATGCGGGTTCATAAACATAATATATCCACAATTGTATGCTTCCTGGGGAGGTTACTAGCTGTACATGCACTTTCACTATTTGGAGCCAAACTTTTATCTATATGTTTATTGTTTTTGCTTAACAAATATGATGCTATGATAAATGCTTGCGGTTGTTCCTACTTGATAATGAATCTACTTTCACCCTTTCACTCATTTCAGAGTTACAAGAAATGCAGCCTGAAGTTATTTTCAGAGTTGTGGTTTGTCTGAGTTTTTGATTTGGTGATCACATCAGGTCTCCAAACACATGTTCTCAAGCAGAGAAAAGCTAATTTTCTTCATTATATGATGTCTTTAACAAATGTGCTCAGGGAGCAAACTTGCAGAAGTGATGAGTGGCAATGAGTGGCCATAATCAAAACTTCTGCGTGCATCTGTACTGTCACACAGAGCAGAACAATAATCGTACAAAACCACAACAGTAAACCTCAGAAACTGATATGATTCAAAATGACAGCATGATGCACTCAACTGTACACCCAGAAAAGCCCTGTGCTCTCAGTGCTCACGTGGAAAGCCAGGCAATAAATATGCAAGAGTTGACACATGCCTGCATCAACATACCTGTAGATGATGCAGGCACAGTCCCTGCAGGTGCCACAGTTTTCAATGTCCTGTCCGGTCCTGTAGGAATGTCTTCTGTTGAAAAGCACAGAGATCACATATCAGGGGTAAAGGAGGAACGGTTTCTATGAGTGTGTTCGCGTGAGTCCCGCAAAAATATATTAAAGTTCCCTTGTGGAGCACAGGCATCACTCAAAGTACACAAATCCCCCCCATAAAAATCAGCCCAGATCATTTTTTAATGGACGATACCCTCTTCAACAGGCTGAGTCTGTTATGTAAACCATGAGTCACTGTGTCACTCGAGGCATAAAATAATGCTTATGAGGTAAAAGTCAAATGTGCGTGCAGATAACCAATGGCTGAATTCTAATACTGGAACACGCAAGATGATGTCTCTCTATGGTCACAGAAGACTGTTCAGTCACATGTTTACATGTCTGCAAAGTATAGCGCAGGCTTTGATGTCATCCCTGTGATTTGGATTACTGTGCACAGATATCAGTCAAGACATCCTTTGGACTCCTAGACACACATCTATCCGTGTCTATCGTTTCCTATCCAAGATTTTTCTCATCCCCGCATCATGTATGTACTATTTTGGTGCGATAAGGCAACAGAAATTACTAAGCAGCTTACAACGTAGGAAGCAGATTAATTAAAGACTTGATGGGGACGGTAAAGGGTTTACACTAAGAGGCATGAAGCATCTGAAGCTACCAACATGAGCAGAGCCAAATGCTGATTTCTGTCGATTCCTGCATGCTCCACACATGCTTTGAGGAAAGTGCTGCTGCTGCCAAATGGGTGCATCTGAACTCCCAAAAGGTTTCCTGTGGTGTGACATGGCGTAAATTGTTTAGCATACTGAGATCTGAGACTTGCATATGATTGATAGGAGACTTTATAAAGTTAGTTCAGTCTCTCTGTCTGGTTTATTTTTAATGCTTTCTCATTTGAACCAAATTGACACAGTGCTCTGTCCACATATCTTTGTGTTTATAATGCTTACAAAACTGGGATTGGCTATAAATAGAGACAAAATCTAAGTCACAACAAGCATCAATCTATAATATTCACAGTGCAGGGAGGTTGTTACAGCTGGGCCTTTTGGTGAAGAATAATCTGCCTACAACAATATACTTGTCAACTCCAGGAGACCTTTTTCTTTCTTTATTTTTTATTGTTTTGAGCAAAGCTGGGATTACAATGTCACGTCTTTCGCTTGTTTGTTTTTGTGCGGAGTGAACCAGATCCTGTTGAAAAATTAACTGTTTTCAGATAAAACAGTGGGCACTTAGGCTACGTGCTGACATTTACTTCCAAGTCTCCAAAATACCAAAAATAATTTACAATGTCCAACAGCTTGTTCATCTCCTCATTCCTTTTTTCTTTTTCCCCACCATCTATCCATAGGGCTAAAGGAAAAGATTACTAGTTGACTTTACACATGACACTTGGCCCTGGGATAAGTGGACCAGTAAGTCCTGGGCTTACTGCTCCACTGGCCTAAAGATTTAAGTCATTTTGCATTTACAGCTTTAAACATGGAATAGCTCTACTTTTTGGCCCAGGGCTTTCACACTACATTTAAACCCTAAAAACCGCTTTCAAAACCATTGGTCTGTTTCCGGGCAAAGACGCTGCTCACATGACTGCTAACACTACCATCTGACACCACTTCAGGCAAAATATGCAAAGAAAAATACAGGAATCCTAAATAATATTCCCTACTTAGTTAAATGTCATTAAATTAAAGCCATAAATAAACTTTCCATAATTTCATCATTGAAAACCAGACCCAAGAGTAGTGGGGTCCTGCACATATGGTTTTAATCATTCTGCGTAGTTTGGGGTTACAACAGTGCTCGCATCAGTTGAGAAAAGATGACTGTCATACTCACCCATCTCTCTCTGCTTCCTTCTTCTCGAGGTCTTGAATGACATCCAGCAGGACCTTAATGGTGTTCTGGCTTGTTTCCAGGACCCCCTCCAGACTATGGAGCTGATTCTGCAGGCTACGTATGTCATGCAGGGGTCCGTTGGGACTCAGGAGCTTTTCTGTCACCCTTGATGGGTCCAATTTACACCTGGCTCCTGACATCAGCCCTCCAAGAATTTCTTGGACCTGTTTCAGAGTGTCTGCTTGGGTGGGAGATAGGGGCCCAGCTACAGGCCGCTCCCCAGAAACAGAGCAGCCCCTGGCCCCAGAGCAACCCTGCTGGTTTGAGGGGAGAGTGTGTTGGCTGTTGGGCGTATTCGGCCTGGCGTTGGCTCCTGAGCAGAGCATTTTGTGTAGCACCCCAAGCTGAGCCTGGGCTGAGCTAAGACAGCTGGGCTTAAAACAGGCCTTGGCAGGGGAGGAGGCAGTGGAGTGCCTCTCTCCCTTCATCACAGCGACTGGCGGGGTTTGAGCTCTGTGCTTCAGAGAGCTGGCTCTCTCACACAGCTTTGGTGAATCTTTACATTTTACATCCTCCTTTTGCTCTTTTTCACTCTCTTTATCTTTGTCGCTGGCCTTGCTCTCTGCCCTGAGCATGGGTGTTCGAACTGACGGACATGCTGGCTCGTTTCCTTTTTTTCGTGGAGTGTAGGGTGGAGGAGGTGGAGGAGGAGGTGGTAGTCGAATGCCCCTCTTATCCTGAGCACTGTAGGGGGCTTGAGAGGGGGGAGTGTATGGTGGTGCAGCACGAAATGTGGAAGAATATAGAGGAACAGCTTTCGTTGGCGTTGCACAACTCTGCGCATTCTGAAGACTGGACATGTAGGTTTTCACAAGTGGGGGCGGAGAGGTGCAGGATTTTAGTTTTGGGACCGGGGAGGAGTAGGGGGTTAAGCCTGTGCTGGCAGAGGAGTTACTCTGCAGGCCTTGACATGGGATGTTACAATGAGATACAGTTTGTATAACTGTGGCATAAGACGGTGAAGTTTGATTTAAGTGAGGTGCATGGGGACCAGCTGGGTGTGTGGTAGTGTAATAAGATATGGATGTGCAAGAGAGGGCAGTCTGAGTCACAAACGTACAAGGTGCTAGATTTGTGGGAGGTGTAGCATGTAATGCATCTGATGGGGGCTGATGTGTTATATTTGGGGGAGTAGTGGGATGTTTAGTGGGGTTACAAGGAGCCAAAATTGATGATACAGTTGGTGTAGGAACAGAGCAGGTTAAGGAAGTGCATGATACGGGGTTTGGTATAGGAGAGGTGCCATTTTGCATGGGGCATGAAATTACATTTGCAGAAAGACTAGAGCTGGCAGCAGCTGTGCTGGCGTCTGTTAGTAAAGACACAACACTATAATAGGGGATAGGTTGTTGGGCTGCAGAAGGTGCGGGGGTGGAGGAAGGTGAAGGAATTGATGGGGCATTGGACTGTGGAGGGGTAGTGCAAGCTGGCTTGGAAGGAGAGGAGCAAGGTGGCTTAGTGCAGTCTTCAGGGGTCTGTATTGTTGCACTTGTAGGTGGGGGGTAATTATGGTAAGGCACAGTAGTAATTTGGGTCGTGGGAGGGTTTTGTGTTTCAAGTGGGGATGCAGGGCTGTCAGATTGAATTTGCACAGAGCTGGGTGATACAGTCAGTGGCGGGGAAGCAAATGAGCTGCAAGTTTGTGTCTGTGTAGTGTTAGGTTTATGATTCGGAGAAGAGTGACAAGGAGAGTCTGTTTGTATTTGAGTGGTGCACTGCTCAGTACTCGAAGGTAGGTTTGGGGAAGAAGCAGTGGTTTGAATTTGGGTTTTGGTTTGTTTGTCAGTCAAAGGTGAAGACTGTTTTTCATTCTCAGTTTGACTCTGGACAGTGCAGTACTTTGAATTTGAAGGAGGGGAAAGGCTCTCAGTTTGAACTTGAGTGGTACAGTGTTTGTTATTTGAAGGCAAGGGGGCTGAACTGGGACTTTCAGTCTGTGTGGGAGTGGTGCAGTAGTGAACGTCCTTTCCGGGGTCACTTGTTGTCCTGTTGAGGCGCTTTCTCCTCCTAACCACTGACGGAGTGCTGCTCCCCTGACGCTTTGGGCCATCTCGGCACGATACAGTGGAACAGTGACATGGCTCAGAGCTGTGAAGGACTGAAGGTGGGCAGCTGTGCCTTGAGCCTTTTGACAGACTAATTGACTTGCTGTCCGTCCTTGATGCTTTTGACCTCCGTTCCACCGTGGTTCTATCCCCGGGGGTAGGAGGTCTGCTCTGATCTTTGGACCCAGGCAGCAGCACATGGTTGTGTGCAAGGTACTCATCTTGAGAGTCATGTTCATCATCTCCATCCACACCAACAGAGTCCCCAATGCTGTGACTACGTGCATGGCTGGAAGAGAGAGACGGTGTTTTTTTCAAGCATGGAGAGGTTTGGATGGCTGTGCTGGTGCTCGTACTAGACCTGCGCGTCATTGGCAAAGTGAGAGAGTTAGTCTGCGGCGGTGCCCAACATCGACGTGTTGGACCAGGTGTTAAAGGATGAGGAGGTGCCCGAGCTAAAAAAGCCGCCACCACTTCTAAAGTACTTGCCATGTCGCCACGCACGGCCCCCACCACAGACGATTGGAGCGGTTGATCCTCCGTCTGCAGCCTGTCAGTCCACGGCTTTGAGGACCTGCTGCTGTGTTTGCGGAGAGGATGTGGGCTGCCACAGTCTGTGCCGGGCCTTTGATGACCGTTATTGTCGCCTGTCCCACTGTTGCCGCTGCTGCTGCTGCCATCTTCCAGGTCCTTAAAGCGAACCTGGTGGGTGCGGTTGCGACGCCGTTTGAGGCGACTTTCAATATCTGGAGAGTCTCGATTGAGGAGCACAGAACGGACAGTCATTGTCCCTGGCAACTTGTCTGCCAAAGTGCTCTTGGCATTGGACTGGCCTGTGAGCACGTGGTTGGGCTCTTTGCTCACCATTTCTGAAGCCTCTGTCCTTCCATCAACATCCACAGGTTCTACAAACAGTTTGCAGTTGTAAAAGTCTTATTTTGTTAGTATGCCCACAAAGACAGGGATCTCTCCATTATTATCTGGTTTCACTAACAACCGATCTCTCCATTACAACAATAATCTATACAGTTGACTGACTGAGTTCCAGTTTCTATAGAAGAGACTGGTTTCTTCAGAGGATCAGGTAAACCTGGTCAGCTCAGCTGTATGCCTTCCTCTGGAACTAAGATTGTCCTCAAGAGATGAAGGACTGCTGTATCCACTGGTCAAGGTTAATCAATATCAAGCAAAGAAAGTAAAAACTGTACAAATCACTGTTAACTGGTAATCTCTGCATAAACAATGGCGCTTTACCTTTTGCTTGTAGAAAAATATATATGTGCAGCATCAAATATTTTTTAAATGTTTATGTTCATGCTTCTTCATGTCTTCTGACGTTGTGCACCTTTTCCTTGTATTCCCATTTCTCTTCAACTTTCCAGAGAGATGAACTTTTTAACAAGGCTAGAGAAGTTCAAATTTGTAGACAGGTGGGGAATGCAGCCTGTCCATCCCTTGACTCAACTACTTGGCAGCCTCTCCTTTGCCACCTGCTTTGTCCCCCGAGCCCTCGGGAGATTGAATGGCCAAGGTAAGGTATGGGCTTGAGTGCTTCATCATAATGGCCTTTTCTTGGAACTTTTCCTTTGGTCCCCTCTCTTTCTGCTTTGATTTGACCACTTTCTCCCTGCTTCTTTTGTCAGCTCCTCTCAGAGTGACACATCCTCTCATGGCTGATGACAGCGTGAGCTCCTAAAGAAATACACAGACAGAAAGAAAAGGAGTAAGACTGTGTAAGAGTTTCCATATTATTGCATTTCCACAGAGGAAGGGGAAAAAAAACATACGCTTTTCCTCAGGATAAAGAGCAAGATATAATATAGCCAGATACTTTGAAATGCATGAGGAGAGGGCCAATACAGAGAAGTGGAGGAAAACTGGAAAAAGAAAAGCAGTGAAGGGCTGGAGGTAGCAAAAGAAAATCAGTGGAGAAACATGCACTCAAACATGTGCAAAGAGATTGTAATTAAGGCTTATTCACCTTTGCTGAGGGGTACACTTGTGCTTTATATCTGTTTACTTTTATTAACTATCGTTAAACGTAGCTCTATTGTACGGGTATTCAGGGTTATTTCAGCTCGTAGAAACACGGTGTGACTGTCATGATATTACCCGTTTGCATGTGTCTAACAGATTTGTCTTTTCCTCCATGTTTTAGCAGTTTGCGGCCGTGTTATCAGTCCTTGACGCTCTGCCATGTTGACATCCTCTCTGATTCATCTGGTCACTTTGTGACAGTCTGTCCGACATGCTGTGGTTACTAGTACGTTCTCGTCACTCTGATTCTCCGGCCTGTTTTGAGATGTATAGATCACTTCCACTTCCTGTCTGCGTTGCTGGCAGTCGGGCGTGTCGTGGGCCTCGCATGTTCTATGAACCTGTTCCTCGTTGTTTTCTCCTGATAGCCTTTGACATTGACAGCCCTTGCTGTGCTAATTCCGGGTGCAAGTGTGACTTGCTGCACTCATATTGTCTGTAGGAGGGGTAATTAGCGACTCCTTCACAGCTCCCAGGTTATTTAGGGAGAAAGATACCCGAGGGGCTGCCACTTTTATTTACGTCCACTGTTTTTCTGCGCTTTCTCTCCTCTCTGGAGAGGAGGATCTTTGTCACAGCCGCACCCTTCCGTCAACCTCTTTAAAAACATGGTTATTAGGATTAATTATGATAAGAGTCACCGACAGACCCTTGAGGGGAAATATCAACCATAATGGATTAAAAAAAAAAAAAAAAGCTATGGTAATTCTTCTCATTTTACTTTCTTATCATTGCAGTGTATACAAATGAGCAGCTTAAATATGAATCACATGAAAATCAAATCACTCTGGGTAACGGTGCACATTTTCTAAAGCACATGGTATAAGTCTTGCACCACTGGATATAAGAAATAAATAAACGAAAGCAGAATTTATCCTTAGCTTCATATTTACCTTGCATTGATCTAGACTGGCCATTTATGTGTGATGGCAGTTTTCTTCCTCAGTTCTTCCTAAATGGAATCCAGTTTTCAGTCTTGCTACTTTTTTTCTTTTTTTAATATCCTTTTTCATTTTAGTCGTCAGTCTTCCTTCCCTATTTCTTACAAAAAGCCCACCACTTTCAACCTTCACCCTGACAGATTTTCCAGAGCCTCATTCATGCGCAGTCGGGCTATTACCCTCACTCATTCTGTGGGGTGTCACCCTGAGCGTGCCTTCTTTCTATCTCACTTCCATCCGGCCCTATTTTTCCCCATTTTGCCACCATTATTTGTATCTACCTTTCTTCCGCCACCATCACTTGTGCTGCCGAAATCACTCGTGCTGCCTTTTTCTCACCCCCTACCCCCCCTTCCCCTCCACAGTTCCTCCCTGTTTGGGCTGCAAACTATTCTAAGATCAAAATTTACGCTGACAGTTTAATGAATCCAGACCCTCTTGATGCTGCTCGTGGATCTGAGGCCAGCCCTCTCCCACATGTGACATTTCCATGTTTAGCTTTATTGGCAGACCAGAGATAAATCACCAAGCAAAAGGACGAAGGTGTGCAATGGCATAATGCCAGCAAGGGTTATAACTCTTTGCGGTTATTATTTAAGATTTACTTTAGCGATGTGGCTTCTTGTCTTTGCCTGTAAGAAAGCTTTTCTGGGAAACGAGGTTTCCACCCTTTCCTCTTGCGCGCATGTGTGACTATACTCGTAGGGTCACATTTGATCCTCTTGTTCGAAGCCACACCAACTCTGAGAAATGAATCTCGTGCATTCATGATACAAGAAGTGAAGACTGTGGTTGCGCAGATGTAATAATAATCTGAGCCAGGGCTCTACAGGGATGTTGAGAATTGCATCCATGACAAAAACATACCTTTTTGACTCACTGTGCTGAGGAGGTGGAAGGTGCTGTGGATTGAATTGTTATGTAAAGTCACGTCAGATTGGTTTGTCTAGGCATGCTTGAATTTGTCAGACAGGACCGAGATGAGGAGGAGGGAGAGTGAGAAGGCGGAAGGAGAGGAGGAAGACATGCTTGGTTATATTTAGAGATGCTATGAGACACATACCAAACTGAGAGGAGAGGGAATCTGAATAAGTAAGAGGGAGAGGGGGTGGAGGGAGACAGACTGGCAGAGGTGAGGGGACAGAGCGCAAGGCAGGAGGGAACAACCTCTGGCAACAGAGGAAATGTCATGGTTAGGGTTCACTGAAGTGGCAAATCAGGAGCATCAGTGTGTCAGGGCATTTAAGGGGGAACTGGAGAGGAACTAAGAAAAGCTACAGGATCAGTTATCGGCCCTATGCGCGCTACGAGACCACAACTTATACCTGCGCCCCGTCAGCGGACTTCACAACACAGTCAGTTATCAAAGCAGATGCAGCATGCATGAGGTACTGGGGTTTTTTTTGTATGTTGTTGTCAAAAGAGATCTCTGAATCAGAAACTGCTCTTTGGGAGTTGCCCAGAGATGCATATTTTGTTAGGTAAGCATTGTGTGCAGCAGAGCACAGCAGAGTCACAGGGGGATGTTTCACTTTATTTGATATAATAAACCAGCAAGCACATTAAAAATGCACATGTAAGTCCTTACAAGACTTTGTGAGTACAACTATTCCTTTGTAAACACATACACAAGCATAAATAAGCAATGATGAAGTAAGAATCAAACACTGCAGAAAAATCTACAAATATACATCATCAAATTTGCACTAGAAATGAGGGAATAAGCGACGCTCTGCTGAAGCAACTGAACCTGTCGTCTGTAATGATTTGGGAAAGAAAGACAACAGGACTTCAATCAGTGTAGTTATACCTCATAGATGAAATCTGCACAGGCGAAACAGAAAACCAAATCAAAGGAACAAAAGTCTAATTCTTAGATTGTTCGTTCATTTTGTATCCATGGCAACGATGTGCACGTAACTGGAGTTTCTGTAATAGTTTTGGAATGGCATATTTGTTTATAAGGTACTTGAGCAGTTGCACGACAACATTCGATACTGATATCTGCATTTATCTCTGTTTTTCTTTCAGGCTTCGGGGCTAAAAGATGTGAATTTTGGATTGTGTGTGGCCTTTACTGTCAAATTTTAGTTTCAGCCAGTCACCAAAACTACTTGGTAAGGTGTTGGAAATCATCACACCTCTTTTCCAATTTGTGCCCATATATTACCCAGCAGAAAACACATGGCCACAGTCTTGCTAATTAAGAACAATATAGACTTTTACCGGGGTTCATTATTCCACACTTCATGTTGAAAAATGTCACCACTGGAATACCAGGGCTAGAGGGTTTCCAAATGTGCAAAATGTAATGAGGTGAGATGAAATTTGCTTTGTATTTCTCTATACCACTGTTTATCAACCTGGGGAAATACTTTTTGGGGTCACCAGATGATTTAGAAGAATAAGAAAAAATAAAATACCCAGAAATAAAAGGCGGGAGAGTAGATAATAGAGTAATTGCCTTTTGCTGTGTAATAATTTGTCTTAGAATAGATTTCATTGTGCGTGTTTGTAGGATTTAAAGTGTTCAGTTCCCCAAAGGACAGAAAAGAAATGAGCACACACACATGCATAAAATGAATGAATAAATTTATAACAGACTGAATAAATAAATAAATAAATAAATATATATATATATATATATATATATATATATATATATATATATATATATATATATATATATATATATATATATATATATATATATATATATATATATATATATATATATATATGGGAATGGGAAAAAAAAATCAATAAAACAAAATAAATTATTAAATAAAGATAATAAAGAAGGCGCAGGTTTCAGTTCCAGCTGATTCCGAGACAAAGTCGTCATGAAGAACAACTGGATTATTAGTTGGAGCTGTGACTCAAAATGGTTGGTTATTACCAACCTCAGTCCTCCTGGAAACACCGGAGCGAGGATGCAGAGCATTTGTGCAGGACGCTGTCTGGTTTTGATGGTGTTTTGATGGTGCACAGAAGTGTTGTGTAGTAAACCTTGGACATCACTGACAGACCAAATTAGACATGTAATCCTACTTACTCCTCACCAACTGATTTTTCTAGTCACAAAATTGTTTTTGAGGACATTACTTCTTACAGTGACTTAAGAGTGTCTGTGCTGCGTTTGCGACTGCTTCTACTGCCTCCTAGTGGCAATAAAAAATACAAATTCACGTTCACTTTAAGGCTGATTGAACAGGATTAGTATGGATTGTTTTAGGTAATTGTCAACCACTTCATTTTTTAATTGCGATTAATCAAAAGATTTTCGTAGTTAACTGGAGTAATTGCAATTCATCGCACACATCATTTTTTAAAAGTTCTTTTACTGTAAAAAAAAAAAAAAAAAAGTATTTCAAATTCCAATAATATTGGTACAGACAATTATCCTTTATAAAAAAAAAAGATTAACAGTCAAAAACGAGTCTAAAGAGGGCAAACTGATCAAACAAGCAACAACTGAAGTCCAGACTGATGACCAGTCAAGCATCCCCTGTTTTTAATAAACACCGTTACATTCTGGTTTTTTTAAAAAAAGAAAAAGAAAATGCAAAAATTGCAAACGTCCGGCAGTTCTGAGCTCCGGTGACGTGGGTTGGTTGGAGGAGCTGCCGGAGCTACCTTTAGTCTGGTGGGTGTGTTCCACTCCACTTCCATAGCAACCTGATGGCGTACCGTACGGAAAAGTGTATGTCAAGCGCCAACCGTCTGACTTCCTGATTGAGAACTAAGACATGTTGCAGTTCCTCAACTAGCTGCTAGACGCTGGCTGCAAAAGTGAGTTAATCTCTATTAGCTGTTATAATTATGTTAACGAGAAGAAATAAACATATTTACAGCCGGGTTCCAAAAACCATTTTGGTCTCAATCATTTCATTTTACACCCATGACGGGAATTTTTTGGTCTGTCATCACTTCCTCATCCGTAATCATCACGTTTCTGCGCTCAGCAAAGCCACCACCCATTTGTATTAACCCAACGTCGGCTAAACGCGGCGGTCATTTTTTATTTCGCTGTGGAGTCGATGTATTAAACGATAAATCCTGCTGTAAACGTGTAACAGCAGCTCTGCAGATGTTTTGGTTTGACTGAAGGAGCTGGGAGCAAAGTCAACGTTGATTGACATACGGTTGGCCTGTTCCCGCCAGCTTGCTGAGCAACATCGCTGCGCCCATACAAAGAAAAACAGACCAAACCCCGCCTTCAGAAACCAAACTGATGCTTCCTGCGTTGTATTTCACAGTCTATGGTTACAGCTGCATCTGTTCTTGTTTCCCCAAACTACAGGTTGTGCCGAGGGTCATATTTGCTCTGATCCCGCATTTGTCAAATAGTTTGCATTAACGCGCTAATAATGCCTAAACTCTGACAGCCCCATTAAATATGTTTTATTAGTGTGGTATTAATATACATACTTGTCATACTTGTCATATTTCATCAAATACTGAAAAAGGACTGCAATTCAGAGCTCTGGAATGTGGCTCACACATCCAGACCTGGAAAAGTTGAAGCACTATATGAAACTATATGGAACAGTGTATGAAACTGTTTGGCTCCAAGATACATTTTCTGCTGCTAAAACCACTTAAAAGTCATATGAACACAAATTTTAGTCTGCAAGGTGGCCTTATTGTTACTAAACATGACATTTTTGGGCACCCCGTTTGTTCTAGTTTCCCTCAAGGGTGGTTTCTAACTTTGAGAGCGTGTGTCAGAAATGATTTGTTCCATCTGTCTTCTTTGGATCAAAACCCTCTGCCCAGTATGAAATCCCTATATGTAGGCCAGTGGATTGTGATTGGAATACTTAAGCAACTGTGGGCAAATCAGAGGAAGTTTGGTTGTGAAAGAACGACAGAATAAACATGGTTTTTTTGGGGTTTTTGCGCTCCTTTCTCAGCCTAATTATATTGTTTCACTTGCTCGTCCTGTAGCTTCTCTGTTTGTCTTTTCCACTCTTTGCTGCCAGTATAGGCGAGGTTAAATGCTCAGGCCTCAGCGTGAATCGCCTGCCACAAATTAGAGCAGGTGGTCAGACTGACATCTCCACTGCCTGAACAGCAACATCTACTCCTTGGGGATTACACTCTGCTGGACTGTCGTGCAACAATCCTGTCCATATTTATGTCCCAAGGGTGCATCATAGTGCGTTACCTATAAAGCCAAGTTGCAGCAATCCCAGTGAGATCACATGGCCAGCAGACACAAAGGCTCTCCAAAAATGGAGAAAGTGGATGAAAGTGTAAAAGATGGGTGCATTAGCTGCTGTTGAGTAAAGAGAGAAAATGAAGTGGAGACAGACGACAGATTTATTAGCAACGTGAGCAATGCGTGCTGACTGTGGCGATAGCCGACCTCTTAAAGGATACACTGCTCAATCATTTAGACTTCATTTTTATACGGTTTTTCATACAGACTGAATGTGGAAAAAGGAGCTTTACACAACACAAATGAAAAGAAAAAGAATAAACAGAAACTAATACTTGCCCTACCTTAAGCTCCAGTCCACCTCCAAACCCAAAGTAACGTTAAATGGTACCGTTTTGTTCTAAAAAGGGCTTTACAATGCAGTTCTCGTTTACCCGTTCACACAAACTACAGCTCCTCTATACACTCTATATGTAGTGGCGCTATATGTCTACAATCATACACTGATGAGCATGTCAGGAGGTGATGTGGACGTAAATATTCTGAACAAGGACACTTCAACATGTGGAGGGGCAGGAGGTCAAACCTACAGCTTGGAGAACGACCTACTCTACTCACTGTTCCTTGGCCACCTTGATAAACTGTACTCAAAAACAACTCAATGCAGGTGCAATCACATTCAGATCTCATTCAATTTCTAGCTTTTTAAAGCAACTGATGATAAAAGACCAAAGTGTTTAAATAAGCAGAAAGAGTCAAAACGCAAGAAGAAAGACTTGTTGAATGACAATGCTACTTAATAAAGTAACAGTATGAGTGTGCACATGTGCAACTGTCCATGATAAAGGCATGCGTGCATACATAATAACGTGCAAACATAAGAAGCTGCTTGCGCAACTACATTTGTGTCATCTGCGACATCCACAAGGTGACTTAACTGAGACATGAAGACAAGTGCAAACTATAACAAGCGCTGATGTGTGATCGGAATCTTAAATTGTGGTGAAGTTATGGCAATGCATTTACAATTTCACACATTTCTTGAGACGGCTCTGCAAAATGATGTGCCTGTGTAGCCAGATCAGCATTCACTGGACTTTTTTTGATACACACAAATCCATACAAATGGAATTCCCTCTGTCAGTGCGTCCTCCTCCTCCTCCTCAAACTTTCTGTGTACTCCCCTAATCAGCACCTCAACAACACACACACACACACACACACACACACACACACACAGAGTCCAAATCATGACAAATATGCAATGAAAGCACGCTGCTGGATTTTGCAACGCTACCTCATTGACAGAGCAATCTAAGCTCCTCACTCTTTAAAGCTTCTCATAAAGCTGGAAATATACACTCAGAAAATAACTCCCACACCTGCAGTAGAGCAAATCCCAGTATCCAAACACATGCACGCACAATCCATTTCCACGAGATTTCACACGCACGCACAGACACGCACTACCGAGCAAAGATGCACTGTGAGCACATGAACACACCCCCTTGTCAGTATAAATAAGTGCATATGCACTCACCTGCCAAGCACATAAACAAAATATAAGCATGCACGTGTACGCACACAAGCAAGGACAAATTCAGAGGAAGGCAGAGAGCCAAAACAAAACAAGTACATGATGAAATGTTTTCACTTCTAGTGTGCAGTGCACAGAATAAAAACAGACACACGCATGCATTTCTTTTAAATCTGTCTTCATCTCTGCTTTTTCCCACTCTCGATCTCTATGGTGATGCTGAGTAAAGGCTGCTGGGGAGATTGCTGTACAATCTTCCATCAGGACACAGAACTGAGTCACACATACCACATCTCTCTCTTCCTGTTGCCCTTTGTGCTGTCTCTTTCTCCCACAAGCGCTTGCTCCTCTTCTCTCCTATTCCTTCACGTTGCTTCCTCTCACTCTTCCATCCCTCATGTTTGCTTTTATCCCCAGCTCTCTGTCACTGCTGCTGCTCGGTGAGCTTCACACCGTTTCCTGTCCTGAGTCCATCTGCTCCTTTCCTCCTCAACTCTGTTCTTCTTCCCCTGTCCTCTGGCTGTGTCTTCTTCTATCGCACCCTCCTCTTCCCCCGAGGATTCATGCCTTTCACGTGGGAACCTTTGTTTTCCATCTCTCAGAGCTCCACGCTCAGCTGTGCCTACCTAGTTCACTGTGCGTTTGTGCCGTGAGTGGAAGTGAAAGGACAGGAGGGGGAGCAAGAAGACAAGAGTGAGCAAACAGACAGCTATCCTCTCAGATGCTCCTCTCAGTTCTCCCTGCCTTGTTCCCGTTTTTTCTCTTGTGCTTTCTCTCTGCATCTCTCCACCATGACCTCCTCTCCCTGTCGCCATGCAAGTCCCTGTATCCTTGTAAGCAAAAGGGAGGGAGGTTTAGGGGGGTGACAGAGTGTTAGATGGAGAGTATAGGAGGCAGAGGGAGGTGGAGCTATGCGAGTCTGTCTAATTAAAAAGCAGAGTATGTACAGCTGCAGAGAGCAGAGAAGGAGACAGCAGGAGGAGGAGAGAGGAAAGCTAAGTGATCTGGTAGGCGTAACCAAGGGACACGGAGGGAAGAGGCAGTCAGTGGGAGGTGGAAATGAGGGGCACGGGGTGGCTAGTGGAGACTGTGGAAGAGAGCAGCTAGTAGTGCAAGGTGGGGAGAAGTGGAGAGCTGCGGGGACACCAAGGTCAGCTGGAGATGAATGCAGAAAGGTCAGGCTTTTTTGGGGGGGTGGGGGGGTGGGGTTAGAGAAAGAGAGCGAAGGAGATAGGAACAGACAGGTAGAATTATTCTACAGATATGTCCCAACTAAGCAGGGGCAGAGCTGGGTATCCGTGACCAGCAGGATAATAGAGACACATGGACAATGGCCCTCTGAAGTAGAGGCAGATCCGTAGTCGTCAAAGGTTATAATGCTCCACTGTTTTCAGGCCTGGTTCCGGATTAATATGCATAAGTGTTATGCATGCAAATGAAAGGGCAAAACACTAAAATATGTGTTAAATTACCCACCTATTTCTGGTTGGTTGCTCTTCTATCAGAGGTTGTTGCTAAAACTTATTTCTTATTTGATCATTATTATTATTAGTGTGCATCAACCACATCACCAGTGCATCGCCTGTTGTCACCTGGCTTTACAGTAGGTTGTAGAAACCACTTGGCACTGCGGAGATTGAGAGATAAAGTCTGCACACACATGCTGCGAGGACTGAGACATCTCATCCCTTTTTATCAGCGCGTTTTGTCCTATCTCCTAACGCTGTAACAGATTTACACTAACATAGAACTGAATCAAGTCATTATATTCCTTCATTCTACTTTTACACTTTCATACCAAATTTTTTTTTAAAAAAGAAAGGTTTTCAAACACTAGTTCATGGAAAGAGCACAGTTACTCCCTCTGAATACAGAGTATGAGCTGAATGGACAGGTCTTCCAGTGCAGCACTGATGTCCTGTAATACAGTGTGACAGATTTAAATATGCATTCAAGAGTTTTATCCTCCTGCACAACTATGTAAATATCTGCACAGATGCAAATTTCCTGACAGTTTTGCTACATTTTCTTACTCAGTTCATATTTCACTTCACTGGGGCAAAGCTTGGATATATCCGCGTGCTAATCTAATCACAAAGACAAACACATTAAGGCGTTTAAGGGAATTCTTTTATCTGACCGCCTCCGAACTCCTTATCCGAGTTGGATATTGGAAAAGGCGTTAAAAGGAAACGTTAAGGAAGGTTTCACATCAGCCTTAAATTTTCACTTACCTGGACACCAGTTTGCGTCTGACCCACAAACCTCCCTTCAGAGACCAGAAAGCAGCTCCGTCTTTTCTTGTTCGGAGGTTTTTCACCTGCTGAGTATAACTATTATGATGGCAACAGAAAAACGCCTGGAAGCCACGTCAGCCTTGGAGAAATCAGAGACAACGACTTGAAGTATCAAGAATCACTTTTTTTTTCTCCCTCTGGTCAGATCACAAGGCTTTAATTTAAATTCATTCATCCAAGACATCAAACTCCCTGGGCTGTTTTTTGCCGTTTCAACTCCACCTTCATACACCTGCCAATGTCTAAGCATTCTGACGAAGATTTCTGGTCATGTTGGTGATGTTTCTGTTAAAAGAAATTGTTACAGACACTGTTACTAGATGACCTCTTTCTAAAGGCAACGCAACAGTAGTAGATTCATTTCCCACTCTCGATTTTGTGGCTCTCCTAAAACTTCCCTCAGCCTGGAATCATGTGATCTTGTTAAATCTGTCTTCCGCCTCCCTGGAGCGCCCTCAGATTTTGCCTCAGATGTTTTCAAGCATTGGGGTAAATGGTTAGCCTCATGTCTTAGTTTCACCAAAAACAGCTGTGAAGATCTGGCATGTCACTTGGAAATGCACACAACACCTCGACCGGCTCAGCTACGAGCTACTCACCTTTCGAATGCTCCCAAAGTTACCGACCTCCATTGTTCTCTTCTCAAGAAGAACATACAGGAGTATCATCAGTACGCCGTCTTTGTTGCTGCTGCAGAGTTTGGAGGGAAGCCAAATCGGCTCTGCTCTGAATGTAACTGTTATCTGGCTGAAAGATGGAGGACACCTGCACTGGATAATGATCACAAAGTCTGACTTGTCTCTGAGGTATTCCCTTGAAGACAACTTGGCATTGCTGTACATTTCAAAACCCCCATTAAGGCTTTCACCTCTTCTATCATGAAGTAAACTGCCCACCTGATTGTAATCACATTCCTCCACACGTGTCTCATCTACAACCTCCCTCCACCCCAACCACCTCTGTCAACCCACATGATTAATGATAAACAATCAGGTTCCCAGCGCCATCCACCACTATTTACCCAAATTCTGTGTCTGCTTTTGGGTCCATAGCTACCAGAGACTTGTGACAATATGTACTGTCAAACGTTGCATGAACAGCAAATGTTGACATACAGAGACTCCCCACATACTTGCGACGTCTAAGCTGTAGAGGACGATGGATTTAAAAGTGACTAGCATCTAAATGACGGGAGGAAGCTGCTTCAATAGACTGTATTGTGCCAGGGACGGTATCAAAAACATTTAGACTCCCAGAGGTTCATTTACACATCTAAGGAGCTCATCATGCGAGCACAAAAGCATTTAAATATATTGTCCCTTGTGTGTGTTATTCTCTATGACTTAGTCATTATTTCGTTTTTCACTGATGTTGTTTGTTGAGGCGGAGGCAGTGGGGTACTTTAGTCTATTACAATGCATTATCTTGTATGAGCTTATGCATATATGTCACTAATATCACTAACAGTGAATCCACAAGACAACTGAGAATCTAAATGTTAATGTCAACGTGTTAAATAAAACCTGCAACCCCTGAAAATCTACAGCAGACTAATAAGTTGTCATTATTTGTTCTGTTCAGAATTCAAGCAGCTAAAGTCCAGACCCCGGGATCTGCACCTCAGCTGGACTGAAGCAGAGTGACACACTGACTGAAAGAGGTGTTCAGGGTCATTTTCCGCACAGACAGAGTTGCTTCGTGTGAAAGCAGCAACTTTGATGTCTGTGACAGCTGAAATACCAGGGATGTCAGAATTAGCACGTCCGTTGCTGCTGGAGACTGTCAGCACAGTGAAACGGCAGATGGAGCAGTGAAGGATAATTAGAAGAGGACAGACTCCATGAGCTGTATAAACAGGCTGAGTAGCCTGCTGACTACAGAGGACACTGAGTTTAGACACAACAAAGAGTGTCTCCTGGCTGTGTTTTGGTTGGTTTTAAGTAGATTGGCCTTTATATTTTGACAGTTTGCCCATGCTATTGTGGTGGGATTTGAAGATCTACTGTGGATTGTTGTGGACTTGTATGAGGATCAAGTCATTTGCCTAAACCTTAAAACATGTTTCTGCCCTGATACAGTAGCTTTGTGTACAATGTTATTGTGCTAAGCTTTCATATATATATATATATATATATATATATATATCCATCCATCCAACCATCATCTATACCCGCTTTATCCGTCTCCGGGTCATGGGGGTCTGTCGGAGCCTATCCCGACGCATAGTAGGCGAAAGGCAGGGGTCCACCTGGACAGGTCGCCAGTCTATCCAGGACCACATACAAGACAAACAACCAATCACACTCACATTCACACCTAGGGAGAATTTAGGATAATCAATTAACCTACCCTGCATGTTTTTGGACAGTGGGAGGAAGCCGGAGTACCCGGAGGGAACCCACGCAAGCACGGGGAGAACATGCAAACTCCACACAGAAAGACCCACTTGAGGCAACAGTGCATATATATAGATATATATATATATATATATATATATATATATATATATATATATATATATATATATATATATATATATATATATATATATATATATATATAGTGTTCATACATCCAAATAATCAGGTGTTCCAATCACTTCCATACCCACAGGTGTATGCCACCTGTGCAACAAATCCAGTTGTGAAATTTCCTCGCTCCTAAATATTCCACAGTCAGCTGTATTATAAGAACGTGGAAGTGTTTGGGAATGGCAGCAACTCACCCATGAAGTGGTAGACCACTTAAACTGACGGAGCGGGGTCAGCGGATGCTGAGGTATATAGTGTGAAGAAGTAGAAGAAGAACTTTCTGCAGAGTCAATCACTACAGACCTCCAAACTTCATGTGGCCTTCAGATTAGCTCCAGAACAGTACGCAGAGAGCTTCATGGAATGGGTTTCCATGCCCGAGCAGCTGCATCCAAGCTATACATCATCAAGTGCAATGCAAAGCGTCGGATGTAGTGGTGTAAAGCACGCCAACACTGGACTCTAGAGCAGTGGAGACGCGTTCTCTGGAGTGACAAATCGAGCTTCGATCTGATGGACGAGTCTGGGTTTGGCCGTTGCCAGGAGAACGCTACTTGGCTGACTACGTTGTGCCTGCAAAGCACACAAAGCGAGGTCCATAAAGACATGGATGACAGAGTCTGGTGTGGATAAACTTGACTTGATTTTTTTTCTAGGTGAGCCATTGAACTATAATTGACTAATTTAACTGCACTTATTCTAACAGTGCTCTCAGACTTACCAAAAGAACACGAAAACTTCCCCTTGACTCATTGATCAGCTTCTGAGTCTGCCTGGCAACATAAAAAAAAGGGCCATTTTAAACAGATCCTATAATGTGAGGTGAGATCAAGTCATCCATCATGACCTAACACAAGCTTCTAGGCCAGGAGGACACGTCTAATGGTGGTATCTAACTGTGGCCATTACCTAAAAAGGTTTTATTATTTTTGCTATCTCAGTCTCAGGCATGATGGATGAACAAGGCCAGCCAATCATTTGCCAGACCTGAGTACAACTGGCATCTCCTTCTTTGATCTAAGTCATGCCCAGGACATTGTCAGAGATCTTAAGTTCCTTTGATGGATGAGGGACCTTTTTCTGCTTTGTTTCTGGTTTTAATAATGACTTTTTATGCCTGTCCTTTTCTCTCGAAACAAGGCTGGAGGTCAGAGGAGAAATGCTGCCTGGCAGCATAATAAATGGGCAAGAAAATAAACTGTGAAAGTAAAGAGGTTTCTAGCTGCTACTATGTACCAGAGGGTACTAACAATACACTGCATACTATAATTCTTGATGCCTGCTGTTCTGATCACCCTCCTCAAAAAAGTATGTTGAAAGCAAGCTGCACAATAGTTTAGAGGCTGTAAACCAGCTGTACTTCCATCAGTTTAGATACAAACAGCATGTGGCAGTTCTAGTTTAAAAGCTGGTGAATGAAGTTGCCTCAGGACGTGATGCCTCTTAATTGTTCTTTCCACCAGGTGGTGATGTTGTTCATAAAGTCTTGTGCAACGCTCCATTACAATAACCTTTTTCAAATGATCCGGGAAAGACAAAAATAAATTTCCCTTCAAACACTGTTTATTTGTTTGACCTGTACAGTCTATGTTTTGACCCCTATGAGTTGTGTGTTTACTGACTCGATAATCATTAGCAAGTATCACAGTAGAGGAGTAAACACAAAGATGAGAATGAACACCGCTTTTGTGGAGAAGTAGGGTGTGTATTGGGCCTACTCCCATTTTTTTTTATGCCTCTCTTTGCTCTTGGCAACATGAGTGAAATCCAGTGCTGAGTCTGTGCCCTGCTGACGTTGACGATGCCAAGCTTCTCAAAGAAATGTCACAGAAACGGATGAATCACTGGCCACAGGGCTCATTGGGTACAAACACAAAAGGAAGACTCTTGGAAACATTCTTAATCTAATTAATCTTTGTTTGCTTATATAAAGTATGAAGTTCAAACAAGTTTATGGTATGTGATGCTGAGAGAATTATGATGTAGCAACCATGAGACTCCTGATTTGCTTCAGCCCATTTTATTTGATGTATTTTAGATGCACCTTAAAGCGTATTTCTGCAGCCGATACAGCCGGCCAAGCATAAAAAACAGGACTTTTAGACTTATCTTTCTTGAAACCTATGTTGTTAAAATGTACTCATGGTAAACATCTTGTATTAGAAAGGGGAAAATCGTAATTATTAATAAAGAATTTGTTGTGTCATTATTTATAAGTCATCTATACAGTATCTATACAGACATGTCAGTGACTAATCAAAAGCTCAAACGTTAAGTTTTGCGCTACCATGTGCCATGAGATTACCTTTAAAGCCCCTTAAGTTTGATTCTGCAATACTGTGGGACTTTTGTTGAGTTATCCTGGACACGACAACTGTCAACATGATAGAAACATCTGCAAGTAACATCTGCAGAGTAAGCTTTAAGCATAGGTATAAACTGTTAGTGTTAACTTTATCTCACAAATGACTTGTGGAGTGACATTTGTGAAAGCATGACAACGGCAAAAGAAAAGCATTTGAATCTTTACTGGGATCAGGCATTTATATTTTTCTGAAGTTATTAATAAATAAGCTATTTTGCATTTTGCATTTTCTTTTTAGGACCTATTAAGAGAATATAGTTAAATTTGTTTTTTTTTTAATTTAATGCAAATGGAAACTCCTATTGAACAAGTCAGTGACCAAATCCAAACTAATCTTTTAAGCATACAGAATAAAATAAATTGCATATCTAGACATCACAACTCCATATCATCTGCAACTGCAGATAGTACACTACCCTTTTCACCTCAGGAGGATTGTTTTGCTGTTGTCATAGCAACACAATAAATACCTCTTTCAGACAGACAGCGTGGCTACTGATATGGTACAAAGGTGGTCTTTCTGAATATGTCTAAAATGAAGAAGTTGGGCCCGATTCATGACCCATGAGCCCCTCGAGTGTGATAAACAGTAATGTTTTAAAGCACATTGCCTCTGAAACAAAGGAAAATGTTTAGTGTACTGTGATCAGAGGATCGTGTCATGTAAACAACATAGTCTGGGAAATATAAGGGATTTCTGTCTGTAAGCAATAATAAAAACAGAGGACAAATACCCCCCGTAGCTTAGAAGAAAACAATGCACATCTTGACTGAGATGGTGTAAATTCACTGCTGCCTTATCTGAACATGTAGAATACAATCTGCAAGCAAGGGACAAAAGTTTTTGAGCAAAATGAAGCTGTCTGGTTTTCACTGACCAGTCAATGTCAATGTTGAGTATGACAGCGGTAACCAGTTCTACGGCCTACCATGCCTGACAAATGTTTCCCTTTTATGGACACTGTAGTTCAGTTTAAAATGCACCTTTGTTTTCAGCTGGTGTTTACTTAGGCTGTGTGTTTAGGTTTCTGCATTCAAAAGCAGACAGTTAGGGTAAGGAAAACATGATGGATTGCCTTTATTGAAGAGTCACACTTAGGATCCTGTGTTATTTGGCTCGGCTGAATGTCCACCTGTCAAACCACACACAAACTTTGATAAACAGGCCCAGCCCATGGTGCTGTCCCAACAATTCTCAAATAGCTGTTTTATGCAACAAAATGTTCTAATTTCAGCCTCCACTTCATATGTGGTTCACAGTTTATTATTATATTTTTTTAATCTAGTAGAGGAAGCACTAACATGTCTACATGTTATTTTAGGCTGAGTTGTCTCATTACCTTTAAACTTTATAAAGGTACATGTAGCATCAAGTAAGCAAGCAAGCAAGGAAGGGAATAAGTGTGACAGGAGGAATATTTGATAGAGAAAGAGGGAATGTGAAGAAAGAATCTCCAGAGATACAAAAAGGGAGGAAAGAAAGAGGAAGGAAGGAAGGAAGGCAGTTAGAAATTGTACAAGAGGACAGAGAATAGGAGCACACCATCTTTTGAAGCAGGTGGAGCTGCAAAAGAAATCAATGAAACGTACAGCAAAGTATAGCATAAATGACTGTGTTGCCCTGCTAGACCTCGAACATCAACCCTGCCCTTCCTGCCTTGAGCCCAGACAGAAAAACTGTGCAGTTCATATGTTAGGTCATCAGCTCAGATATGTTCACAGCAATGTCAGTGTTTACACAAATCTACCTACTTCAGAGAGTATCTGGTACTATCTGAAGGCTTGTTCCTGGGGAAAACGGAAAAGAAAAAAGAAAGCAAAAACTCTGACACAAGGTTTAGGAAGACAGTGAACATGTAAAAATACACAGAAATCTGCTTTATAGGAACAATGTTGAAATGGGGGGAAGATACCAAATCCCAACTCTGAAAGTTAAGAAGAACAAAAATATTAGTGATGAGTCATCTGATGAAGCGAATGTGTGGAACCATACTCAAACGGCCGACCAAATGAAACTTGGGTCCGGCGCGTGAGATACAAAAATGATCCCATTGTGTCTGTGCCCAAGGCCAATTTATGTTTGCTAGAACTGTAAAGATGAAAATGATTACAAAGATAACTATGATTTATCATTGGTTAAAGCTCTTTATAGATGATAAATTTGGTACAGAATATGATGTAAAAAGTGATATTTATGATTAAGGAGTTATGTTTTTATTTGTTACTAATCCACTGTGACAACTTAACTTACAGTAAGAATCAATTCACCCACCGATGAAGCGAGCTGTCACAGGTGGTCACTCCGTATTTAACCATCCACAGCTCTAAGCTGACATGAAATATAAAGTGTCATGAAGTTGGCTTTTTGATTGTGTTTATAAAACATATACTTGTTATATTTTGTTGTTCTGTAAACTTTTCTTGGCATCTGACTTCCTGTACCCTCTCCTGTTTTAATTGTCAACACCTGTGTCTTGTTATCCCTTGAATGCTTGCTGTGAATATATTGCCTCTCATTCCTCCCCTGCTAGTCCATTGTCATTAAGTCCATTGTTCCGCTGCTCCTTGTGTTGCCAGTTCACTTTTGGTTATCGTGCCATTTTTGGGTAACACAAAAGGACTTTGTCTGTTACGCCTGCCTCCCTGCTCTCCTCAATTTGGGTCCTTCTCCTGCAAGCATGACATAAAAAGGCAATGAATAAAAATAAAAAAAACACTGCAGCCACAACTAATTTCTTCTGTTTAGTTGTTTCTGTTTAGCTGTTACATTGTGATGTTGTATTGTACTCAGTCAATGAAGAAAAAAAGGAAAAAAGTATGAGAATATTCTCCTGTTTCCCTGATCCATCTTATTGTGGGGCGTGTGCTATGTCCTCAAACACAGCAGAAAAATACATGCAAAGTATGTCATGGTCACCAGGAAGATAACTGATTGTACCTGACACTGACCCCAAACTTGCAACAAGATTGATAAACCAGCCTATCTTCAACCAGAAGAAGAACAGAGAGTCCTGCAGTACACAATCTGACCCCCACACAGTCCTGATCACAGCAGCATAAGACTCGACAAGGATAAAGAGGCAGAAGACACAGTTAAGAGACAGTTAAATACACAGACGAACTGTGTAACTCCAAATCTTCCTCTGCAGTCGTGTCATCTTACTGTCGAACCATCGTTCTCATGCTGCAGGAAACAATTGCAGCAGCTCATTGTTACTGTAGTGTTATACGTTGTCTGTGCCAAAGAATGGTGGTATTGTTTGATTTGAGCGCTTTTCTTACTCTTTACTCCAGTATGCCATATGCTGATATGTGCTGGTCAGACTTTCCTGGATTTTAATTTGATAATGTTTTTTCTGTGTCATGAATTTGGTAATCCAATTTAAACAAACCTGATATGACATCATACCATCATACCATCAAACCAAGACTTTTTTTTAAACATGTTTACAAGAATCTTCAAAGCTGAGTCAAATCAACATTTTTTTGAAAGACCATTAGAGGCGCATGCTCTTAAAAGCTAAAATGGTTCATTGAAATCTTAGAAATGTCTGAAACGAGCCTCTTTTCCATTTTTAAGGGTCCAGGATAGTGGGAGATATGTTGACGTAGTGCTGACTGGATATGCTGTAGGTAGAAGATAATATATTAAGACGATGCAATGTCCTCTTCAAAAACGAGTTGTCTTTTTGTATTCATTGCCACCATCGCAGCCTTTGCAAACAGCAAGCAAAAAAAAAAACCATCAACCTCAGCTTCTTACTAATCTAATCATTCCAGTTTGCTGCTGTCTTCTTCTTCTTTCATGTATTGGTGGTTGTCAGATAGCAGAAGTGGTACACCACTACTACTGGGTGATATGGAAAGGTTGTTGAACATGAGCCCACTGGTCCTGTTGCTGTAAATGACGACACCACAACTGCAAGGAAAGGGGGAGGTTGGCCTGTAGCCAGGTAGCTTTTACCCTGAACCTTGGCCAATGGAAGCACAGTCAGGTTTTTGTCAAAATCCCACATAGGTTCAGTGCAAAAGGATCCTTTTCAACTTTTCAATGTTTTTACAGCAGCTGGTTTATTAAAAGGTGGAGTTAATGCAGCAAGGTGTGAAATAAGGTTGAGATGAAGGTGAGAAAGTTGGATGATTCTGCTCTAATCTGGGTTTGGGTTGTCAAAATACCAACAGCAAATAGCAGATTTTCTTTTTCAGAAAAACCCCAAGAAAGTAATTTATAGTCACTACATCCCTGATTTTCAAAATAAAAAGAGCATGAAAGGATTTGTGAATCATTTAAAACCCAGGTTTAATTCATAACAGCAGAGAGACCATATCAAAGGTCAAGCTGAGAGATTGTACTGTTCTGAATAATACATATATGTTATATGTTAAAGAATAAAATAAAATAAACCAATGCCATGCTTAAAATTGTTATCAGTGTACAGTTCAAGAGCCAGTATCTGAAATGTAATAAACAATAAAATGCAACTAAAACACATGTTAATTTCCCCATTAAAGGAGCATTTACACATGTGAACAAACCTGCTGGCAGCCTTACATTAAAGAAAGAAAAACACACAATACATTTTTTTGAAATTGACAAAATTAATAATATTTAATAATTTAATTAAAAACTGACTAATGAAAACCAGACTTTGCTTTTTAATTGTGCCGTTAACAGTATCATATTTTTTTAAACAAACTAATTAAACTTTTCTGGACAAATTAGTTGGTACCTCTAGAAATAATTGTAAATAATTTGACTCTAGTGACATGTTGAACCCAAGTGCATCCTGTAATTTACTATTACAAGAGTCTTTAATTGTCAGTCAATCTGTCCATTTGAAGGGTGCTGCTAGGCATCATGGCGTTCACCACACTGAAAATGAACTAGAGAACACAAATGAGAAACTTGTCTCAGGAGATCGGAAAGAAAATTATAGGCAAGCATGTTGACGATAAAGGCTAGAAGACCATCTCCAAGCAGTTTGATGTTCTTGTGAATACAGTAGCAAAGTTCAGAAGTTTCGGGTCCACAGGACTGAAGCCAACCTCCCTGGACGCAGTCATACATGAAGAATTAATGAAAAATTAAAGACGGATGATACAAATGGTAACCAAAGAGCCCAGAACAACTTCCAAAAAGATTCAAAGGGAACATTCAAGGTCAAGGTACATCAGTGTCAGCACGCACCGTCATCACTTTGAGCCAAAGTGGACAACTGAGGACGACTCCACTGTTAAAAACAAATAATAAAATGTGAGACTGGAATTTCTATAAATGCATATTGACAAGCCACAAAGCTCATGGGAGAATGACCTTTGGACAATAAGGAAAAAAACGGCGCTTTCAAAAATAAATAAATAAGCATATCAGCTTTATCTTCACATATACAAAAATGAAACTTTAAAAAAAAAAGATATGGTTGCTACTAAGCGGCTTTGTTATGCTCTGGGGATGATTTGCATCATAGGGTGTTTTTAATTTTTGCAGGGTACAATGAAACCTCAAGACAATCAAGGAATTCTGGAGTGAAATGTGCTGCCCAGTGTCAGAAGGTTTGTCTCAGTCGCAGATCATGGATCCTCCAACAGGACAATGACCCAAAACACACAAGTAAAATCAGCCAAGAATGACAAAGAATAAAACATTAGACTATTTTGAAATGACCTTCTATGAGCCCTGATCTAAATCCTATTTAAACACCTGTAAAAAGTGTTGAAACATGCAATCTGGAGGAGTAACCCTTCAAGCCTGAGACAGCTGGAACAGTTTGCTCATAAGGAGTGGGCAAAAATAACTTTCTACGGGTGAAGAAGTCTTATTGAGAGTTACAGAAATCTCTTGATTGCAATGATTACCTAAAGAGGTTGTGCAACAAAAGTAAGTTGATTCAAGGGGAACTCCAAGGGGACCTTGGGTTACCAATGAAAATGTTTAAAGAAACAAACTAATAAGCTGTCCTGGGACAGCTTATTAGTTTGTTTCTTTAAATGAGTCTGTTAAACTATAAAGGGCACAGTCTGATTCCCATCAGTCAGTTTAAACTTAATAATTGTTAATTAATATTTGTGTCCGTTTCAAGTTATTTCTGTGACTGTTATTGTTTTGTCTTTCTTTAATAGAAGGGTACCAACAAATTTGTCCACACCTGTACATGATGAGAAACAAAATAACGTCGACCTTTCGCATTTCTTACATAAGCATCGCATTAAAAAATTTTAGCAGGAAAAAAAAATAATTCTCTGTGTATGTTTTAATATGAGAGCGCTTGTTAAACTGGATGGTGTTTAGATGGTAAATAACAGGGCTGCTTCATGATCCACGTGTGGTCTTTTATCTGCTGAGCTCTCAGCCTGTTTTGTTTACCTCTTCTCTCCTGACACGTGGGCACGGATGAGGGGGGAGGGAGGGAGGGAGGAGAGGATGGAGGGGAGGGGTGCGGATTAGCGTGGCGTCGGTGCCCGGTGTCTAAAGCATAGATCCAAACACGAGAGTGACTGAGGAAGGCTGGGACAGGGCAAACACCCATTTCAGCTCCTTGTCCTTTTCGGCCAGTGTCAGCGTCTCTCCGAGCTCCATCTCCAGCCTCTCCCCGGCGTTCAAGCATGTCTTTGTCCGGCTCGCAGACACCAGAGGACGGCCTCTATGGTGAGTGATCCTGGTGCGTTGACCAGGCCGTTGTTTTGCTGCTATAACATGTCAGGAAGGCATTTGTATTTTATACCTTTGCCCAACTGATTTTTACTCAAATCAACCGACATCAAGTCAGTTTTGTGCGTGCACAGGGTTCTGATTTCAAGAAGGAAATATCATCAGTTTGAGTAAACACTGTAACCAATGACAACATTCATTTCCTCGGTGCTTTTTTTTTACAAAGCATTTAGGCGTTGCTGTTCAGTGGAGACATGATAAACTAACAGCCAGTCAGACTGAGGGCAGTTGCTTCACGCAGAATAAGGCACTGCCACTTTTACAGATGTCGTCGTTTCAACTGACACTGTCATTGTGTAAACGGATTCCCTGACTCACCTGTTTGTATCTCTGTAAGCCAATTAAGCCGTGGAGATTTTCTGACACTTATAGCTCCACTATTCAGGCTGCACATTGCTTGGCAGCAGTTGGAGGATGCTGGGGAAAACATGTGGATCAATGTAGTGAGCAACTAGACATGGAGGGACTGTTTGGAAAATATCGATTGTGCGGGGAGGGTGTGCGACTATACACCCAATAACTGATTTATTAAAAAGCAAGAGAGATTATAAATTATAACCCTAAAGTATTTATGACTCTGTGATAATGGAATACACATTGGTAAATTTGCTGCACTCATATAGTGCTATCTAGACTTTTTAACAAATCCAAGAAGATTACAGTGAACTTTACAGTATACTACAGACATTCACTCAGAACAATTATCACACACATCACATAGACTTTGCCTTATCTTAAAACGTAAGCATCAGACAGGGATGCATTGGTTACCATTTAACTTCATTTTTCATCGTGCAAGGTTGACACTGTCAAAGAGCACATTTTAAGCCAAACAGTTCTCTTTTTTTTTTGCCTAAATGCCTGATTTGTTATGGCTAAACCTAACCAATCAGTAATTGGTTAGGTTTAGGCATCAAACCAATACATTATAACCAATCAGGTGTAAAAGACTGCTGCATCTGGTGTACCAAAGGACCAACGTGAAGGGAAAAGTTGAGGCCCACCACTAGTTTAGACAGGTTTTTACAGAAGAATCAACATGAGAAATGTCTCAATCCAACATGGCAAAAATTCAAATTCTCATGTCAGGTTTCATTAAATTATTGTAGCAGAAGAGGCAGTAGTGAGATGGTATAAGTGTAACTACAACACATCCAGGCCTTGTAGTTTTTGTGCCATTTTGCAACAAGACAAATAAACAGCACTTGAAACAGACCTTCGGGAGTACAAAAAAGCAGCAGTTTCACTTAACACTGATGTGAACAATGTGGAAAATGTGATGCAATTTTTTTTATTATCGATTTGGGCCTTAATCTTTTAGTCTGTTGCTATTTAGGCATTCATAATCTGGCAAAGCAAAAATGAATCTGGTGTTGTGCAGTTCAATGAGTCGTAAGCATCCAGCTCTTGTCCACATTACATAAAGCTGATTTGGCTGCAGCACAGATGAATGTGTACAGGGCTGCGCCATAGAAACTGATTTAGTACTTCTGAATGGCAACAGATAAGTCAGGCAGCAACGCAGTGGTTATGTCATAACTCCCCTCTGTAGAAAAATAAGTAGGGCAATGGCACAGTTCCCTCTGCCCCCCCGTTCCACCACAGTGCCTACTAATGCCTCTACCCCCTCTGCTGCTGTTTGTATGATTACACAGTGTCATAAACCTGGCTAAATTGAAGATTAGAGAGATCAGATGGGGGGGTTGTACCGGCAGCAGATGAGATAAGATATGTTGAAAATGTCTACCTGTGTCTACAAGAGAAACTTACACTGCAACAAGAGAAACATGGGGAGGAAGGCGGATGGCTAATCTGAAACAGAAATAAAATCTTACATAAGCAAGCATGTTGTCAGCCTGAGTTAGCCCTGCGCACTGTTTAGCTGTGGGCTTGGGCATGCCATGCACACCAGCGTGCATGTGTAAATCTCGTCCAGCTCCTGCAACCAATGAGCCTGCGTGTACACTCATTCATTCAGTGTGCAGTGGAGGCTTTCAGAAGTCATTGACAGAAAGAGACAAACAGTGTGTTTCTTGTCTCTGGCACTTATTTCCTGCATGAATGCACCCAGTGCAGAGTCACACATCTGGAAGCCCATGCTGGAGTGTTTTACAGGCCGCCAAATGTCACGTCAGGACATCTGTGGTGCTGTTTATGAGTCAGCATATGTCTGCGCCTAACAACACACACCTGTCTATTCTGTGTTCACTCCACCCACACCGAAGCGTTTTAGAAGGAGGCAAATAGACCACTTTATCTAAACATCTCTCCTCTTAGTCAAATAAAACATGTGAAAATATTCTGTGAAAAAGGATGGGTTCATTTGAAAGTCCAAGGGTTGATTGAGCTGCATTAAAAAGGCAAAAAAAAATAGTTATCATGGTAAAGATGCAATAATATTCACAATATCAGACTAAAGTACTGTTTTGCCCATCAGGTGAATTGGGGATGAGTATTTAGTTGGTTGCAGTCTGCAGCTTCCTCCACTAGATGTCGCTATATCCCAGAAACTACTACAAATTATCCATTGCAAATGTGTGCATTTCAAAGTTTTTGCCATGAAAAATCCTTTTATAGCCTCTTATGGTCTTTAAATGACTTGAATAAAGGATTTTTTTTTTTCTTATTCTGCAAACCCTTGAATATTGAACTGCCCATATCATCCTTCCAGCAGATCCTGCTCACAGAATGAACAATGGCTTTAAATTTGGTGTTTTTCATTTTTGAAAATTATTCTGGTTCAAGTTCAATTTTGCTCCCCCAATGAATGCCTGTCTTCTCACCAGGTTCCTGGGTTGAGCTGGAGGAGCTGATCGCAGCCGTGAGCCGCAGAGAAAGTCTGACAGGGCCACAGGACAGCATGTCCTCTACCCTGCAGGGGGAGCTGGAGAGGATCCTTCTGGAGGCCCAGCTGGAATGCGAGAGAATTAAAGACAGGTGATGGTGCAGGACGACGTTATTTTTGTTATTGTTAATTAGTTTGATAGTTTTAGGATGTGACTGCAGAGGGGGAGCCTTTTTATATATATAAAAAAAATAAATAAATAAAATAAAAAAAAAAATATATATATATATATATATATATATATATATATATATGTGTGTGTGTGTGTGTGTGTGTGTAAAAAGCTGCTTTCATGTATGATGCATTTCTTGACACACTGTAAAGGTCCATTTGTTGCACACAGTCCTCCACAGGCGATGACGCCACAGTCCACTGGTTCCCCAAGACCAGCCAGTGAACAGGACAGTGACTGTGTCCCCATACAGGTAGGAATTTTCCTCTCTCTTTCATCCTAGTAATTTCAGGTCTCAGAGTAGTTCCAAAGGAACATTAAAGGCCATTTTTTAAATGCTTCCAAAGCCAGCATGACTAGTACTACTAGAAACCTTTTTTTATTAGACAGAACAAAAAAAAAACAAGGCCATTCAATTTGGGACTATACTTTTTTTTTCTTTTAACTAAAAGATTAAAACACACCCTTGATAGTTAAGAAGATAACCAACATACTGTATGTTGTTCACATTTATCAAATGACTTTCTCCCTTTTGTATTCTGAAAAAGCAGAAAAGAATCGAACTTCACTGAGAACAGATTATAAAAATGTTTTAAATCATAAAACACATTTTGCATTTTTTACTAAAGAAAGCAATTAAAGTTTAAAGCCCTTTTAGATTTGATAGCAAATCTTCTCAGGATTACAGCAGTATGACCCAAATGCATGATATCTGAAAATGGGAATAAGAAAAAAAAATATTGTAATTAAGCAAAAACTAAACAAAAATCACTGACAAGCCGGGATACTCCTTAAGAGCAAAAATCCTAAATAATAACAGGTGGGGAAATGAGCAAAAAGCAACACAGAGAAGCACAATGGAGAAAGAAATGGCAAGAAAGTACAACAGTCAGAATGACAATGGACCAGCAGGGGAGGAAAAAACAAGAGCTGGGGAGACAGTCAGAGAAGACAATATGTTATAGATTACATTAATCTGAGAAGAGGCTAACAAACAGGGAGGGAAAATAACTGAACACAGAACAGGTCTAACAAAGAGAACCAAAATCCTTCTAAAACGCAAGATCAACAAAGCATAATCACTGAAATCAGAACAGTTAAACAACAAAAATCAGAAGTTATGTAAGGAAAGAACTTGTGAAAACCAAAAAAAACCCCTAAAATAACAGGACAATTCTGCATGCTTTTTGGAACAATCTGAGGTCTCTGACTTGTCAAATTTCTGATAGCCTGATATTTACTTCTCCCCTACCTCCCTTCTCCCTTATTCACACTCAGACAGTTTGAATAAAAAATAAAGAAAACAAAATTGCGAATTCAGGAGGAGGCAAGGCTGGCAGGGGAGACAAACTACAGAAAAGAAATTGCAAGGGAACCTGCAAGCTACATATATGCCAAACAAGTTCCCTTGTTTGGCATATATGTAGGAGACATTTATGTACGTTTATTTAGCTTTGAGCTGTAAAAGAAAACAATTCCTGATGCTCCCACATCCAGAACAGAAGGAGATGGGCTTTTTTCTTGTCGTTTACCTCTCGTTGTATGCTGCAGGAGGAAGCTGAGCGGAGAGTGGACGCAGAGTGGGTGTGGGACTGGTCCAGCAGACCTGAAAATATGCCTCCAAAGTAAGACCTTTTTTTTTTGGTTTACTCTGATTTCTTTTTTCTTTTTCACATATGCCAAAGTCATCGTTAAAGACTGGGAGGTAACATATTAGCACTGCATAAACAGCAGAAATGTGTTAACAAAGAATGTTAATTAACATTTTGTTTAAACAAAAGAACTTCAAACTCATGTTTTTATAAAAAAGGTCCAACAACAGGTTGAACAACACTAAAGATCAGTGGCTTTGACCTGAAAACCTTTTTCTTAAAATTATTTATTCATTGAATATTTTTTTAAAAGCTGCAATTGACAATATAGTTGAAACATCAGCCTCATATAACGTCAACAAAACACGTTAAGTTCATGTTCCTTGTGTGCTTATTGGGTCTAACTTCAACAGCACATCATGTTTGTAGTTTTCTTTATGTATTATACCTTTGAAAAACATGAATCACCCTCATTTATGTGAGCACAACCACACTTTGAATTTAATCTCCTGCTCTAAAATAAGTCTGTTTTACAGATAACAGCTCCCAGACCGTCAGTATCTTTCTGCGCCCTCATCATATTGGTCTGTTTTTCTCTGTTTTCCATCCTTGTGCATCTTTTATCTCTGACTCTTTGCTTTTCCCTTTTGCAGAGAGTTTGTGTTTCAGCACCCAAAGCAGCCGAGCTCCCTCAGTGTTAGAAAGACAGAAGTGATGAAGAGAGGAATCTTCTCCTCCGATGTTCTCCTTATCCTTGTTCCATCACTGCTGGCTTCACATCTGCTCACACTTGGAGTTGGGTAAGACAAGTGTACAACAACTTACTTTTTGCCATATTATTGACACCTGCCTGTCTGTATTTTCATTTATATGTTAATATTCTAAACAAAACACTTATGGGCTGGTGATTTACATCTAATGTGTCTATTAAACCCTATCTTACTGCAATTTCTGAAGTAGAACCTTGTCACAGATGCAAAGAATAAAAAAATGTGTTTGCACTATGTAAAAAGCTAAATGTACAATTTGCATAATTGTACTGTGGCATTAGCCCACATTGTTGTTCATTATCATCCAGCACAAAAAACGGATTTCTTTTTAAAAAATTATTTGTGACTTTTAAAGACATTTCTTAATGCCGTTAATGGTGTTATATGCCATTTTGTGAAGCAATAAACTCTGATTACCACCGGCAATTAAATTAACATCTTGGCAGTTGTGATGAAGGTTGAAGAGGTGGCAGATGGTGTCGTCTGGCCTCTCCAGGTGCCTGCAGGGTTTCTGCAAGTAGTGGACAAACAGGATGAGCAAACAAAGCAAATTATCCATCACACCAAGGATTTGGTTGGAGCTCTTATCTAAAGTTCCAGTAAACAATATTTTAAACTTTTACTACTGCATTAAACTGCAACTTGCTATAGGTGGGTTTCCATTATAGAGAATTTGGGAAAAAAACCTGGGAGCAAGAACGTGTAGGAGGGCCAAGCACCTCCTCTGTTAGAGTGATGGACCTGGTAAGATCCAGTGACTTAGCAACCTAGGACTCCATACCACTTGGTGGCAGTAGTGCAGCATAAATGAAGACGGTACTGAAAAAGCAATAGGAAAAAAATTTGGAAGGAAAAAAAGCTCAGATCAGCATAAAAGGAGATGAGATGTTTGTGGTTCTTCTGTTAGTTGTTTGTATGTGCTTATGGGCTGCTTGTATATGATGGTGGAGATAAATGAGATGAGACAACTCAACTTAGAGGGCTAAAAAACACAATCTCCTTCTCACAGCGTATCCAATCAACACTGATGCTGATTCAGTGGTGAATTCCCCCCCATTCCCCTCAACCTGTAGTTTTTCTTCGGTCACGACCCCACCAACAGAAACCGGCCTTAAGTGAATATATGACAACGTAATGATGCCCTTGCCAGACCTAAGAGCATGTCTCTCTTTGGGGCCTTGTCTTTCCTGCACGCAAACTCTTTGTGGATCTGAAATGGTCCAGACACACTAACACAGACATGCACAGACAAATTCTAGTTTTTTCTTGACTAAATAATGCACCTTAAGATGTGTTTAAAAGGTTGCATTGTAGGCTCCATTAGAATACATCCTGAGAAATCTGATTACAAGTAGCCAGCTGTTAGTACGTGTGTTCACACCTGGCATTAAATAGTTTACTTACAAGCCTCTTGGGTAATCAGATCGACCTTCCTGTTCTGTATCCACATAAACATGCGCACCATTTCCCCTTGACAACACAAAATGCAATATTGTTTTCAATTGCCAAAGGCAATAATGAAAGTAATGAGGCTTAACACAAATAAGAACTAGAATGACACAGAGCTTTACTGCAGTCATTTGAGTCATTTGAGCATAAAATCTAATGAGTCAAAAACCAATGATGTTAGTTCAGTCAGTGGTCAGTGGTTCCTGAATTTGTCCCAGTACGCTTTCGTGGTCAGTCTACAAAGACAATGTGGACACAAGTGTCCCAGACCACCTTAAAATGTGTGCTATATGTGTGCTGCAAGACTGGCGACCCTGTCCAGGGTGTACCCTTGCCTTTCGCCTATAACGCACCGGGATGGGCCCTGGCAGACCAAAATAGAAATATTGAAAATGGATGGATGGATGGATGGATGGATGGATGGATGGATGGATGGATGGATGGATGGATGGATGGATGGATGGATGGATGGATGGATGGATGGATGGATGGATGGATGAGTGTGTGCTGCAACTACTGAGTATTTTGGTAGTCAACAAATCTGTTAATTATTTTTCCAAGTCATCGACTAATTAACAATGATCACAGTATAAAGCAAAAGGTACCTAGAGAGGAGGAGCCTGGCGGAGATTTAAAGAGATAACCGCGATTAATTTTTCAATATAATATATTACCCCACAATCTAGCACAGTCAGCTTACAGAATGTTATGACAGACATGCGAAGATGCTGCTTTATCGATTTCTTACTCTTTTCTTCTTGTGTTGTTGGACTAAATAAAATAATTAGATAAAAATTTGACAGCTTTTCCTCCATTTGAGTAGAATCAGATTTTATATGGAAAACAAGCAGAGTTGGTTTGTTCATGAGGGCAATTGGGTGTGTTATTGTCCAATTAGCTTAAGGTCATACCAACAGTAGTCCCAGCCCTATCAGGGTGATTTTAGCCAGGCTCAAAATTGCACATTAAAGTTTCCTCCACAAACTCATGTATCGTCAGTTTTTTTCAGACCTCAGGTGCTTTGTTGCAATCTCTATGGGTTTCTGGAGGGCTTGAACAAACGTGCTTATGTCAAACGTAAGCTTGGACCAGCAAAGCAGCGATGTCAAAGTCGATCAGACCACTTTCAGAGTCAATATGACTACTTCTTGCAGCATCTGCTTCTTTTCAGTTGGCTTAATAATAAAGATAAATTAGCAGTGAAACAATTGGGCTGTCCAATGCCAAATTTAAACATCAAAAAAGGTTCTGTAATGAGTGAGAAATCATACAGTTGTGGATTTTGCGGCAGCTGGTCTAAAAATGATTGGTCCATTTCTTTATTTCTGCACCAATGTTATCACTAAAGCACTAAGGAACAGGAATACAGTTAATGTTTTTTATATATATATATATATATATATATATATATATATATGAAAACAGATGTATATGTGTATTGTGTTATGCGATATATGTGGTTTACCTGATGTGGCCTTCTCAGATCAAGATTTGAACTATAAAAACGCATTTCAAGAAGTCTTTGAAATGGGACCGCCTACAGTATGCCACTTCACAGTCATGCAATTGGGCGCCAGATGCACATTTGAAAGATTTACGTCCACGTTCTGCTCCATGACAGTGTACACATTTGATACTGTTGTCTGAAACCACAATCCTTTCTCTTATATACTTTACTCTTATCGTGAATGGTTAGGCTTACGAGTTGAAAAGTACATGTTGGGGGTTAGATTGATGGCCTGCCTACAGAGACGCTTCCGCCTTATGACTTTGAACCAATGAGCCATTGCCACATTTGTGATGTGAACTAATATACCTGGTACCTGTTTTCTTGTGAGACTGGACTGAATTCCTGCTTCTTCTTTCCTCTTTTCAGGATCTACATAGGAAAGCGATTGGCTGCGTCTACAACCAGTACACTGTGACATTGACCAGTGCTCCTGTTTGCTAATCATCTGTACGATAAGGTCACAGTCTGCCCTCTCTCCTGCATTAGTTTGCCTCTTTCCTTTGTCACGGGGCTAACATATGACCCTGCCCGTCTGTACCTCTGTCTCTTTGTTCATCTGTCTATCCAGCAGTAATCTGTCTTTGATGTCAGCTGTGGGTTTTTTTGGGGTTTTTTTTTTCGTTTTTGTCAGTCTATACATGTCGTAGTGGCTAGGGAGAGGATGGATGTTAACCAATGAGTCAGACTGAGGTCACTATTACTCTCTTGCCGAGTAACACTGATCTCAAGCAGCTAAAGCATAATCAGAGGGGAGACATTGCCTAGTTGCAAGAAAAAAGAGAGCAAGAGAACCATAATTCCCTTTGATACGGAGAGATGAAAATGGTTTGGTTGGAAACAGATTGTTCTGACAAAATGAGGTAGGTAATATGTGGTAGCCATTCTCCCAACCTCTGAAAGAGCAAAGTGTCTGTCATTTGTCAAAAGTAATGAGTCTGTAAGTCCGAGCTGCTAAAAGTGGCTCTCAGGTTTTTGTGCACCCTGACGGTGAATCTACCATAGAAACTTTTAGTTGGCTGAGTGAATGTAGGAATGGTTCTGATTGTGTTTTTTGTCCCATAAAGCAATTAAATGTTTGACTTCTGACAAAGACAATCATGATCCCAGTAAATTTCACTCCTCAAAATCTTTAATGTGTCTCTTGCGTCTTCATTTCTTTCCTCTACACATATCTTTGCAGTATCTGTTGCAAAAGTATTAATCTTTTTTAATAAATACAGGGAAGTTGAAGCCTTTTTTCAGCCAACAATGCACAAAGACTTGCTGAAGCAAGCTTTGGCTCCGGTACAATATGTATTTTTAGTTTGTGGACTTGTTAGACTAGAGATTATGTGCAAGCAGGAATGCCCAACAAAAAGCAAAATGCGTTTACAACCCATTGTTGTTAACAACTATTAAATGAACCTCAATATCTGTTTAAACTTTATTAGTTTCCATCTGAGGTAAATCACAGCAAAGGACTCTGTTGGCTGGTTCTGACAAACCCTTTAGTGTTTATGTTGCAGGATGTGTTTATGCTCAGATTCCACCAGTAATGACTCGTCCTCTCGTCTAACCGAAGTCGTGCAGAAATGCTGTGACATCATATCACTGCGGCTCTCCCCATCTGCTTTGGTCATTCCTTACCTCATATTAGACTCTCTTTTCTAATCCCCCCCAACAAGCTGCTGCTTTAACCCATCACGGATTTGACATTTTATTGCTTTCCCGTAAACCAAAAACTCGTTTCCTCTTAGCATCTCATGAAAATACTTGGCTCGTGTTTCAACGGAGGCTATGAGAAGCACACTAAAGTTTTGCTGGTTGCCTAGGACATAAATGTGCCCATTTGTTGTCCAGCCTGACCAAGCCCAATGAGTTTATCCTCCATTAGCAGAGTGTTTGATGTGAGGAGTCCTGCTGAGCTCGTTAAGCTTCTTCTAGAAGCTCCAAGCTGACGTTGCAACTTCAAGCCTGAACAAAAACAAGCACAAAAGCACCTGTTTTCCATTCAGACAACCACACGCAACATACTGACATGCACAAAACTAGATATGGCAAGTCACAAGCATACAATCTGAAATTTAATTTAATCTAGGGGGTAGAGATGCACCAATTAATTGGTTCATGATTAGAATTGGACTTTTTTTCAACCAGTATAGATTAATATTAGTGGATATTTTAATTTATTACATCTATCACATGCACAGTGATGCGAGGGGCCAGTAACTGAAGAAGCTTAAATACTCCTAAATCAAAAAACCAAAAATATCTGGGGTAATAAACTTAATTCAACAGTCAAAACAGCATCGTCCTGCTGAGGATCCCCAATGTTATGAAGCGAAAGGTTAAGAGATTTAAAAGAGAGGCCAGTAGAGCACACAGCCTGCTTCCAATTTAGGTTAATTGTGCTTTTCTCTCCCTACTGGTGTCTTGTCAATGAGTGTGAAAAAAGGATCCAAAGGACTGTTTCAAAGCCAACTTTTAAATGCATAAAAAGATTTATTGCAATAAAAGAAGTTATAACAACAGATTTGCAGAATCAGATATCGTTCTGAGCCACTTGTGAAAAAATCAACAAACATTGTCTCAACTTAAGCTTTTAAATGGGTCAAAAGAATGAAAACCTGTCCTACTTATGTTATCCATCAAACATCATGACAGATTTATCTTCAGTGAAACTCATGACTGAGAAATGCACAGATCAATGGTCAATGTACATCTTTCTTAACAAGGAAAGGCCAGAGAGGCCCAAAGTCCTAATAATAGTGTCCATGTTGTCAGATGAGAAGAAAAGACCAGACACTTCATATTCACATGGACAAGACCAGACACGACACAATCATTTTTTTTATTGGTTAAGTTGTATAAAGCTGAAGGAATAAAATCAGATTCAGTCAAAATTGCTATCTGAAGGTCAGACCTTTAAGAAAATCGAGAGTTGGAATCAGCAAAGATAATTGCAAGCGGTTCATCTCAACCCGGGAGTTTTCTTCTCCAAGGCTAAACCATTTTTTTTCCCAATGTGGAGGAATCTGGATTGCTTTAAATGTTGAATTTCTATCCAGCAGATTGTATTAGTATGTCTTATTTGTATGGAAATAGAGTGTACTATTTCACATCACTCTAACTAACCCTCTGGTTTCTGCAACTTTGGTAATTCCTTTTTTTATTCTCAGACATGAAGAGATTCTGTCAGCAAATAGGAGCATAAAGATTTCCTGATTTAGTGAGCTTCTTCCTGCTCATAAATTTAGCAATAAGAAGTTGCCAACTTGATTTTGTCATGGGACTACTGATTAAACAGTTTATACTAACTATTTAGGTAATAATAATCTTTTAAAGTTGCAATTAATAAAAACTTGTTGAGTGAGAATGTCTAATGATTAATCTAACGGATTCAAAGTCTGCTATTTTTAGCACACACTAAAAATAACTTGATATAATTAATAGTCCTATTCTCAACCTTTTTTGTTATAAAAGCAGCAAGTAAAATACCCATTTGTATGCATAATTGTGCGCTCCAGAATAACATGCATTATTTTTTTTAACTCTAATTATTGATTTATTAATGCAAACATCACTTTAATGCTGCAGCTTAAAAATGTTTTTAATGTTGAAGGTTATTCTTCAATGTGTGAATTATGCTGAAGGTTAAAACTTGTTTTTAATATACATATATGTTCATAATTCATGTTTGTATATAAAACAACTGAATCCCTTTGTTCATTATATTTGCTTTCAATGCAGCTTGGTTTGGCTCCAGCAGATCCTCAGGACCCAACAGTTGGAGGAAAAGGGATGGATAGATTTGCTGTTAGTATTTAAGAGACCCTCTAGAAATTCAAAAATCGTGTTTCAAAGGTGTTTATATCATATTTAAAGGAATACGGCCTTCTGAGTGGGCTAGCCGGCTGTGTTGACTTAGTTTATATCCACAATTTAACTTAAAAATCTAATCAAAATGTTTTTAAAAAGTAGATACACTCATTCTTTCAGTGAAGCAAACATGAAGTTGAAGACTGAAGAAGATGTCTACTGCAAGGCTCTGAAGCTTGATCAGTTAATTCAAATAAAAGTGCATATGCACACATTAAAGGCCCCAACAGCTTTACTGTCCATTCCCTTTGAATGAGGTGGTGTATTAGCATTGCCAAAGTGACTTGTTGGTGCATTGGATCACTTTAGAAGTGTTGCTCACATCAGAGGTTGAGAAAAGTTAAACTTTTCAATGTGAGTGTTAATCAAAGTGCAGCAATGCATCCTAGGTCCTAACCGGATATATCACACATGGGGCAAAAGGGAGGAAAAACTATTATATTTTAATTACCCACCAGTAATTATGGTCATATCATGACCCACAGCTCAGAAATAAGGCCGGGAGAAAGGCTGCAGAGATAGTAGAATCTGCGTGTATTGCATTTCTGTGATTGTGGATAAAACATAGTTTTATAGACAGCTTGTTAATTAGCAGCTGGCCTTTGTCAATGTCCGAGTCAAACTGTCCAAGCAGAGCACCAGCTCAAGCTTGTGACACCCCCACCCCCACCCCCATCCCCGGTCTGCATTTCTGACAAACAGTCAGCATGTCACCCATGCGAAGCACTGATAACCACCACTTTCAGCAAAACTGCCATCCAATATTGCAGAAGGGATGTGTCAAAGCTTCACTGAACCTGACAAGCTGTTATGGTTACCACTGTATGTTGGCAAGATCCACAAGGAGCTGAGGAGGACAGGGAAGTAAAATCGGTATGTGGTTTTATTTACAAATTAGTGGTTGAATGCTGGAGGGACAAAAAGAAATCTCTGGAATCTCTGGAGGTTCCTCAGGGTCTCAGAGAGGAGAGGAACGTGGTTTCCAATAACGACTTAGTTCCAGAATGCTTGTGCAGACTGGTATGTTGTTGGGGTGATACGTGAACGCTTGGAGGAAGTCAGTGGAGGAGGTGGCGGTGCAGAGTGGATTTTCTCTTGTATGAGGGTTTCATTTAAAAACACAAATCTTTCCAGTTGCAGTTTCTCTGAAAGGGGAAAACAACAAGAGTCTGAACGGTTACTACACAAAAGTGTATGCAATGAACCTAATCCATCTAGCCAACATTTACTACTGAGCTGAACAAACAAACTGGCAGCGAGACACGAAAAAACTGGAGTTTATGTTGAGGGACCTAAGTCCAAGATCAGCCACAGGTGACGGTAACGTGTAATCAGGTCACCACCAGCCGCCATGCCCACCAGGCACAGGAACAAATAATCCTAAGGGAAAAACAAACAATCATAGACCTTGGTATTCACCTGGCAGGAAGAAATTGCATTCTTCATTTATTGGCACGATGAAGACATTGGCAACGAACAACCCAAAGCGTGAAACACACCCACCATCAGATGTTGTCACAATGCTCATGTGTGAATGTGTTGTCACAGCAGGTGTCCATTAGAAGCGATGAATCACTCATTTCTATATACTGTAAAGACAATATACAAGTGACCCATTGGTTTTAGAAGAGCGGTTTTGAAGCCTCTTCCTTGGTACTGTGCACAGCCATGTTGCCCGGGAAACCAATGGGAACGCGTCCACTGCATGCCAACTTTACTACAGACCATCCAGCAGTGTTTACAGCAGAATATCCCATTTCAGATGTTGTTTTAACAGCAAAATAAAAAATGTACTGTTGCATTTAGCTGACGCTGAATTAGTAAAAACTGGTGATCACTTCAGTAAGGTTGCTAGAATGACAATTATGGATAGGAAATTGATAACGGCCAGCCGTTGGCTGAGCCAATCAGTCAATCATAATAGAAATATAATGTATTGCTTTTTTATATAATTTCTGCTGACATGATACCTTAAAAACAAAAAAAGTTTTTTTTTAAACCAGGTTGCAAAAATGTTTATTTTCACTCTAAAGTTGGATATTTTAACATGGAAGTCAGTGGAGATTAACTGTCTTTTGCAGCCAGCCTCCAGTGGCCAGTCAAGGAACTGCAATGAATTCAACTTCTGCATGTGATTCATCCTGTGAGTTAGATGGATGCTGCTTGCTCATATCTCAAGCATCCATTTTCTACTGAAAAGGATGAGGCTTGCTCTGCACCCGCAAACCATCTTGGGAAGGCAGGGCATCCAGACAGTGAGTCAGAAAATTTGAGCTTTTCCCAACGTTATGCAAATGAACACATCCAAATAAAGGGTCTTATCTAATCAAAGTCTGCATCATTCTCTAGATCATTGCATTTTATAGGACGTTTCTCTTTAAGTCCATTGCTTTAGTGATAGTTTGTAAAGACTTTGTTCTGAATTGAAAACCACAGACCAGAAGCTGACGGTGTCCGCGGTAGGCTTCAGACTTCTTCACGCTGGAAGAATGTGGCTGCAGAGGTACTTCTGTCTGCTACGATTATCTTGTTAAAGCTATAGTTCATATTTATTCATTACAACAAAATAGCAAAATTTAAATAAACCATGAACGTGGATATAACTTTAAATTACAAAGCACACGCTACAAGTACACACTAAACATTTCCTCAGGATGTCACTTTAGTGATTAGTTGGTCTCTGCTTCGTTTAGAAACTGTTTATCTTTAAAGCAGAGGCTTTGATCAGAACAGGCAGCCACAGGTGGGACAGGCGGTTGTAAATCATCATGGGTCTCACAGTTACACTGCTGCTGTGAAGCGTTGCCGCTTCTTCATAGCACGGGACCACGTTAAGATCTGTAATATCCTGCCTGAAAGAAGGGACAGTCACTACACTGAGCAGCCTCAATCACCATCTGTGACTTGCTACAAGCGCTAAGAGTAGACTTTGACATACCTGTGGAATGAGGCGATAAATCGGAGTTTGAGCAATCTGGAGTTACAAAACAAAATTCAAACTTTGCTCTTGAAGGCAATGGAGTCTGAAGCCGTGACAGAATGTGAAAGAAATCTATTCATTTCCTGGACTGCACTGTAGAGATTGCACAACTATCTCTCTGGGAAACGCATTATCTTCCCGCTTCTATACGGCTAGACAGGAAATAGCGAGTTCAGTTTCAAGGAGTTTGGATGTAAAAAAAGAATTTAGTTGGACTGGCGCGGGTTTGTGAGTTAACGTTTAAACATGGTCACTAATTTGATCCCCCCTTCTCAAAAAACTCCACTTTACCACATGTGGCAGTGGCCCACATCCCCCTCCTGAACCACTTATGAAGAATAGTAGGTTATAATTCCATATAACAGAGTGACGGACTCCTACTCGAAAATCAGGCATGTAATCGACGATACAGATTACCAAACCGGCACATTCTCCCACAAGCATGAAAACGTTGTTGTTGTTTTGTTTTTTCATGCATTATGTGGGCTCAAGTAGCTCCCTCTTGTATAATAAACACATTAATCTCCAGTAAAAGCAGAGTCGATGTTTGTGGCGGGAGATCATTGCCCCTTTTCAGATGGATTTGAAATGCAGTGGCCTCATCAAATGCCCCGCTGGTAATTTTTACAAATGAAGCATGCTGCCTTCTTCATGCTCTCTGCCACTCTCGAGAACATTTTCAGCAGTTTGAGTCACCAGCCTCATTTCAGACGGACCACGGAAGCTGAAAAGATTCTTTCATATACTCATTGTTTTGTTCTTCCTGTCATCACGCTTGTCCTTTTCCATGTTGCATCTGCTGCACCAGATTACACACCAGGAAGGAGCAATAATTGCTTCCACGTGCCATCTTATGTACGCTTCTCCCTCTTCCACCCATGACTCAGTCGTGCAGGGTGAGTGTGGCACAGTCATGAACTGCCCTGCGTCTGAACAGAATGACCCACTGTGTTCTCCCACTCTGTGCTGTTTACCGCTGCATGGCGGAGCCTTCTAGCCCAGACACGCTTGATCTCAATGTGCCAGGAGTATATGAAAGATTAATGAGAGCACCTGGAATAAGACTCAGTGGAGCATGAGGCAGTGCTGTTTGAACTGTGTAAACAAGTAGCTCCATATTACACAGGGGTGTTTTGTCCTAAAATCCCCCAGAAAAAGGTCTCTTACTTGTGGACACATGAGTTAAAAGGGATTTAGCTGTCACATTTTGGACAGATGTTCAAGAATCTAGAGAATGTGTACTTTGTCAGGAACAGCTTCCTGGATGGATGGATAGATATCTGTGGAAGCTCCTGCTCCTCACAGATGTGCATGTTTTAACTGCAGTCTGCTGATAGCCAACAGCTTTTGAGGACTATACTCACATGACACTAGTGTACCACGTGTAGGTCGTCCTTGTCTCACTTTCACTGGACTTTGACAGACCAATCAAAGCAGTGTGCACTTCTTCACAGGGGTTAAACTGAAGCACCATCCATCCAGCTTCTGGACTGAAGCCTATGAGCAACTAAGAAAAGTTGCAGTTCCTTGACTGGCCACTGGAGACTGGCTCTAAAAGCAAGTCAATCTCCATTGAGTCCCATTTTAAAATGTCCAACTTTATAGTAGAAATAAAAATGTTTACAGTCTGTTTAAAAAAGAAAATAGCCATGATGTTGTTAGACAAATAACATTTAGTCAATTAAATTCACTTTACAAAACAACACAAAGTGAAACTTGCTTGACACGGAACCGACACACAAAACATTACTTTCAGTAAAATAATCAGACATCACTCCAGACATTAGTCTTAATGTGACGTAGCATATTTAACAAAACTGGCCTGGCCTTGTCCTCTCTTCACAGTAAACAATCTCAGTCAAGACTGTCCTGTCACGTGGTTCCTCAAAGGTGGAACAAGTTACAAATGACCACAAAAGCAGAGTCGCCCCCTCTATGTCCAAGAAGCTCTTAAAAGCTTTTTTCTTCCAAAAACACGCTCTGTCTTAAATTGCGCTCTCTCTCCAACTTACTACACTCTTCTTGAACGTCGTGTTAGCGGCACTTATTTGAATGCTGACTTAACTGCACTTATCTTGTGACGTACTGTGGCTTGATTGTTTTGGATTGTCTTTGTTGTAAGTCGCTTTGACTGGAAGCGTCTGCTAGTAACACAGAAACTATGTCTACACTTAACCTTCATCTTTCAGTCATTTTACATTACTTCCCACCAAAAAGTAAAACCCAGTCCTCTTCCTCTGATCTCATCCTATTTGCTTTCTTTTACATTACAATTAGCAGACACTTTTGTCCAAAGCAGCTTACAGCAGAGGACTACAATCCAGCCAGAGTAGCTCAGTAAAACACAAAGTAAGTGCAGTGAAGTCAGTATTCAAATAAGTAAAGATATGTACAGCTAAGAAGATGTTTAAGTGCAGTTCAGGAATTTAAAAGGAAAGTGCAGTTCAACTTCCGTGTTGAGGCTTATGCAAAACTAAGATTTGTTGTAGTCCCTTAACTAGCTGCTAGAGGCTGGCTGCAAAAGCGAGTTAGTTAAAATGTCCAACTTTCGAGCAGAAATAAACATATTAACAGCCTAGTTCAGATAAAATGTTTTTTATCTCAATCATTTGATGCCAGGAGAGTTTATATAAAGCAATACATTTATTTCTAATATGATTGACAATCAGCTCAGCCAATGGGTAGCTGTTATCACTTCCTCATCTGTGATCATCATGCAACCACTCTTACTGAAGCAACCAGCCATTTGTACGAGTCCAGCGTCGACTAAATGTGACAGTACTTTTTTAATTTAACCCCGATATATTCAACTGTAAATGTCTGCCCATAGCTCTGGAGATATTTTGGTGGAAATCCCCTAAAGGAGCAAGTAGACAAAGCTAACTTTGGAATACGGTTGGCGTCTTCCCATCTGCTTCTCGAGCAACACGGCTGTGCCCAATACGAAAAAAAAACAGGCTTTAAACCGGCTCTTCGGAGGTGATGTGACCGAATGCTTCGTCCATTGGTTTTTTTCAGTTTGTGGTTCACAGCGCAGCTCACAGCTGTCTTCGGACCTTGTTGCAGCCTAAGTAGGGTGAGCTGGCCATCTCCTGGCCAACAGAGCAGGTGTTGATATTGGTGTGCTGGTGCCTGTTTCCATAACGTGAGACATGTTCCCACGAGAGTGGTCAGGGCTGGACCACAAAACAACATTGTGCAACTCCAGGCCAAACGTGCAACTGTTTCAGTGACAGGGATGCTGTTCCCTAATAATCACTAAACTGTCTGAACTATATTGAACTATATTATTATAAAGTGATAATGTTAAGCCGCGTTTATTTAAAGCATTGGCTAAAGTCGGACTGAAAATCTCAAAATCAAATATATTTTCAACTCCAGTTGAAAGTGTAGATTTTGGCGAGTCCCTTACGTAGACAATATTTGCTACTTAATACTCGACATAAAGTACAGATTAGGACCTTTTAAATACTAGAAATGAAAATGCACCATTTGCTGTGCAGATTTTTCACCACCACGGCTATGAAAACTGTTCGGAAGAGAACACGGACATCTGCACCAAATTTAGCAGCAGTCTCTTCAATAGATGTCAAGAAGTTTTACACAAAGCTTAATGGAAGCAGAGGAGGAAAAGTCAGCAGGATTCATCCTCTGGGGAAGTCATGGCCAGTCATCCATTAGCTTTTGAGGCCAAAGAGGTTGTAGTCTTTCTTACAAGACTGCTTTAAGACCAGCAATAGAAGAAAAGTGGGAAAAGATTGCTTGGAGATGTTAAAAAAATAAGATAAAATAAAGATGATGCCATGCTGCATGAGTGACTTAGTCTCAAGCGTCTATGGCGGTTATTTACAGGGTATATCTACAGTGAGGTGTGTAGGTGTAGGTGAGACGTTCGCTGAGGTAGAATGAATGAGTGATCTCATGCAGCCGGCATGAGTGACTAAAAACAGCAGCTGTATAGTCTGAAAGGGTCTGAAATTGAACTCATAGTTTACACATGGCAAAGCCATCAAGCAGACGGTGGCTTTGCGGGGGCTTCTATTAAGTACCCTCGCATAATTCTCAGTAATTTATTGAGTCACTGAAACCACATTTGTTGTTTTAGAGACGATATGTTCTCCCACTCCGCTGAGGTTAATCTGAGAATAGGTCTGCTCACCTATTATCAATTCTCCAGAATAATGGTTATACTTTTCTGGGAAGCGCAGGTTTATGTTACAGTGTCCACAGCCGAGACCGTTATAAGTGATTTTACAGAGCACTTTTTGGCAGTGATGTGTAGAAGTGGTAAGGTAAGTGGAATTGACATAATATAGCTATGGCTTTTATCTCTTTCCTGTTATTTTCAGGAGTGGCCTGCCCTTTTATTTATTTATTTTTTAATAAATCCTTTTGGGTAATTGAAATCAGATTCAGCTCAGATGTGTTTACACCATTTTATGTGAGAATATACAAAGACAAGGACTAGCTCAAATGCCTCATTTCATTAAAATAAAAACTGTTTTACATATGCCCGGAATAATTTTTTCTGATTAATTTTGGACCCATAATGTTTGATGCATAATTTGTATTCATGCCATCAACGCCACATTAGATGATTCTAGGAAACTCGACTGCTTCTTCATCCACCATGACATACCAATTTGGCTCAAAACTTTTGCAGGCTAAATATGCTGCAGGATGTGGATCTGTTTATGCAGTCTGTGCCTCCGGTTCAGTTACAACCTAATACCAAGAAATTCAGGTTATTTAATGCTCTAATTTCAGGTCTGGGGCAGGTCCCCTCAACCAGACTGGGATAAGATTTGATAGATGCTGCAGATTTAATGAGGTGCAGGATCAGAACCTTCTTAGGTGCTGACTGGCCATTGTTGCATAACTTCATCCGGTTTAACAGTGCAGAGCTTGTAAGGCACTGCGTCCTACAGTGTAATGAGCGCTTAAGAAACTCTATTCAGGAGCAAGCCGACTTATAGTCAACTCCAGCTGTGACCGTAAAGGTCTGTGTCCTTTCCTCAAACATAAGAGAATTGATGTAAGAGCTTTTATGAAAGTGAGTGGAACTGGGGAACTCCTGAGCCATGGCTATGAACTGTGGGCAGTGACTGCAAAAAAAAGCTTTAGTGACTGTCGTAAATGCACAACGAGAGTCTCAAAATTGAGTGGTATCAGTGTCATGAATAAAAATAGTCAGGAGATGGTGTCAGCTACACTTGAGGTTTGGTTTTATCTCATACCCAGCTGCAGTGTTCACTGTCTGACCTCATCAACCGCATCGTGATGTGAGTCAGTCATGGTCCTTTAGCAAACTGATGTGGTCTGTCGTGCTCCAGACTGCAGCTGCCGAGCACGCATGGAGGTCTGTGAGGGCTCTCTGATCCAGAACACTACTGCTGTTGAAGGATCATGCTGAAAACCAATCAAAGTGCAGATAAAACTTTCAGTGCTTTGGATGCCATCCACAGCATACACAACAAAAGATCAGAGCAGCTTTATTCAGGCTAACCTGGTTGTTGACGGTGGTTGTTGCATGGAAACTATGAGTCATTTGTTGCTGTTTGTTGCTATAGATACCTGTGTTTATCCTTTTTTGTTTTAAAATTACCTTGTGGCCAGTGAGGTGCACAAGAGTGAAGAATTTAAGGCCTTTTAATGGAGATTCTGTGTTTTGTGCTCATTGTTGAGGAATTAGACGTGCACGGCTCAGAAATAAAATGCAACAGGAAAGGATAAAGTGAAAAACAAACATCATTAAGACCCAAACCTGTTCACCTCTGCCAAAAGTGGCAAGCTGTGTGGTGCCAGACATGCTGACGACCTGGCGGCCGTATTACCCAGTCGCCTGTCTGAGGCCGGTTAACATGGCTTGTTAAGGCGTGAGCTCCAGAGCGCTCATTTCCTGCCGTCGCACGCGAATTGAGGAGAAAAACTGCTGCATTTAGAAAAGGTGTTACATATGATCTCTGAAAGGAAAGGGGGAAAAGAAAGGAACAAAAAAACTCACTTTCTTTCAGACAATCTACTGAAATTGGGGAACACATTTTCTGAATTTTCCGCCAAGCATGACACCAAGAGTCAGAAAATCTTCGGAGCTCAGTTCAGTTGGAAACATGATATCAGTGTCAAACATGGGATCCTAGACCGAAGTGGGAGCCGGTCATGTACCATGAAAGAGCCTGTGGGAATTAGGGGCTGCCGGTACGAGCCAATGTGAAGAGTTTTCCCAGGTCACTCCTTCTCTGCATGGGGCTGTCTGAGGAAGGTTTTAAAAGCAGGTTCTGGTTCTCCTGCTCCTCCTTCAATAATACTCCTGCCATCCCTTCTTCACATTCACATTTTAGATGCACACACGCATATAAACAGTCAACAGCCAGCTCGGGCATACAGGAGAGAGCTACTGTGGTGGGTCTCTACACAGAAACTGCACATCTGAGACCAGCTGGAAGGACAAAATGGGCATGTGGACGGCCCTGGTTCTGGCCTCACAGCTGCTGTTAAACCTCTGCTTGCACCTGGAAGCCAAAGTTTTGGGTGAGTGCTGTTAGGACTGTTTTAATTTGCTTTTCACATGACTTATTTTGGTGTCATTACAAGTTTAACAAAATGTGACTGACTGGCGATTATGAATCCATGCAGCTGTGGTCGTTGCTGGCAATGACAAATGCTTTGAAATGGAAAAAATGTCCTTTAAAGTTTCCTTTTTGTTATTTAAATTTCAAGACATGCAAACAAAGAAAGATATCAGAATTTTTTATACAGGATCTTCCATTTTCATAATCAGTCAAAAAAGAAAAGAAAAAGATTTAATGGCTCCACTACTCAGTATTTTAACACACTGTGTATGAATTGAATGCATAATGAATGAAGTAAACACTGTGAAAGAGAATATCATTTGCAGACCCAATGAACACAAAGGATTAGACATGGTGAGTGACACTCAACTGAGGTACGAATAAAATACTAAATATCCCTGTCAGTTGTTGAGGAGACGAGGCAGTTGATCCCCACCCCCCCAACAGGAAGCAGAGAATGAATAAGAGCAGACTAAAAAGAGACTTTTTTCTTCCTTAAAACCACTTTACTTTTCATATCCGTTGAGCTGCATCTCCTTGATTAATTCAGCTCAGGAGGTTTAGCTTTTCAGCTTGGATTTCTTTAAACAAAGTCCCAGCTAGTTCACACACACATGGCAATGATCAGAGATGATCCCGGTGCACTATTGAAGTTCAAGTCACACTCTCCATTCTCCTTGTGTCTGGCACACGTACAGTCGCTTACGCATTTGCCCAAGGTCAAAACAGAGAGCTGCAGACAACACGCAGAAATATTTGTGTCTCTGCTTTATTAGCTTCAACTCACACCAGGTGATTGATGGTGTACCTTTTGAGTAGCCATTAATCCCTACAATCCTTTGGTAATAGCTGCCTGATGTTATGTATAAAACAAGTCCAGACTAATAAGGTTCATCATCTATCATTCTCCCTGCAAATGGCTGTATGCACAACTAAAACTCTCTGTGTTTGAAAAGAGTGGAACAAGGCAACATTTCAGGCAGAATTTACTCAAACAAGCTGCCATTGTATTCTGTTGCATTGTAAGAGTTACTGGAGGGATTGTTTTATATTAACACCTCAAGGAACACTTGACAGCTTAAACCCCACTGCTCTGAGCTCAAATCCATCCTCACAGCATCATCTCATTGATATTATTTTCTTCAGTAATAATGCCCCAAAAGTCAGTGTAAAACAATAATATTAAAAGGCTCGTTTGTGCTGGGGATTATTCCTCGAATATGCAAGTCCTCACCATTAAGATTACTGCCCCACAACTTTACTATTTCAGCTCACTTCTGTCACTCTCGTCTTGCAATATTTGCCATTATTGCTCCCAACTCCATACATGGTCACGGCCCGTTTGTGCCATTTCTGAATGCACAAAGCGGTTACATTTCTTCAGCCTTTGAAATAGACGCCATGAGATAGTAGCCCCGTCAGGAACTTAAAGGAGAAGATTTTTGCGGAGAACTAACACACGTCTCACTTGTACTGTCAGTAAAAGGAGGTTTGCTGGTAGAAAAGATGGAGACCCACTGTAGCTGCCAGTGGGGAAGAGACAGGAGGATTTAAATCCAAGGACACATGAGATGGACTAATCCACAGCAGACTGAAAGAGCAGCCATCAAGCAATCAGGAATGAACCTGGAAAGAAAACAAAAATGATCCCACAAAATAAACATTCACTCTGTCAGTTCTTCAGTAGAAAACTAACCCCGCCCCCAAAAACAGAATGACCCCAAAATACGACCAGGGTCTTAATATAAGAGTATTTTTTGAACATAAATAAATGTAGCATAATAAATGTAAGAAGTGTAGCATAGGTGAAATGATTCAACTTGCAGTCAACTAAAAGTTGACCTGAGAGGTTTGCAGTCTCTTCATTACTCCTCCACCTCTTCAACGCCCAAATGTAGCAGGTGTAATTGTTCAAAGTCTTTAACCAGCAGAAAAATAGATAAATAATTAAAATAGGCTTGAGGTATCAACTACTGTCACAAAGCATTTGCTTTGTTTTGGACCGCATTTTTTGTTTAAACTCACTGCTTACTTTTACATTCCGTCTCTATTTAGTTAAGGTTACCCAATTAAAAGCATTAAAAGTGGTTACATTCAAGCATCTTAGTAAGGATTAAAAAAAAAGACCATTGCCAGTCATTGTCTGTTGCTTTTTATATCCATTTAAATGTTGCATTATTACTCCCAGCTCATAATTAATTAAATTAAAAAATGTGGGGGAAAAAATGCATTGATGTAAAATACAAATATTTCTATAACTTTTTTATTTGTGAATATTGTGTAGGATTTAGCAACCAAATGAATCTATTTTATTCAAGAGTTTGACCAATGATAAAACTAAAAGAAAATTTGCAAATAATATGTATGATGTGTTAACTTAAAGTGAGCAATACAGCGGTGCTGTAAGTTCATTTGTGCCGGCTGCAGCTTCCAGTTCCATCTATCAACTCATCACACAGGGTAGCCCAGCGGATGTCCTTCAAAATGGTCCTATAATGTCTCACTGTGGCAAGATGCATCAACATGATAACCAAATAAATGAGCTGACAGTTGCCGAAGGGAGATGTGTTCCAACATGTGGCTGCCATTGTAAAAGCCTGTATTTTGATTGAAATTATGTTTTCCAAATCTAAACACGTAGATGTGCCAGCTGAACGTAACTCAGCAGTGCCTGAAAATTAAAAAAAAATAAAAATAAAAATGAAACAGCAGGGTAACAGAAATGGATATTTCAATTCCAGTCACATCCAAGTGTGGAGAATTGGATCTCAACCCAAGTCTTCTCACTGGACATATGGAGACTCATTCCATTCAGTCCTTCCAAATGTGACATTTATCAATTTGATGAAAGTCCTCCCCCAACAAGACGCAGATGTAGATTGCTATTCTGCATGCTGAAAATTACAATGAAGTAGTACTCACTGCATTAAAATGAGGACTGACTCATATTAGGCAGTGTGATAGTGAGAATGTGTTGCAGACAAATGTCCAAAAAAAAAAAAAAAAAAAGTAACTTAGTGCAGTTTTTGATGAGTCGTCTCAAGCAAATGTGTAAATGAGTGTAAATGAGCGCGTAATGCCATTAAAGTGTTTTGCAAGATGAAATCTTGTTTCTTCCTCATAATTTAACTAGAATTGGTTTAATGAGGCCTCATCTAAACATAATTTGGATGCTGACGAAATCATCAGTAAACTTTAAATTAATCATCTAAAACGTGAAAATGATAATCCCTGCTTTTTTTTTCTATTTTCCCCCCCACAGAAACCCTCAGGTGTGAAACATTTGTTAAGCTCCAAAGAGAAGAATGCCAAATATTTGCTTCCTGAATAGTAAAGCAACTGTGACAGATTTATATGCTAGTGCGAAAGAAAAGACAAGACATTGGGTTCGTTTCATGGCTTTCAGCTGAAGTAATTTCATGAAGCTTGAAATGCGAGGTTAATCAGGAGGGTGAAACGGGGCCCTTTCTCAGGGGAACTCCTGTCTAAGATGCTATTGACCCTTCAGTGCCTTCTGTCCAGGAGACATATGAGAAGCAAAACTGTGTTCTAGCGTGGAAATCTTTCTAGTGAGGAATAACGTCTAGGGTGAGCAAGTTTCTTTTTCTGATTCTCTAGTATTTATACCCCAAACTTCTATTGATTCTATCACATTATCAGTTGGTTATCTAGTGAACACAGAGCACATCAAAAGGGTAACATATTTGATCATAGGGATGTTGACAACGTCCTATAAGCAGGAGCTTTTAATGTGAAGACATGTGAAGCCTCAACGCTGCACTGAAATATGTGCCTAACAAAACACAAGGGAGCGCGAGCAAAGTAGTTAGAGAAAAGAAAGAGCGATCTCATCAGGGTATTCTTGGCTAACGGTGACCCGTCTCTGGAAGCATTTGGTAGCAATTTCGCTCCCTCACAACAGACGGCCTTGCAGACTGCTTTTATGGTGCTTGTGTATTCATCATGTGTGCAGATGGTGGACAAGAGATTCCATGCACATCCTCCTGTGGGCAGCCCAACTCCCAAGTCACTTTATTAAAGGGAAACGCTAATCGCAAGCATACGAGCTGTGCTCCTCTCTGGAATTTCTCTCCTCATCCAGGGTCCTGTCAGTAGATGCAGCATGTCTGAATTCTGCCAGACTTCTGCGTGTCCATTAGAGCTCAGATACATTTTATAGGAGGACCAGCTTAATACCGAATATAAAAATATTCACATTTTCAGTCTTTTCCTTTGATTTACTTAAAAATCCTCCTCCTTGTGGTGACTGGGAGCAACAAACCCTGGGGCAAGAGTCTTAATTTTCATGTCATTCGTATCTTTCCATGCATCGCTCATGTTCTCTGCTATTCTCTCACTTCCTATTGCCATCCACAGCCTATGATCTCCTCACCTCGCCCGATTGCCTGCCAGACCTGCTGCAGGGAGGTCTGGCCGAGCAAGGGACCAATGAGGCTTTCATTCTGACCACCTTCAAGCTGCAGCCCAAGAGTGGGACCACAGTGTTTGGTCTCTACAACCCCAGAGACAACAGCAAGTATTTTGAGTTCACAGTGATGGGGAAGCTCAACCGAGGTAAGAGGACGTGAAGGAGACCCTGGTATTTCAAACCTGTAGCAATCAATAGTTTATACTAACAGGTCAAATGATTTTAACTTATCTTAAGACTCTGTTCATCTTCTCAAATCTATAGAGCATTTTAGCACATTGGAACGTATTGATTCGTTTCTGGAGGCCTGAAACTTTACCAATAAATTTTATCACTCGCTATTTATATTTGTAGTCACAGCTGCCTTTAGCAGATTTTTCTTTTTTTTAATGCTCAAACTTAACACCATATTTGTAGGCCAACACCAGGTCGCATGGAAATTGGATAGAGAGCATAGCGCAGCATATAGCAGACAAACTGCAAGTTGTTGCTGATTTTTGGCAGCCAGTTTAAAATTGTAGGGAGGGGCAACAAAAATTAATATAGATTTAAAAATTAGGATACTCTTCTCATGAGTGACAAAATAAACTATCACTATATGCAGGTATCAAAATAAAATGGTGTATTTTCATTTTTATGCAATACTCACATACTTTCCTGCAGGAGTTACTATACTCATCTGACTAATAACAGTTAGTTATTAGTTTATTCAATGACTTTGTACTTGTTTTGGACTTCAGATCTTAAAGATTTGAGACAGATTAAAGAAATATTTCAAATTTCTTCCTCAAAAGTGGCAAAAAAAAAAATTCAGTTAAATTGCATGAAAGTAACTTGGCTGCTGCAAGCTGGCATCATCATCATCATCATCATCATAATCATCATAATCAGTTGCAAACTGTAAGTTGTTAAAATATGTGCTGTTTTAGTTGAAAAATGACGTTATGGCACAGTTCTGGTATTTGCCGTGTGATTTTCATTCTTGATTGTGATTTGGCTGGAAAAGAAAAGATGAGATTCAAAATAGAGCGATTTTGGAATGATTGCACCGCTGTGAGCCAATCAGATTGCAAGGATTAGTGTGATATGAACATGGATGTGATAAAGTAGATAATGCTCCACAGGGAGACGGTGGCTTGGTGGTTATAAAACTGTTACCTCACAGTCAGGAAGGTTTCTGGTTTTAATTCTTTTTGAGAGCCGTTCTGTGTGGAGTTTGTATGTTCTTCCTGCAACGATTGGTGTTTCTAAAACGACCCTAGACATGCGTGTGGTCCTGCCACGGACTACAGACCCGTTGTCCCCTTCCCTTTGCCTGATTATGACAGATTACTTTAGTTTAGACCCCAGAATAAGAGACAAGATTTGATATCAAACAGCCAAAGCTAGCGGTGTAGTGGGACATACTGTTTTGATAAATACACCTTATAGTACTCTTATGTCATCTTGTTGACATCTTAAAAAGAGTTTTAGTATTATAAATGCTGCCTATCCCAGTCAATAGCACTTTAAACAGGAGGTGTGCAACAAAGACATATCGGTCCCATTTAGGGACTGCTGGAGGGTTGCATGGAGGCAGTAAAGAGGCTTCCTATCGGACTCATGCCGAGTTTTGGGAGGACCAGAAGTCATGAAAGGCAGGATGTTTTTATGACCAACAAAGATGCCCTGCTGTACTTTGGAGCTTTAGTTATTTGGCTCAAATATTACTGCAACTGGGTCAGTTCAGAAACATCGAGATTATGTCTTTTATAAAAATATAAATCAGTGACTCATTACGGTGAGAACAGTGAAAAAAGTTATGGCAGCGGTTAAGTGACTTGAGTAACTTCAGCTCTGATTTAGTTTTTCAAACGAATCATATGATGGAGTTGACAAGTAAGGATGAGCCGTATGCCACGAGTTCGTATTTTTAATGCCATTTATAATGAAATTAAAAATATACTGACATAATCACATTTTCAAAAGATTTTCATAGGAATGAGCAGCCTCGCTTGGACCTGCACTGTCACCACCATCACCTCTCAGAGTACAGACACAGCTCTGCACTGTTCTCAAGCACCACGCTATTGTTTTTCATACATTTCCTTGGAATTATTTTGTTTTCTGTTGATATTACATTAGGTTTTGGGTTGCAAAACGACAGACAGTCTCCACCGTGTCTGCAGCCAAATGAAATTTAATCATCTACGCCCCAGCTGGTGGAATATGCTCCTCTGGTGGGGGAAACAGAAAATTTAACCTGCTGCTCACAAAGTTAACATCGCTTTTGTCATTCGAGGTCCTTTAGTTCTGATACGGAGGTGTTATTGTAGAATAGTGAGTTAAAAAATACATTTCTGGACGATGGCTTCAAAAAGTGCAAGTCTGTCAATCAACAACCAGAGAAAAGTATGTTTTGGAAGCTTTGAAAAGAAATTTGTTGGTTTTCAAATCTCTCTATTGAATTGACTTTAGACCTCAAACTAATCATGTTGTAAAAAGCATAAAATGCACAATTTGTTTGGTGTTAAAGAGTGAAAAATGATTTAAAAAAAAAACAGTAAATGCCATCTAAATGTTAATGTAATACAGATGGATAAGCCCATTAAAGTAATTCTCTCTAAATGTTCCCTTTCTCTTTGTCTTTGCGTCCTATGTCCTCTCAAAGCTGTTTTACGCTACCTGCGGAGTGACAAGCGGATGAGCTCTGTTACCTTCAACAACCTGGTGCTGGCAGACGGCCAACAACACCGACTGTTGTTCCACCTGAGGGGGCTGCAGCAGCAGGGGCCAGCCGGGGTGGAGCTGCATCTGGACTGTCGACTGGTGGAGACGGTCAGGGATCTCCCTGCTGCCTTCCAGGGTTTGCCAGCAGGTTATGGCACAGTGGATCTAAAGACCATGCAGGCCAGGGAGCAGGTGACCCGTCACAGCATTTTTCAAATAACAATGACTATGTGTCTGGCCCGGTGGTGGTTCTCTAAGTTTACAAATGGACTCATTGTTGTATTCTAACAGGAGAGCTTAGACGAGCTAAAGCTGGTAATCGGAGACTCGTTTGAGAATGTTGCATCCCTGCAAGACTGCCATTTCCAGCAGAGAGACTCTGTTCAAACTCTGGGTAAAGCTCTTTCTGCAGAAATAAACATCCCAGGATGAAAATCAGCCACTTTTGATTCAGTTATACAAAGTAACAGTCCCTTTCTCTTAGGGCTTAACACAAAACAGCTCTCCAATCAAATGGTGGAGTTAACAAAGGTGATCAACGAACTGAAAGATGTCCTCATTCAGCAGGTAACTGCTTTAAACTGCTCTTCTGTGGCTACGTAACCCCGACCTGCCCGGCCCGATAGCCGGACTGCATATAAACTTGTTTCTTTTCACCCGCTGCCAGGTTAAAGAAACGTCATTTCTCAGGAACACCATCTCCGAATGCCAGGCCTGTGGTAAGATCATCTCAGTACCTGTCAGTCAGTGCAGCTCACCAGACCAGTGTCTATGACATTTTGATGAACAGGATAAAGATTATTTCAAAATAATATCTATTTGTGTTATTTAAAGGTCTGGGTGGTACTGAAGTGGTGAAACCAAAGTGTGGCCCGGGTGTCTGTTTCCGTGACGATATGTGCATAGAGACAGTGAACGGCGTTGAGTGTGCGCCGTGTCCTGATGGATACACTGGAGACGGTTTCAACTGCGATGATGTCGATGAGGTAAAACTGAACACTTGTGGGTTTATGCGCTTCTTTCTTCACAACAATAAATCTTACTTCAGACCTGCAGAGTGAGGACAGTTTTGTGAACCACTCGCGCCCTGGCTTATCTTCAGTTATCATATCTCAATACAAGTAACCCGGGCAACTGGTTTAAAGGATTATACGTGTATCTATAGTAAGGTTCAAACAGTTGGCGCGCATTTACAATGTGTATATTTGGCGCATCGGGTTCATATTTTGGTTTTGGATCCAGATGAAAAAGAAAACACAGTGAATTCAAAGAACATGATTAATTCCTCTTCAAGGGGTGTCTTCAAATTATAGCATATCTTTGATGCTGCTGAACAGTTGTGGTGCCAGCATTTTTCATGCTTGCATTTGGTATATAATTATCAGTTAGTGGCAAACAGTCTGTGTATAAAAGGGCAGTATTTTCATAGATTTTTTTTTTCTTTATTTGTTAGTTGGTTTTGTTTTGTTTTACGCTACTGAAGGTCTATGAGGGGAAAAACAACCACCAGTTTTATTTGTTTTGTTTTATTGGTTGTGGTGGTAGGTGAGAAAGACGACCTGGAAGCAGAGCCATCAAGCCAGCACGCCGAGCCTACAGGCTCTTCAAGAGACCAAGTATAGGAATGGAGCTAAAGAGCTGGATGCAGATCAGGAACATAATAACAGATGTACAAGGATGTGTGCATATGTTTGCTTGTCTGTCTTTCTTTATTCGCACTGACCTCCTTTTTGGATTGGCCCCTCCTGAACTATTTTTCTTACATAAGTAAAATTATCATCAGACCTCAAAGGTTGTTTTAGCGATGCCCTGTGAAAAACGCATCCCTTTTTGCCACTGCAGCAGAGCTCATGTCCTCCTTTCTCTGCAGTGCCAGTTTAACCCCTGCTTCCCAGGAGTGAAGTGCGTGAACACCGCCCCGGGCTTCCGCTGCGACGTCTGTCCGCTGGGCTATGTCGGCCTGCCGGTGGAGGGTGTTGGCATTTTGTTCGCTCAGACAAACAAACAGGTAAAAGAGCGAGAAACGTGATTTCCCAGGAAGTTCGAATGTTTCAATATCTCAGGGGCGTTTTGACAAAAGCATGTCACAGATAATTAACTCATATCTTAGAAAAACCTTTACAAAAGGGGCATAATACTGCATAAAAGCTAAGTTTAAATGCTATTTGCATTTTAAAATGAATCTAAAATGACAGAAATACCTGCAAAAGGGACCATAAAGGTATTCTGTTTTCATAGTGATGTGACTCCTATATAGTGGTAAAAAAAAAAACAAAAAAACAACTAACTGTATTAATGTTTCTAACCAGCTGACAGCATGAAATAAACAGTTAATTAAGTAATTCACATGTATTGTTTGAGGCTAAGATAAACTTTCAACTGGTATTTAACTCATATTTAAGGTATAGTGATGAAGAGGGAGAAAAAGCTGCAGTTAACTGGATCTATGTTATTTAAAATTGTGATGAATAAAAATAAATAGACAGTCAGAGGTCAGATTGGGCTCTACTGAGATCCTTAAATGGCCGACACTCGGTTAATTTGACCGTAGCAGGGGTCCTAGGGGTCAATCAATCTGGGAGGGTGCGTGGCTGGAGGAGTTGGCTGCTGTCAGGGTTAGTGGCCTAAAAGCCAGAGCCGCCCACCACAAGTAGCACGAGTAGCCGCCTTCAGCCGTTGGTTGAAGGAAGCTGCTGCCTGCTGCCTGGTTAAGCTTCATCTGTAGACCCCTCCGGCCTAACCCGGAGCCAGTCACGGCAGTCTTGTAGCACAACTAACACAACGAGCCATATTCTTTTTAAAATAAGAATGATTATGATCTCTTAGGTCTTTAGCCACAGCTCAGAATCCAGTTATAAAAACTCACCCCTTCCACAGCACAAATCTGTCTATGGAGACCAAAAGCGTTTCTTGCGCTTGGCTATAAATCTGCTTAATTCTGTTATAAATCTGTGCATTTTAATGCTAGATTTAGACAGCAGCTTTGCGAGGATTGTCTGCATCCGTCTCCATAGACTTTGAACGAGGTGACGTTATCCATTGCCAGAATGAATTGTGGGTTGTGTGCATTGTGTTCATTTTGTTGCTGCAGTCAAAGGTTGGGGGATTTTGAACTTTCCCCTTCTCCAATCCACGCTTCAAGTTACATGGAGACTGGTCACACAACAAAAGAGGGTCTTTTTGAAACCATCAGAGCACAATGGGGGGGGATCCATGAAATTCCCTTCTCTGCCGGCGCGGAGAGGGGAAACAAAGGGAATTCACCCAAAAAAATTCACCAAACAGAATTCGCCCCAAAACAAGGGTTGTCAGATCACGTATGGAAAGCAGAGAAACGCATGCCATGATGACAGCAGCGGCCAGAAGTGTCAGACACACCGTCTGTCAATGCTGCTGCTTAAATCCAGCGTAACACCCCTAATGGTGGTTCAAGGAACTGCATTTGCTGCTATTTCCTGAATTATGATAAATGTTGCAACTCGGTGACTTTGTCGCTATATTTAATGAGTTTTCAGACCTCTCTGACAGCTTTTGTAAGCGACTAGTGACAAATCTAGCAACTTTTTTAGGTCTTATTGGAGAATTTTACCGACTCTAATGTGAAAACACGCATCGTTTTCACGCGTTTCTCAGCGGGAAGCCGGTGCGTCCGTGGGCTGCTCCCCGGTACCACAGCACTCTCAAGCCAGCAGCCGCTCCCTGGTGCAGCCAGAGCTGGAGATGCTCACCTTGTCACATCCGGCAAATGAATTGCGCAAAGCCACCGCTTGCCGATCTTTTACAGATTGGTCTCATTGAGACAGCGGGCCTAATTTTCACAAAAGACCTGTTTTATACAATAAAACATTACAATTAATAATTACTAAAAAAAAATAGTATATAAGTGCAAAATTCCTCAAAATAAAGAGTTGCACATCATCAATATGATTGTAAATACATGTAGAAATTCATTAAGAACAGGAGATTATTGATATATTAATCCAATTAATGAAGTTATAATAATTATTCAGTGGCACTGTACTGGCATATGGTCAGGTGACAAAGTTTCACCACTTCATAATCTAATTTACCCTTTAGTTAGTGGCATGTGAGAATTTATGTATCTGGTAGTTTTATAACATCCTTTATGTTCATAATTCTGATTGTACTTGACTAACTGAATATAGATATTTTTACTTTTTTTAAAATAGAAATTGATATTGCTTTTAAGAAAATGCCACAAAGCAAGCTTAATTGTTGTTTCTCATTTGCCTAATTTCACTTAATTCAGATCTGTGATGACGTTGATGAATGTAAAGGGCCCGACAATGGAGGCTGTACTGCAAATTCCATCTGTCACAACTCAGTGGTAAGAAAAGCTCAACCACATCTGATGATTCATAGAAGACTTCACGAGTGTGGCTGTTTAAGGACGGCCACTTAGAGCTGTCCTAATTCTCTCCCAGGGCTCCTTTTACTGTGGCAGTTGTAAGTCCGGTTTCACGGGAGATCAGGTGAAAGGCTGTAGACCAGAAATCAGCTGTGGGAACAGCCTGACAAACCCCTGCGATATCAACGCCCAGTGTATTGTAGAAAGAGATGGGTCCGTCTCTTGTCAGGTGGGATTTCACACCTCTCACACACTCTTCACTTTGTGTTCTGTCTATTCACACATTTTCGGGGTCCATGTGCACTCCCTGTAAGGTGTTTAATTTGTCTTGTCAGTGTGGAATTGGCTGGGCTGGCAATGGATACCTGTGCGGGAAGGACACAGACATTGATGGATATCCAGATGAGAAACTTAAATGCAAAGATTCCAACTGCAGAAAGGTATGAAAGAAATACTCAGCAAATGCATCTTTGCTGCGATGCATAGGACTTTTTTAATTGTCTCGGTGTCATGTTTCTGCAGGATAACTGCATCTATGTTCCTAATTCTGGTCAAGAAGATGCTGACAGGGATGGCCAAGGTGATGCATGTGATGACGATGCAGACGGTGATGGTATTCCAAATGAGCAGGTTGGTGGAAATATCTCAAATGCCTGTAAACAAACAAAGTGGAACTCATGGTCTATCTGGATACCCTTTCCTAATGGATTAGGTTCAAAATGCATGTTCTGGATGTTTAATTCGCAAGTCAAATATGATTACACAATGTGAATGATATGTCTGCTTGTCTGTCTGTCTCAGGACAACTGCCCACTAAAGGCCAACTTGGACCAGAGGAACAGCGACAAAGACAGCCATGGCGACGCTTGTGACAACTGCCGTGTGGTGGAGAACCCTGACCAAAGGGACACTGATGGCGACGGCAAAGGTGACGCCTGTGATGACGACATGGATGGAGATGGTACGGAGAGAAATTACATCACTAACACTGACGCCTGTGTTATATAACCAACCTCCCTGAAGGCTGTCAGTGTTTTGACTTCTGATTCTGCTTCCTCCTTCATGCTTCCACACCACTCTCACAGCAAATTATACAAAAATCATGCAGGAAGAGTTTACACTTAGTTGCACGTCTCTTAAAGTCATGTTGCTCAAATGTATCACTAATAGTATAGTTTTATAAGCCAGCTAAAGCAGAACACAACTTCAGAAAAAATAAAAAAAAGCCTACAGCAGTCTGACTCCAGAGTAAACACGAGCTTTGATCATCCACCAGTATGATTACACCTCAAAAACCCCCACAGGAGAGAAGATAGTTTCTCTCCCGCTGCTGTTTGTGCTGCTTGACCTTTGTGTGTTTGTGGTACAGTTGCTGCCTCCTTGTGATGAATAAAAATACCATCACAACAGAAACTACTTTCACTTACACAGAAAGTGCAACAGTGCGCCCTAGTGGTGAAGATAAACATAACAGGCTGAAGCGACTCGGTCCATCACACCGCAACATAGAAAGTATTGCTCGATTGTATTAATTACTCTCTCTCTCTTTTTAAATATGTGGACTTATTTTATTTCAACAGGCATTGTTTATTTGGTTTAGCTCATTTATTTCTGAGTTCTCTTTGTTAAGCTGAGAGCTAATATGATGTCTCTAATTGAGAAAGTCAGAGAGGGGAAACAAATGAAACAAATGAACCTAAGTGAGAAACTGGAAAGACAGAGTGTTGCACAATGGCATTAATAATCTCCCCTGGGTGACTGGTTGGCAGGTATGAAGAACTTCCTTGACAACTGTCAACGTGTCCAGAACAGAGATCAGCTGGACCGAGACGGAGACGGAGTGGGAGATGCTTGCGACAGCTGCCCCGATATCCCCAACCCAAACCAGGTCACTCAAGAGTTATTTGGATATATGACGAATATAAATCATTTTTTGTATTTGTACTTTATTTGAGTATTTCCTTGGTTGCAGTTTGCTGCTACAGCTTTTAAGTTAATCAATATTGTAGTACATTTTAATAATTTTCAAAGAGAAATTATATTGTTGCAATAGAAATTCAGTATTATTAAGTCACTTTAACAAATCATTGCAAAAGACTGAAGTCTGTGACTGAAGACACTGTTGTTTAATCAGTGTGCAGTGAAGATGATACGCAGTATTGTCAAATATCAATATTCCTTTTTGCACAATCAGCTCAAAGTGTTCCCTTTTAGTCTTGTGCAAATACGTTGCTTCCTTTTTTTTGTTAATCCCTTTGTTCAATATCTTTAAGTCTCTTGGCTCTGATGAGATGACTGGAGATAAAACTGCGCTCTCCACAACAGACTGAAATGCAACATCTTTCTCAAAACTGTGAAAGACCTAAACTTCCTCAACAAATATCTGCTCTGCTGCCCTGTTGCTGCTTTGCTATTACTAATACAAAATATATGATTACTGGAATCCAATAACCTGCTTTAATTGTTATTTTTGATCAAAAGATGAAAATGCACTGAAAAATTGCAATTCAAATAATATTCTGAAATGACTGTAGTGTGTATAGTAGATGCTTCTCCCTTGTAATCTCTTAAAACAACACTGATGGTCAAAAAACGTCAGATTATTCACAAGGAGGCATTTTATATGAACATTTTTAAAAGCCATCTGCTGACAATATTTTCACTTTAACATCTCAACGTCTTTAACTTGTGATGGATTGTTTTCACAGTGTTGTACCATCTGCCCTCTTTACAGTCTGATGTTGATAATGACCTGGTTGGAGACTCCTGTGACACAAACCAAGACAGGTAATAACTCGCTGTGCCGCTGCTTGAAGTTCTAGTGCGTGTGCGCGCGCGCTGTTTTGTTTTGAATGATCTCGCATCACCGTGCCACTTCCCCCTGTAGCGATGGTGATGGTCACCAGGATACCAAGGACAACTGCCCGCTCGTGATCAACAGCTCCCAGCTGGACACCGACAAAGACGGGCTGGGAGATGAGTGTGACAATGACGATGACAATGACGGGATTCCAGACTTTTTACCACCGGGGCCAGACAACTGCCGGCTGGTGCCAAACCCCGACCAGATTGATGACAACGGTGAGTCTCAGCAAACGACAGTCGACGCGCCGCGGCCGCGCGCTCTGAACGTCAGCTGCTCCCACATTTCTCTGTGCTCCCATCTCACAGCCGCGCAGATCAAACTCTGGCAACCTTGAGCAGATTAAGTGCCTTTTTTTTGGGGGGGGGGGGGGGGGGGTGGGGGGGGTAATAGCTCAATTTTTTGCGCTTGAATTCGTTTGACAATTTTATGAGTCAGTGTGACGTTAGTTGAGTTAAATGGGCTCTGAAATAAATGAGGTGTCATTTCAATCTACTGGGTCAACAGCGTTTTCTGTTTGCAAAATGTAATAATGCAGAGCAGACAAAGACTTTGAAATGTCACGAGGATGTGTGTTAGAGTTGTACGTTATGCATCGTGCTTGTTTACCGCGCTATTTGTTGAGTCTGAAGAAAAGTAGGCCTTGCAGGAAAACCACAGGTTTAAAGCGATTTAAATTACTTTTCTGTAAGATATGAACCAAAATGTATCATTTTAATTATAGCGCCACATAGAGGACTATCATGGTAACAACATGTTTCACTGCTTAATTACTTTAATGCGAGAAAAATGTAGAGAATAATAACGACGAAATTGCAAAAGAGTTCCTGCAGCTTCACGGCTCGGACCCCTAATAACTCATCATCGTCTGCAATCCAACCCTTTTTGTCGTTCATCAGATGATGGCGTTGGAGATGTGTGCGAGTCCGACTTTGACCAGGATAAAGTGATTGACAGGATTGACAACTGTCCTGAGAACGCAGAGATAACCCTGACTGACTTCCGGGCCTATCAGACGGTGGTGCTGGACCCTGAGGGCGATGCCCAGATTGACCCCAACTGGGTTGTTCTGAACCAGGTACTATCATCAGCTGCTGTACAGGGTTACATATGCGCATGTATCAAATAATAACAAAACAAAAAAAAAGGGACATTAGTAGGTGAGCCTGCAAAAAAAATGACGGCTTTAACCGCTCCCTGCTCATTACAGTGTGTCTTGTTTTGTTGTTTTTACTGCCCTTGTTCGCAGTTACTGCTCTTCTTACATTTTGGCCCCAGTAGGCAGCTGTTTCATATAGAAAAGCTCCAAAACTCTTTCAGCGTTATCAGTTCACTTTGTAGCTGGTGAACAAAGTGGAGGATTTAGCAGCTGGAGAGTCAGATATTTCCCTCAGGAAACCAGAGAAACAGATAAAAGCAGACTGAAAGTTGAACTTCAATCACTTAGAGGCTGGAGATACAAGACTATATAAAGGGGAGTTGCAAATAATTGTTTCATTTATAAATATGGCACTTTATGTTATGATGTGGTTTAGAGCATTCAGTGCATGCATCACTAATTACAAAGTGCAAAATTTACCTTTTTTTTTTTTTTTTAAACAGGGAATGGAAATTGTTCAGACCATGAATAGTGATCCAGGACTTGCTGTTGGTAAGATGTGCATCTCCTAAGCATCAAGAAACCGCAGTGTTTCCCACAAACCCCCAGTTTAAATGCATATAATCGACTGACTCCCTCCTCTGATTTCAGGCTACACGGCTTTCAGCGGCGTGGACTTCGAGGGGACGTTTCACGTCAACACGGTTACAGATGACGACTACGCCGGCTTCATCTTCGGCTACCAGGATTCATCCTCTTTTTATGTAGTGATGTGGAAGCAGACTGAACAAACCTACTGGCAGGCGACGCCCTTCAGAGCCGTGGCCGAGCCCGGCATTCAGCTCAAGGTGACAATGCAAGTTGTGCTGCACGTCCGCATTGGGACGTTCACACTCACCCCCCCCCTTTCATCTGCTTTTTTCCTGAAAGCTGCTTTTTCCTTTTGTGTCTCCTTACACGCCACACTCTCACTCTGCTGCGTGTCTCTGCTTACCAGGCTGTCAAGTCTAAATCAGGCCCTGGAGAGCACTTGAGGAACTCACTGTGGCACACAGGAGACACCAACGACCAGGTGCGCCTGCTGTGGAAGGACCCAAGAAATGTGGGCTGGAAGGACAAGGTGTCCTACCGCTGGTACCTGCAGCACCGCCCACAGGTTGGATACATCAGGTATGATGAGCATGCTCTAGATATTTTAAGAAGTGCTTATACCTTTTTCCCTCCTGGCTCATGTTAATCCAAATGAGAGGTTATAAATGTGTCATAAGCCATTCTTGTGCTTTTCCTAGAGCGCGGTTTTATGAGGGAAGTGAGCTGGTTGCAGACTCTGGCGTCACTATCGACACAACCATGAGAGGAGGACGACTTGGCGTGTTCTGTTTCTCCCAAGAAAACATAATCTGGTCCAATCTGAAATACCGCTGCAATGGTACACAAACACACTTCATTACATGCTTGATTATCTGTATCTGCCAGAAAAGTCCTTACTTTAAGTCGGTTTCAATTCTGTCCACAAATCTTCAGCACTCAGCTCAGTAGTCTCAACATACACTTTATGGCCAAAAGTATTCGCTCACCTGCCTTGACTCGCAAAGGAATTTAAGTGACATCCTATTCCTAATCCATAGGGTTCAATATGATGTTGGTCCACCCTCTGCAGGTATAACAGCTTTAATTCTTCTGGGAAGGCTGTCCACAAGGTTTAGGAGTGTGTTTATGGGAATGTTTGACCTTTTCATGGTTTTCAAGCGTATTTCATGTCTGGATTTGCTGCACATGGTGGCATCCTATCACAGTTCCACGCTGGAATTCACTGAGCTCCTGAGAGCGACTCATTCATTTACAAATAGTTGTAAAAACAGTCTGGATGCCGAGGTGCTTGATTTTATACACCTGTGTCCATGGAAGTGATTGGAACGCCTGATTCCGATTATTTGGATGGGTGAGCGAATACTTTAGGCAACATAGTGTATCTTCCTCCGCGACCGCTGATCTTTGCGTCTGAGACATTATTGTTTCATCTTGCTGCACAGCTCTGCGAAGGGAATTAGTTTGACCTCAAGTTTTAGATTTTCTGCTTCTTCTGTCATAATACCTGCCGTGTCACTTCCACAGACACCATCCCAGAGGATTTCCAGGAGTTCAGCACTCAGCACGCCACCGACTCAATCTAACGGGCAGACAGGCATAGATGACGCCGAGCCTGCAAAGAATGCGTCTGTGTGGGTGTGGAAAAGCGCGCGTGGCCGTTGGACTGTTTCAAGTGTGTGTGTATTGACATGTACAGTTTCTAGACCTTTAAGACCACGATCCTTGTACTGTATGTACAGACCAGCATGTCCTTTCACTCAAAATGTACGCGCTTTTGTAAAATCATCCCGTAACGACTTCAGCTGAGTTCGTAGCACTAAATGTTACAAGTTATAATGAACTTTAGATGCAAAATTATTCAAAGAAATACAAGAAAAACTAAACACAGCCTGTGGCTTACACAATATGAATCAGACATTAAAAGAAGTGTAACATGCTCCAACAGATTCTCAAAAAATATGGAAAATATCATGACATTTAAAAATAAAAGCTTCTGTTAAAAGTTTGAGCCACCTGCGTTTATGGGGCTTTATCGTGATATACTAAAGGATACTTGTCTCTTGTTGATGACAGCAGAAAACAATCAAATGCCTCTTTGTTTAATCCTCCAAACTACTTACAAGAATTTACAACATTATAACTCTTTTATCACACAAACTAAGCAGACAACATAATGAATGAATTAACCTTCTGCAGCGACTAAGCCGCCATCCCATCATCATACTTCCTGCACTATAACAAAACGGTTTGACACCAAGCATTTCTCAAACTTCAGTTTCGTAATTATTGCAATACAGGGAAACCTTTTGTTTTGAAAGCTCAAGTTTACTTTCTTTGTCTTTGTGTTAAAGATGTTGCTTTGAGCCTTGTTTCCTTCTGCTGTAAAACATCATTATTCTCTCAGCCCCCTCACACGTACGTAATTTCACAGCGAACCGAGGTCTCTGTTATTAAATATTTCCAGAATATTATATGTAAGTGTATTTAATTGCCTGCACCGTCTCTCCCACTTCTTTGTTTAGTTGCTTCATTTCTAAAGTAAAGGAATGAAGCATCCCATTAAACAGGAATAACATTTTAATATTTTAATTTAACTCTAGTACTATAAACATGTTCACGATCATACTTTGGATCCACATTTCTCCTATCATCCTAAAGGGGTCTCATCGTGTTTTACTATTTTTAAAGAGGGGATCAACATGTTTCTAAAGTTCTAACTTGGAGCTCAGTGCAATGTTTCTCCTTCATTTGAGCCTTAAGATCTCGTTTGTTTCATATCTATATAACTGTGAACATGGTCAGAACAAATATGTATTATTTCCAATTACAAAAGGTAAAAACTTTCGAGATTAAAGCAGCAGAAAAAAAGATTTTTCACATTAAAAGATCAGTTTCAACTTCATTTGAGTGAGTATGTCTTTACTCTTAGGATACTTGGTTTATCTGTCATGGTCTTCCACTGCTTCTTTGGACGTCTGCTTGTCTTTTGACACAACTGCATATTGTTTTATGTTATTATGTCACACATGAACCACAAAGAAGATAGTTCACAGAGTTAGAGTGGACAAAATGGCAAGATGATTAGAGTCAAGAAAGTTATGACAGGAGAACAAATGTGAGTGACTGAGTATCTTAAGTATCTATATATGATCTGCTGTGGCGACTCCTGAACGGGAAAAAAGCTGAAATAAGTTACTCTCACTCTAGAAACAAAGTGGATGGTTTTCTTCTCCCACTAAGAACATTGTTAAAATCCAGCACAGAAGGTTCAGACATGAGGGCATTTCAAAACAGGAATTGTGCATATTCTTAAACATAGCTGCTAATAAGAACATGCATTTTGGCTTTTTTTTTTTTTTTTTAATTATCATTTCAGTGGAACCAAGTGTAGCAGTCTGGATTCTGTCAACTCGTTATCACCCCACCCCACCTCGCTTTTATAATCTAATGATGTAAAGTTGCCTCAAACCAGAATGGTCTTTGTAGCTTCTGAATGTGAGCTTAAAAAAATGTTTTAGTAAAGAGAGCTTTATTTTCTGTTTTTCGCTACAGCTGATCATTGGTTTTTACATCAGATGCCGTCCCTGAGACAACCATCCCAGTTCACGCAGGCTTGGGACTGGTACTATGAGTCGGTGGGTTAATGTGGAAAATGTAACGTCCAGCAACTTGCCCAGAGATACTTTACCATGGGATGTAGTTAGGGGTCAATCCAGTGACCTTCCAGTTCAGTCTGGAGGTAGAGTTGCTGTAAAAACGATATTAGTTGAATAAGATTGCTATTTTGGCTGAATGCCTGGTTTATAGGAGTGAATTGTATCAGGACACATTCTTTGTTAGATAACATCTCTTAAGAGAGGTAAATGATGGTGTCATATTGATCACTCTGTAGTTTTTTTGTTTGCAGAGTTGAGCTGAGAGGCGACCACGTCTGTTGACTGCAGTAGAGATGAAGGATCAAGCAGTTCACGGCTCTCTGAACAAACCAAACACACCCAAGCTTTCATGCAATGACTGAGGATGCAACAGTGGGAAGCGTCGCTGAAAATCAGCTTTGATCATTCTTTGAAAGTAGAAAAAGAAATAAATAAAGCAATAAAACAAAACAAAAAAAATCAATGCAGCTGACTTGCGTGGAGGATTAGATTTCAGACTGCACTTCTCTGCTGGGGTCGTTTTCACCTCAGAGAGCAAAAAGGGAATCATGTTCACATTGATTTCGTTTGTGTGCAGGGAGGCTGGGCAGCAACCTGAAAGCAGCCGAGGCCGGCTGAGAGACTCTGATCAGATCAAGAGTTAAGTTTAGCCACAGAAGCAGCATTTAATGAATGTACAGAGATATGTTTGAACAATATTACGCAGATAAGTTGACGAGGGACGAAGATGAAGAGAAGTAAACAGACCTCAAGATGAAGATAGTCAAACCATGCTGGCAATCATGGGAGGCTGCACATAGCTTTGCAGTGGCATGTTTCACACGCCCCTGATTACGTCTCTAAAACTCAGAAGAAATAAAAGTGGAAGCACTACTCCTCTGTGAACTGAGGGTTTAGAGGTATCCAGTCCTCGATGAACAAAAAAAAAAACTGAATGTACTGAATCATTGTCATCACTGAGTGACTCAGTAGCTGTTGTAAGTGGAGCTCTTCTCCCTGGAGCGCCGTTATCAGCTCAGCTGCGATTCACAGGAAGTTGCTTTATCCTTAACAGCCTATTATTATTGTGAAAGCAGTGGCAGCAGAGTTTTAACTTAATAAAGAGACCCATCAGGACTTTTACCTGTGATATTTTAATGCTATAGGGACTAAAGCTATTATATCAATATATCAGAATATTATATCAAAGTCCTGCCTTTAATCTGAGAGAGTGAGGAAACACCCCAACATCCTAGAGTATGTATATATATATATATATATATATATATATATATATATATATATATATATATATATATATATATATATATATATATATATATATATATATATATATATATATATATATATATATAAATATATATATATATATATATATATATATATACACACCAGATATCCACATACTGGTAGACCACCATCCACTAGAAGCATCTGTCCATGTGAGGTGTCAATTATACTTGATTTAAGCTATAAAAAGTTTGACTGACGCCTCTTACAGCAGGGTTATGGTAGTCAGCTTCCAGACTGTACTTCAACAGGAGTGGCTGAGGTCATGTTGGTCAGCATAACCCTGTGGGCTTCCCATACTTACTTCCTCAAGGTTTTCATGTGAGTAGTCCTTGCTCAGACAAAATAAAGCTCAGCTGGGATCTCTTTAAGTTCATACTTGAGTTTATCACTAAAGGAAACTGTCCTTCCAACACCGAGCCATCCTTGTCATTGCTTTCATGTGCACTCCTGAAAGCTATACTATCTCTAGCTTCACACTCAGACATTCCCTATGATATGTGTCAGCTACATCTGTCACTTTGACACAAAGGAAGTTTTTTTTTTTAACAGGATGCTAGTGGATACATTGGTATGGTGTTTCTTCAAATAAGTGAAAATAAACTGGCTGCAGAAACAAGGCAGAGTAGGGGGAGCTCGATGAAATACATCTGACTGTTGAACACCTCAACATCCCTCAGGCGAAGAAATACCTGCACACAATCTAAATTACAGGAGGGGTTTTTTCCCCCATATTGTGTCATCTTGTTAAAATGCACCACTTGTTTAAAATGTAAATTAATGGAAGCTTGTTGTTTGCGGCTGTCTTTGCCGGGCCAGCTGGCACCGTCCAGGTGTTCAGCTGCGACAGCCATTGGACAGCAGGTCTCATCCTTCTGGCCCTGCTGGTCTGCTCGCCAGCTATCTGTTTTCTTGCCACGTTGCCCTCTGCTGCTGGCATGTAGCTGGGAGAAAAGGCGGTCAGAATCCTTTGCAGAGAAATATTCAAAATGTCTTCAACCAGCACCATGTTCTTAAATATAGTTTCAACAGCTGTGTCTCAGTACATTCCTTGCTATTCTTCACATGCATTTCACATACACTGTCATACACTTATAATCTGGGATGAGACTGAATAGTGCACTTTCTGTGCATGCATGACTTCAGCAGCCTGGAGACTCATCTGCAGGTGTCCCTCATATAAGGGTTTCACGCTTTCCTCTCCTGTGACATCCCCTCTCAGCTTGCATTACCAGCTTGCAAGTCTCCTTTCTGCCTGTCAACTCTCATCTTCCTCCTTGACTCCTCTGAGAACCCACATATCTGCAGGCTTCCTGTAACTGCAGTTTCCTGCCCCCGAGAAAAACTGGCACTACCTGAGACCATTTAAGTCTTCAACAAAAATAGTCCAGAGCAGCATCCAAGAAAAGGCTCCGCTGGGGAACGAGGGGCCACATGTCCAGCTGGAAGTGAAGAGGAGTCATAGTGAATTTGTTTGACTTTAGAAGATGCTCTTCTGCACTGACATTTACCTATGAAAGAGCTGAGCTTGTTCTTGTTTAATATTCTAGGAGTGTACTTTTTTCTCTTACATAACCAAATTAGTTATATAAAAATGCTTGCTTTTGTAGTGACACATTTTCTATCCGACAAAACTGTTATTGTGCAATTTTCTCTGCAGAGGGCAGCATGTTTCCAGAAGGAACACTGTGTACCAGCATCCCTGCTGCAGCTTACAGGGACGGGAAATGCTGAAAAGATCTGTGTGTGTACCCACACTTCAACCATAATACGTTTAATAAAAGACTTTCTTTGACAAAAAAAGACTATTTTTATCATCTAAAATTGCCACAAAGCAATTACTAAGAGGAAGAACCATTAACATGCAGTTCTTCGTCTCAAATAAGCACAGTTTTAATGGATGTTGGCAGATGGTTTTAATTACACTGGGTTTCACCAGAGCAAGCAGAAGGGGGCATTTCATAGTCCAATCTATCCTTGTTTCCTCTATTCATTTCTTTTCTGGTCCTCTCTCAATTCAACCAGATTAGTTATAGGATCCTTCAGCTGCTTATCTTTGTCTTTGACTTTCCTCCCTCTTCAAATCTCATCTGTAAGCCGTCATCTGCTGTCTCCATCTCTTCTTTGAAGAACAGACTATCATCTTTTTTCACAAAGCAACAAGATTTTGATCTCCTCGAAAAGAAGATGAGTACACACTGCACAACCTGAGCTCGGTGTGAGCCTGTGTCTGCATTTATATTTATAAAAGTATCTCTGTGTCTTTATTGCCATCTGCCTGCCTGCCTATCTGGTGCACCGAGGCACATGGCTTGCAGCTACGTTAAAAAGGAAAGAAGGTGTTCTCAATTCGTGTATATGAATCAGGAGGGAAAAAGACATCTGCTCCTTATCCATCCATCCATCCATCCATCCATCCATCCATCCATCCATCCATCCATCCAAAAAATAAATCTCCCCAGCATATCCTGAGTCTTCCGTGGGGCTTTATCTCTCGGTTGGACAGAAACACCTCCCCACATCAGGGAGGGATCCTAACCAGATTCCCGGACCACCTTTTGGCTCCTCGGGATGCACAAGAGCAGATATTGTCCTCAAATCACCACATTATTGTGTTGGAGGGGTTTTACATTCCCAGATTACTCCAGGAGTTATGTTGTCCAGAGATGTTGCTCTATCAGGATCTAGCAAGGCAAACTGGTCCTTGAGTACAGGCCAGACTAAGTCTGATTTAAGTGGATAGAGTGGAAGCAAGAACTTAATGTCCATCACCAAGACTGGAGATACCAAGGTCCCAACCTGGAACAAGACCCGGTAGAGGGTCTCATTGGTGTGAATTTAAGCTTGGGTTCAGCCAGATTTAGTCTGGACAAGCTGCATGGGTTCTCCCTGCTTTGGCTCACCACCGGCTGGAGGGGTATGGTGCGATGTATTTTGGGAAGCAGCTCTGCTGACCTGGGATATGAAACATCTGGCCTTTATCAAGTCTTCATATTAGGTGGTTATCCAAGCTACTAAATCACAGGCTATTCATAGCTTTTTCCATCACAGCATCTTCCGTGTGACTTAGATTTCTTAAATAAATAACAACACCATGAAAAGGTAAGGTCTGAGGTTGTGTTGACTTAATTTTAAACTCTGTGAAGAACCATATGGTTTTTTTTTTTCTTATTATGTCCTGAAAATCTTTGAATTCACACTCTACTTTCTTTTTCACACGACTTAAGGTGAGACATTGACAGACATTCAGACATGCCAGTCGCACTCAGACGTGTGGGAGCTGCAGTACATCGGGGGGAGAAGGTGCCAGACGAGCAACGGGAATGTATTTGAGAACAAGAACATCTCATTTCTTCGCCTGGTGTTAAACCGTCAACTATTTTTTGATGTATAATTTGCTTCTTTGCTCCTTTCTGCCCTTCTTACTTGTTCATATTAAAGATTTCTTTTTGAACTTTAAAGTCACAATGTAGGAAAAATAAGCCAAAAAGAAGGTTCTGTTATATTATCCCTGTTCTCCTGGAGCATGTAGGTGAAAGTGGCCTCAGTGAGTAGATCTTTTGTGGCCTTATTACACAATGTTGATTCATCTGCTGCCCTTTGAAGGGCAGGATAAGTGCTGGGAGTGGGACGAAGTGAGATGAGGTTGGTGTCACCTCCCTGTTTCAGTGCTGTTTTCTCTCAACTGTGTGAATCACTTTTCCGAGTCCCCTGCAGGCAGCACTCACTGGTCCCACAAAACATCACAGGAAGTATTAGGCAGGGCTGGACCTGTAAGGGATGAACCCTCACTATACTGTCACCTACATACAGTACAAACAGCAGGAACGGCCAATGTTGCTTTACTGGCTCTGAGTTGAGAGCAGCGTGTCGCATTTAACTGTGAAGGAGAATGTAAGTCTTCTATGAGGGAAGTGCTTGTCTGGCCCTTCTTTTCCTCTTCTTTGCATGTCCTGTGGACCAGAGCCTCAGGAGCTGCTTGCTGACCTGCAGTTCCACCTCTGACCATCCCAGTGTCTGCCTTCACCTGTTTGTGTGGATGTCTGTTGGATACTTGCTGACATCCCCACCTGCAGTCCTCATCCCCTTGGATCACCGTCTATCCATATATCACCCATATACACAGAAGTCTAATTGGACTACCAATGATAGTTATTATTGTATCCTGTCTTGTACCTTTGACGGTGTGTCTATGTCTCTATTCTTTCTTATTTCTTGCTCTACCCGGCTGGCCTTTGGCAGGAGGGTCCCCCCCCATGAGCCAGGTCCTGCTCAAGGTTTCTTCCCTCTTAAAGGGGAGTTTTTCCTGCCACTGTTTGGCTTAAGGTTTTTCTTCCACTAGGGAAGTTTTTACCTGCCGTTGTCTATGTAATAATTGCTCGGGGGTCATGTTCTGGGTCTCTGGAAAGCGCCCAGAGACAACTTGTTGTAATAGACGCTATATAAATAAAATTGAATTGAATTGAATTGAATTCTCATCGTTATATGATCTTGGTGAAACATTAGTTCAACTCTGAACTGAAATAACGGTTTTCACACTGCATGTTTGTGTCAAGGTTATAAAAACCCATCACAAATACAAACAGTAAATAAGCTAAAAGGGGTGAAAATAATTACAGGGGTGTGTGAAGTGACCCATTCTTTCCCTGGCACTACATGAAGTAACAGAAATCATACTAGACCCCAAAAAACACATTGATTAGTTGATTGATTAGAATCTGGAAGGCACAGGCAACAGATATTGCCGCTCGTTGTGCAGTTACTATTGAATGCGCCAGAACAGCAAACATCACAAGAACACCAAGCTGTGTCAGCCTTCTCACTGCCTGAAAATAACAGTAACACTGCTGCTTGATGCTTTAATTAGTATAATCTTGTTTGAAGCTGATAGACCACGTTTTAAGTGTTCCTGCGACAAAGAACAAGACTGTGTGACTGTGTGAAAAACAGGCCAAACGCACAGCCAAAATGTTCCTGTGGGCAGAGAGTATGAATGCCGGCTGTTCTGATTCACTCCCCATCCTGCTCGATCTGTGAATAGTATCCAAGAGCTGCTATCTAGGGCATGACGCTCCTGGCATGAACATTTCAAACCAAATTTGTCTGCCGTTTCCTGTAAGATGAAAGGAAAATCCCCAGGAAACTCCACACCTCATTGGAGGAAGTTTCACAGAGGAGGAAACATTGCCATGTATGGCCGCTCCTGTGACACTGCTTTCCACAGCCATGGCTGCAGCGGAGACGGTGTCGTAATCTTGTAGTATGTGTAAAGCTGCCTCAAACTGAAATATACTCTACTTCAAGGACACTAAAATTGGCTTTGAAATAGATGACTTGCTGAATTTCATCAAAATGGGACCTTCACATGGTGACAGTTTTGTAAATGAGCAGTGATCGAGTTTTCTCACAGTTATTCTTTTCTAAAAACTCATTTTAATTCTTTAATCTTCATATAGTAATCTCTGGAGGTCTAGAATGGTGGATGCTTGATTTTCTCATTTTACTGAATGAAAAGTACTGTATTGTGGGCAGATTTATACTCCATTTCTTCTTTTCTTGCTGAATTCTGTGTTAAATGGGATTAAAATCTAAAAGACAATGACTAAATGGTCTTTTTTTTCCTGCTTATCCAGTTGCATAACTTGAAACTGCATTTCCCTCCCACAGCTGTTCGAGTGGCCCGTGTGCATCGGTTTGTTTTCTTTGACTCCAGTAACACGTTGCTATTCAGACCAGCGTGGGTGGTCATCTAATGTACGCTCACCTGATCTTTAAAACTTCATTACTGGACCATTTTACCAGCCGAAAATGGAGTCCAAATGTTGGTCACTGGAACATTTCTACATTGTCATGTGTGGTGTTTGTCTTTAGTTTCATGGTGCATAATCCTTACATAAGTTATGAGACATGGAGGGGTTTGATCAGCTGCAGCACAATAACTGAGACATCCAACAACTCAGTGACATATTCTGAAAAAATAAAATTTCACATTCAGATTATCTATACTTAACTACAATGTAAATGTGCCGGCGCTGTATGGTGATTTATGCTTCTTTACAGCATTTCAAAGTGATGTCTTGCTTTTTTGCTTCATTTAGTTTTTATCTCTTTTACAATGGCTGCGTTGCACAAGAGGCACAGTTGTCTCTTCTTCTGCAGAACAGAAGCCTCCCATCATGTAAGGTGTGCAGTGATTTATGGTTTTGAGACTGTGGTCTTGTTTTCATTCTTTTTAAGAACTTTCCAAACTGTTCATTGTTATTTTTTTTTCAATTTCTCTTTTTCAACCTCTGAAAATTGAGATACTTTACTAAAAACTGCTGTAATTTCTAAAATTAAAAAAATATAAAGGTATCATCAACCCTGCCATTGTCTGGACTTGCATAAATTGAAATTCTGTGGATGTCTGTATTTCACCAGTCTTTTTTGGCCTCTCACCAAGTCAGGAGTATCTAGTGGCCTATGTCATATATCTGATGTTTGCCAATCTAGCTTCATCATGATTCAGACAAAGATTAGAAAAGTACCTCCATCATAGGTTTATTGGTAAATCTAAATTGCCCATGGCTGTGGGTGTGGGTGTGCATGGTTGTTTGTCTTTCTATGTGGACCTGCGATAGACTGGAAGCCTGTCCAGGGTGTACCCTTGCCTTTCACCTATAATGTGCTGGAATAGGCTCTAGCAGAGCCCTGTGACCCTGCAAAGGATTAAAACGAGTATAGAAGATAGATGGAAGTAACGCCATCATTTATTTTATTACTCAGCTTTTTATTCCTAGCTTGTCTTGTCTTTCATACACTGGTCCCTCACATTTATGCTGAGAGTGGAGGAGGACTAAAACACCATAATGTTTATTAAAACAAAAGCATATTAACAAATCATTTAAATAAAGCAATCCTTTTACAGATAAGCTATAGCATACATCGACCCTGTACTTTCTTAGAAACCACAGCTTAATTGTGGTATTTGTACTACTCGTTAATGTTAACTGAGTGGACACAATATAAGAAAGAGTACCACCCTCGATAGCGCTAATAAGTGTCATTAAGTAGAACTATCACATCTCTGGGAACATAACAAAAGCTGGAGGTACATGCATCCTCTAAAATGTGTTAGGGATGTGATGGATTGGACTCATGCTCAGATGTTTCTAAAAAAGTGCACAGTTACTTAACTCATTGCTAATCATTAATTGTACTGGGTCTCTCAGGGTTTTCAGCACAGAACTAACCTGTGAATGATCTATTGGGTCTTTTTTAAGTAAATCTCAGTATGCAATTGTTGTCCATGTGGAGTACATTTAAACCCTTAAGTCGTCCAAGTTATGCAAAAGCTTCACAATAGTTCACAGCTCATTGAGAACCTTACCAGAGTTTGTCTGGGCAGACAGTCCCCCCCCCCCCCTTTGTGTCTGAGAACGAGGACTCGCTGTACCATGTCGTGACTGTCTGCTAGGATGTGCCTTCAAGAACTCCGGAAGCAAGTCTCGAGATGGAGAAGGAGGATGTAACATCCGCGTGATCATCGTCTGAGCACCAATGGCTTTTCACCCAGCACATTGAGGACACCGGTATCCCCTGCCGCGCGTGAGGAAATGGGCGGTCCGGGGAAAGCTCGATCACTCTGCGTGGGCGAGTGAGTGGATTGTAAAGCAGCTGCAGCGGCGGTATTTAACAGAGAGCCGAGGAGAGCTCAGACAGTACGGAGCCCAGAAAGCTCGACTAAGAGACTGAGCAATTTCAGCACCAGCTCAAGCGGACAGCGACACGTAGCAGCATCTCAAAACTCCCATCATGGTTCTCATCTGGACCCAGTTCGGTGTGAAGCAGAAAAACGGCAATGTCAAGTGCAAAGTGCGAGTTATGCACAGGGGTGACAGCTCAGGCTCATCATCATCAGCTGTAAGTACATTTTCAGAAAGTTTGTCTCCTGTTTGTTAGTTCAGTAACTCAGATTCCACTTAGCTGCATGACTTCACGGCATTATTGCGATTCTGTTGCACTGGATTCATTCACATACAGAAATGTGCTGCAAAAGATCTCAGTCTTTTGCCCCTCCCAATTCCTACAGCAGACTTCCACATCTTCTCTTACGTTGTGCTGAGCATCAGCCTATGAAATTCATGTTGTTACCCAGCAGCATAGAGATAAGGGGGGATGCATAATTCACTGCAACTAGAGTAGATGATATCTCGTGAATCAGCAGTTGTGCTTTGATTTGTAAGAGAGAAATATTTGATTATCAAATACGAGTCTTTCACAAAATAAAACAAATGAGATTTTTCTGACTGTTGAAAATATGGGAAAGTTAATCATTTGAACCAGTTCTTTGTGTGTCAAAATTGCCTGAAAGACTGTTAACATCTCTTCAGGAAAGCACCAAGTCTGAGCCGGACACACCTTGCCTGTCCATCAAACCCCCAGGCAAGGATTTCTACAAAGTCCTGGGTGTCTCCGCTGAATCCAATGAAGATGAGATCAAGAAGGCCTACAGGAAGATGGCTCTCAAGTTCCACCCAGACAAGAACAGTGATGCTGATGCAGAGGACAAGTTCAAAGAGATTGCAGAGGCCTACGAGATTCTGACTGACCCCAAAAAGAAAAGCATATACGATCAGTTTGGAGAGGAAGGTAAGCAGAAGGAGATCTACCAAGGATGTGACTTCATTGTGATGACTTAAACAGCTTCAATAGTAACTGCCATCTGGCCAATTACACATATTCTTGTCATCCTGATGGCTAAAAGTTGATATGCAGTTGGATGTTGATGACTAAATCTCTTTCATCCCTGTTAAACCAGCACAACATGTGCAGTATGATAACTGTGAGGCTGTTAAATTATTCATGGAAAAGTAAAAGTTTTGCTGAGAACTTTTTAAAGTGGTGAACTTTTTCTAGGGCAGGAAGAACTTCAAAAACTTTGTAACAAGACTAATTTGCATCTAATCTTTTTGTTTCAGGCCTTAAAAATGGAGTGTCAGCAGGCCAAGGGAACATCTTCCGCAATAATTACTACAGCGACCCCCACGCCACCTTCTCCACTTTCTTTCACGGCTCCGATCACTTTGACATCTTCTTCAACAGTGAAGATGGTGAAGATGACCTCTTCAACCCCTTTAGACGCTTCACCTTCAGTCACGTGGGCGGGTTTGCCAGCTATGAGCCTGGTATGCGAAAAGGCCAGCGGCGGATGCAGACCAAAGCGGTGATCCACGACCTGCCAGTGACCTTGGAGGAGGTGATGCACGGCTGCACGAAGCATGTGAAGATCACCCGCAGTCGCCTCAACCCTGATGGCCGTAGCCTGCGGTCCGAGGAGAAGGTGCTAAATGTGGTGGTGAAGAAGGGCTGGAAAGCTGGAACGAAGATCACCTTCCCCAGGGAGGGAGATGAGGCACCCAACAACACTCCTGCCGACATCACCTTTGTTCTCAGGGATGAGGAGAATCAAAAGTACAAGAGAGATGGTGCCAACATAATCTACACTGCCCAGATCACCCTTAAAGAGGTAAGCTTTTAGGGTCCAAGCAAATCAAACAGAATGTTATAAAACATTTGACTGATATAAGAACATACACCCACCCAGAGAAAGGCTAAAAACATCCCCCACATCTTTTCTTTTTCATAACTGGTACATATTCTTTCTCAGATGCCAAAGAAAATCAAACCCTGAAAATCACCAATATCACACAAGGCCGAATTTCCAGTGGTTACCAAATATAGGGACGGATTTCTTTAAAATGTAGTGCGAGTACAGAACACGGTGTTCTTTTATGGGCATCCGAGCCTGTAGCTCACAGAGGACCGCCAGACCCCCACAAACCGAACAGCAGCAGTCTGCCAACACCTCAGTTACCTCACCAGCCCCTGCAGAGTGAGAGAAAGGAGCTAAATTTAGTGTCAGTGCTGACTGCACCCACGAATCACACTTCAGCCTCACTCTCAACCACTACGCTTGCTGCAGACTCCTCTGCCTTAACAAGGCAGGCAGAGAGACTCGCTCTGTCTCAGCCTCTCACTTTCACCAGCCCACGCACAGATTAGCAGGGTAGCAGTCACACAGACTGACATTTCAAAGAGCTCCTCCTCGTCCTTTGGCTCCCTTCAGTCACTGAAACACTTAACTCCCACACACAGTCAGAAAATAGAGCAGCAATTATAACATCTGTAACACTGTTGCATAACCTAGATATTCTTTCTTTTAAAAGAACACTCACTTGATTTCTATCTGTTATGCAACTGTACATTTATAAAGATACTATTTTAAGTGATGGTTTTTTTTTTGCTCTGTGTTAACAAATAGGCAACAGGTCTGCAGGTCTAACTGTGTGTTCCTCTTTTTGTCTTCAGGCTCTCTGTGGCTGCACAGTCAACGTCCCAACACTTGACAACCGAACGATGCCTCTTCCCTGCAGCGATGTTATCAAACCTGGTGCTGTCCGGCGGCTGAGGGGCGAGGGTCTGCCGCTACCCAAGAGCCCGTCGCAGCGGGGTGACTTGATGGTGGAGTTCCAGGTGCTCTTTCCTGACAGGATCCCACCACAATCCCGCGAGATCATCAAGCACAGCCTCGGCCAGTGCTAGCCTACTCTGGTTCTAGTTGACAAGGGCTCACCCCGTGTCTTTGTTGTAATCAATTCACAAACACAGCCTTGCCCAAGGTGCTAACATCACAACCAATCACAACCTCTTATTGTGTTTGGAAACGGCAAGCAGTGCTGAGTTGTAGTTCAGACAGGACTTCTGAGGAGAACCTTTCTGCAGATGTTTGGCATGATACACAACTACTATGATGCCACATGAGAAGCGAGAGCAGAATTGATTAAAGGTGTCTGATGTCTGAGGGTTAGCTTTGATGCAAGAGCCTTCTCTTGACTGAAAAGTTTATCTGTACTGTTATACTTGCGAACATTTGGCAGGATATCAGTGTGCTATTTGAGTCTGTATAGACTTCCTTAAACTGAAGGGTAGAAAATTATAGAAAAAAAAAACAACTTATTCTTTTTCTTATTTTTTATTATTATAGTTATATGGTGCTCATATGACTGATGTTTTGCATTGGTTTATTACAATAGCAAAATGTACTTGTGTGCAAAGAGCTACTTTGTGTACAAAATTAAAAAATATTGTCTCTAAAAGAGATTCACCAGTCAAATGTTCCATTGAATTATTTAAAATGTTTGTATATATTCTGCAGTGAAACAGCGGCTGACATGTTACTACCTGATTTTAAAGCATGACAAATAAAGAAAAAGTGAAACAATAATTTAACATCTTGCTTCTATTGTCCTTTGTGATGAATCAACCAAATACATTAAGAGATTATGAGACTGTGGGAGTCTCCAGGCGGGACTCCCACATGTTTGTCTCATATGTCTGACCCAGCCAGTCACCTCCTCTGGGCATGAAAACCATGGAAAGACGGGGTTGTGTGTACAGCCCCAAAAAGAGGATGCCATGATTCACAAATCTCAGAAGTCTAAGATTTTGTTGATAAAAGTACACAGAAAACATATGAAAGGTTGAAATTGAGATATTTTACAGCAACAAGCAACACTTGTGGAAATCGCCGTCTACTATAAATTCAGATTAAGATCTCGTCGTGCAAACAAATGCTTCCATCTTCTTTGGACTTAAAGGCAAGGTTAAAAAAAAAACTGTCCTGTGGTCAGAATCAGTCAGTAAATTTGATTTTCCTTTTGGAAACCAATGGACAACACATCCTCCATAACACATCAACGAGGAGGAACCTGCATCTCTGATGGTTGGGATCATCAGTGATCTGGAAAGACGCATACACATGCTCCTGTACAGATATATAAAATCTTTTTCAGAGAAGCTCTTGCATCTTTCAGCAAAACAATGCAAAAACACGTTTTTTTCTTAGTAAGTTTCCTCGCTATGCTTTTTATGTTTTCAGGGGTTTTTTGTGAATAAAATGGGACATGAAATGCAGAGCAAATATGCTGCCGTTTAGGGGCCCAATGCTGTCATCTAGTGGTCAGAGGTGGCTACAAAACGCAAATAATCCTGTAAACAACAAGACACACCTGTTGCTCTGAAATTCACTACCCTGAGCACCACAAATTTATCCAGATAACAATGGCAGAATTTGTCACAATGACGAGAAAAACTGTGATACGTAATTCAGATACAGAGACTTTACACGTCAGAGACACAGGAGACCTTCAGTCATTAAACAGTCCACACTGATTGACACATCAAACCACCTGTGCGCAGAGAGACAGCTTGAAACCTCAGCTGTCATCAGCAATTCTCTAAGATTCGGCCGTTATGTCTACAGGAATGAAATGTCGCAATCAAGTCAGAAAACACCAGTAAATCTGACGGAAGTTTACCCTGTGACAAACTTGACTTTAGTTGTCCTTCTGCTCATTCCCTGCGTTGTCATCCTGCTTCTTCTGAACTGCCTTTTCTTGGTATACAAAATACTGGTCCTGTCAAAGAAGAACAAAAGACAGAAGCGAGAAGACACGGAGGAGATGCTCCTGCGGTCCTCGCTTCCCAGAGTCAGGGTGTCGGACGCGGCCTTTTCCCCGCTGCAGGACGGGAGGAGAGCCTACATGTCCATGTCGGAGCCTGTCCTTACCCACCCACTCACCTCTTCCAGAGCGTCCTCCCGGGAGAGGGTCGGCGTAAATCACAGGATCCGGAACCTGAGGCCCGATGGTGCAACCGGCTCAGGGTCTCTGAGGGCGCCAAGCACCATCCGGGCCGCTTCTTCCGCTGCCGGCTTCACCCCGAGACTGCACGCACCCCCAGGCTCTCGGACCTGCAGTACCAGTACAGCGGGCTGGTGCAGAAGTGCGCCGGTTTTACTACAGTCCAGTGATTCTGAAGCTGAGACCAGAGTAAACCTGGTTCCTCCAAACTCTCCTATGGTGAGTGGTATGACCATTATCACTTGTTCATTCGGTTGTGCAGCTGGTTATCAACTTAATTGAGGAATATCTTTTTTGGCTCTTTTTCACTGTTCTTAGATTTAAAAGTTTATTTAAATGTTAAAGGATGCTTCTACCTTTTTTGTTCACCTTACGTTTGACATGAAACGTTTCTTTTTCATTGTAAAACCTCTTCAAGTGCATCAGGAATACAGCAATAACTGCTTACATATGTCATGGAATCAATATCAAATAACGCAGTGCATTTAATAGTAAGAGGGAACTAGAAAGTTAAATGATTTAAAAATAAATAAAGTAAGATTCTCCGTCGGCAACTCCGTAATTGTCCTCAACCCTGACATCCATATTTTGCATTATTTTTCCCCAAAATTATATTTGAGCCATTGATGCAAAACTGCATTTTATTGTCCTTGATCTCTTCAAGTATCCTCAACAATTTTTTAAAATTAGATATTACTTAAATAAAAATGCATAACCATTTGAGATTATCATCATCAACAACAACAGAAACAAAAGCAAAAGTTTGTGTGGTATGTGGTGGCCATGTGGGTAGCTACAGAAGTGAGTCGTAAACGACCAAGGAAGCGGAAATAAAGTCATAAGAAGTGGGGAAAAAGATCAGTCGTGGAAACATTTACCCTGGTAACTTGTCAACTGTAGCAAGATGGATCGAATACAGCACAGATTTGATTTGATTTTAATGTAAAGATGGTATAATGGAATAAGATAAATCTAATTTTCCACAGAAAAGCCCTCAGACACAGAGCGAGAAACCCCGTGAGGTTTAATTTCTGAACAGAGATGGGTTTTTTTATCTTTCCCCACTGTGGAATCATTAAGGTTTCATTTAGTCAATGCTACACAATATTCTCGTAATTTTAAAAAGAATTACCAGACAGATTTCCAAGCATAAATATACTTTATGACTAATGTGGATGCCTGTTTTTTAACTGTTTGGCTCACAGCAGGAGACTGAACATGCAGCTCATCTTCGTCGGAGCAGTACTTACGAGATGCTGACTGAAGTGAACTCAGGTGCCGCTGTGCACCCGTTTGACAAAGCGGTCATGGACTGTGAGTACGTACACCCAGCTTCAGATGCCTCCTGCCCGAACACATCTGCTGGGGGTCCTGGACTGGATAGCGACTTTGGGGCAAGTGCAGGTACTTCAGCATCCTGGAGCCAGACTGCATCAATATTGTTGTCATGAGCAACTATCGTTTCTTCAACAATCATCTTACCGACCTACTTATCCTATCGAAGGAGGACAAAAGTCCTAAGGCATCTTTTTATTGTCCAAGTTTTTGTCATTTATTTTCCAGAAGAAATACTTTAATTCTGGCCAGAATACTGAGAATGTTAATTTAAACCTAATGGTGAATCATCCTGCAGATAAACTTGATTTATCATGTGGGTTTTCACCTTTTTTTTTTTTTTTTTTTTTTTTTTTTTTTTTTCAAATGTCACTTCAATGTTTTTATCTGCTGAGGGATGTTTCTTTACCTTTTTTTTTTAATTTGTCGGAATAAGCAACATTTTTCACCTCCAAACTTACTCATGTGACATGAATCCTCCCCTGCAAACTCTTAATAATAATAATAATAATAATAATAATAATAATTCAAATTAAGTGTTAATATTTTAAGGAGCAATAAATGCTATTTCCATATGCATGTGGTGGATATGTTCTAAAAAGGAGGATAAAGCATAAGACGGTCTTCTGTATCCTAAAGTGCACCGTTAATGTCTTCCAGGTGTCTCCCTGCGAATCCTGTCGGCGGACAGTGATGGCCTGTCCAACGGTGTGCTGACTTCAGCTCTGGAGTGGGATTATTACGACCCCTGCTACGTCAAACAGAATAACATACCCAAACATAAACATCACATACCCGCTGTCCACACCAAACAGTACTGGGTTTAAATGAGTCATTTTTAATCTTCACTTTTAAATTTTCTTTAAAATAGCATACCGGTATGCATGTTTTACTTTCTGGAGACGGTTTTTTTCTCACCAAATATCACCGACTGCTCACTAACTTTAATGTTTAATGTTGTAGACGCGACCCTGCCACTGACCTCGTTCATTCTGTTTACACTCTTCACCTTTTGATTTAAATCATTTGTAAAATCTTTGATGTGCACGCTTCACTCATGATAAATTCAAGCCTAGTCACTGTTTTATTAATAATGACTGTTCTGCTGGTCGAGATTCACAAACATGCACAAAGATTTGTTTCACACTTTGTTTTGATGCACTCAAACCAATAAAGACCAAACAATTGAAAAAAGTGTTTTTGATCAAATCGATGGATGCTTCAGTCTTGACAGCATCCATACAAAACCTCAAGAACTTGCACCAATATTTTCTAATATTGATGTGTACTGTCAAACATGTATTAATATATTTAGGGTATCACTTTGCCGCTGCTTGCTCTTAACGGCCAGCAGATGGCTTCGTAGTTTGGTTGCTCTCTCTGGTCTCACCTTTTGTCATAATGATGCTGATTCTTTTTTTCAGGCTGCATCCACAGTAGTCAATATGGCTCCAAAATTGACGCCTGCAAGTGTTTCATCTCCATTTCATAAAATATGTTTAAAAAAATATATCTCCTTGCACATTTGCTCACAGTAAATGCATATCACAGTGCCATCTAGGTTTGCTGGTTATGCACATAGGAGTGTAAACAGACCTGCATCAGTCACTCTCACTAGTTGTCTTTTGTTGTATTAACTTTATTCTGGTTAAGACATTGTGGTGTGGCTTCATCCAGCACTGCTTCACATGGTGTAATAGAGCAAAAGTAGACAATGGGATAACTTTTCACTTCTTTCCTGCAAGGTGCATGTAACACTTGTAAAGCAATTTGCTTTATATCCATTGTTTGCTTGAGACCTTCATATCATATATGTCATTTGTAGGCGCTGTGTGTTAGTCCTTGCTGACATGAAGCCCTTCTAACTGGTGCACTATATAGGGGGTGTCTTTCACTTTCAGTATACACTATCTTCAGATTATGATTGGTGATAACTATTGTGTAACGATTACCCAGATGGTGTGCTACTTCTGGTCAAATTTAATGTGTTTATCTGACCTGTTTAACTTGCAAAGTGTAAACCATGATGCAATGCGTCACTACAGCAGAAGCCAGTCACAGTGACCGAGTGACTGGCCTCTGGTTTTGCACAAAAATACTTTTACATGAACATACAATCGTGAGGCTAGTATGCAGCACATGACGTGTACTCTATTGTATGCACAGTATGCAGTATTGTTTCAAAAATGTTTACTGTTTCCAAACAAATGCATTAACACTGACAGAAATGGGGTCTGCCTCAAATCAATATTTTGCCCAGGGTTGTAAATGCTGGAGTAGTGTAGATGCCAAACATCACTGTAACGAGCGTTTTACAGTTCTCTACCATGTTAATCAGACAGGTGAGGGAAAGGTGGGTGCAGTAGGCTATGCTTTTTTTCCTCATCCTCCTCTTTCTGGTTTTTTAAAAAGAAAAAAAATTTGGAAATCAGATTTTTAGAATAGTTTATCTGATCATGAGGTTAGATCACACACTCAGGTTTAACAAACCACACAAATAAAAGCAGCTGTTAAAGATGTGTGCTTTGCAGGAATTTGTTGAGGATATATATATATATATATATATATATAAAATGAACAAACAATAGTCTGCTCTTCGTCAACTTTAACTTGCAGATGAGCCTGCCTGAATCTTCTGCTGTAGAAGTAACAGGAGACAACTTCTCAAACTCCTAAAACGACCACAAATATTACGTACATTGTACAAATAATACACACATTATTCGCAATAATTGTTAACAAAAACACCCGTTTTTTTAACGCATTTCCACAGCCGTTAAAATCAAACGTTTGAAACAGAACGTTTTCTCCTTGGTGACTGAACTTTCTCTGCTGCTTATTTATTCCTGTGGAAAATTGTCCTTATTCTTTTCTCAATTTTTACTTCTCCTGGATCGCTGTCGACGCTTTCGATAAGGTATATTTGTTTAATATTTGAACTCACTCTTGTACACCTTCAAGCCCCGTTTCCGTAACATTCCGGGGTAGTTGTTTTTTTTTTTTTTAAATAGCGTTTTTATTTTTTCTCGCAGGCAGCGTGAGGATGGCGGAGGAAAACGTGAACTGCTGCAACAGGATCTGGACAAGCTGCTTCTCCAGGAGGATCGTGATGTACAGCGGGACCCTTGCGAGTGTTGTCCTGGGTGAGTTATGGACGTTTTTATGGGAAGGTTAATTACACGGCCAACTGCAAACAGGGACCTGGATATTTTAATTAAAAATAAATAAATAAATTTAACTTTATGCGTTTCTACTGTGGTTAAGATACATTAATGACACTTTAATGATGCGTCCATGATCATTTTCTGTGTCAGCGGGAGCTTACTTTGCTGCTTTTGTACTTCTAACTTAAATAAACAGTGAAGCTGAAAATTGGTCTCAGGTCAGAAAACTTTACATTCCAACGTCCGAGGCGACAATTGAACACAACGGCAGCACTCTATTACGTCATTTTTCACGCCGGTCCTTTTTGGACAAAATTCAACTTCAATTCAAGCACAGTTTATTTTTATTATTATTATTATTGTTAATATTATGGAAGAACGTAGAACATATATAACAAAACATGTGAAGAAAACAACTGAGACAGAGGGTAAAAGATCGAGAGAAAAAAGATGCATATAGATAAATTATAGCAAATGGTCATAATGAATCAGGGAATTTCTAATTAAATACAAGTAAGCGTGCTATTATTGGCTTTTTGATTTGAAGAGCCAAAAATAAAAATGATCTAGTGTTTGAACTCAATCACAAACACAGAGTAATTGTATTTCTTGTTAGCAAATCTATACTTTTATCTATGTGAAATTGTGTTAATTAAAAAATGCTTTGAATCTATCAGGAATCTGTTTTGATGGAAACCAAAAGAAACGCGTTGCCAAAATAACTGAAAATGGGTATAAATGCCAATAATTTGGAGTGAAGACAGTATCAAAAAATATAAACATCAGTGGCCCAGGCCTGCAATACACACTCATCGCAGAAGTGGAGATGACCTTTACCAACGGAAAAGTCATATTCTTTGCTGCCTGAAGCCACCACGTTCTGACTTTATTTGAATGATATATTTTATTTTGATCTGCAGTGGAGCTAATCATAATGCTAATCCCTTGAAGGTGTTGGTGCTGGCATCCTACTGAAGTATCATGGCCCGCTGTCAGTGGTGCAAGACATCTTACTTGGCATCCCTGTCAAAGTGCTCATGAAGGCACTTTCATTTGTGTTTGCTCCTTTCGTTATGTCAACGATTATCATCGGTAAGTTGCATGTGCATTTTTTCCCGAACAGTCTGATATATTAACATTAGATGGTTAAAGTCTATCTGTTTAACAGGAATTACACGTCCAAATATGAGCTCCTCCAGAAAAATCAACTCACGTGCAATAACATATTTTGTCTCAAGCACAGTGCTGTCTGTGCTCTTAGGTAAGAGAAATACCGTGCCTTAGTTTTGGGTGAGTTTGATCTTTTTTAATTGAACCTCAGTTTAAGTAGAAAAATCAAATGTGCCACAGCAGTGTTGTTGGTGCAGCTGGTCCAACCAGGGGTCGGCCTGGAGGTTGTTGAAGGTGACGACGACGACGATGATGACTTCTCCACCGTCTACACAGTCTCAGATCTGTTTAGGTGACAAAGCTCTGACAGTGTGCATTTAATTATTTCCCAGCTCAGCAATCAGGTGCTTTTATTTTTTTTTTCTTTAATTAAAGAACTCGCATCTCATTGTGGTTGGATCCATTTCTGATTAAAAACCAATGGACATTTAGTAGAATAAAAGCTACACTGAGACCTTAATTATCTTTATTTTTATTATTATGTAAAGATATTTTAAAACCTACCATTAGATTCACTCATCATCGTCATGACGTATGTTTGCAGAAATGTGTTTCCAAGAAATATACTTGCGGTTGGCTCTGAAAAGGTATGTTTCATTATTTACTGATGAATGCAGTAAATGACCTATCAATCACTCAGTCTAACATTCGGTTTTCACCTACTTCTTAGTACAAGACTGTGAAGATAATAGTGAAGCCTGAAGAAGACAGTCACGATTCTGTCTTTAAGGTGCTAAACACTTTTTGGGAAGTCTGCATTTTAGTTCCTATTTGGCCCCTTGTTTGTATTTTGACTATTTTATTTTATTTTTTTCCTTATTGTTTCAGGAAGCCACACAAGGGCACGTGGTGGGCAAATATGTAAATCAAGTCAACATTCTGGGAATGGTTGTGGTGTCCTTTATTATTGGAATGGCCCTTCGGAGTATTGGAGAAGACGGGAGAATATTTGTGGACCAAATAATCTTCTTCAATAATTTCTTCAAGTTTGCGCTTAAGTTGTTCATGTGGTAGGTGAAGGAGATGCATTATATAAACGTGTGATCTAGAAACAGCTTCTTTTACATTTCTTTGGTAGACAAAGACAACCTCCTGTCATACTGTTTCAGTCTTTTAAAGTTTTCATTTGAACTGACCACCTAAGAAATGTTGCAGTCTTTTCTCCTTTTTCTTTGTCCGTTTAGTTTCCTTCCAGTTGGACTGGGGTCCATGATAGCAAGGTTTATCCATGAGATTGAGTACAACTGCGAGATGCTTGTCAGTCTTGGAAAGTTCACTGCCGCAGTAATCGGCGGGTTTGTTCTCTGTCGTACAGATACAGCCGTGCCGAGGATATTGTTTCAAACTCATACTCACGTTGTGCTTTTTGACTTTTTGTTAGGCTGGTCATTCATGGAGCAGTGGTGTTGCCTCTGGTCTATCTGGTGTGTATGAGACAAAACCCCTTTTCTGTCACCAGAGGGGCTTTTTCCGCCTGTCTGCGCATCCTGCTTGTCCCTCGCAGGTATGTCAGTTTTCTTTATTTGTGTCTGGACTGAACTTTGCAGTGACAAAGAGAGAACTTGCATTAATGCATACTAAACATGTAGGTGAAGAGTACAGCGATGTTAAAGAAAATCCTCTTACTGTCTCCAAGCGATGCTGTTTCCGAGGTATATTTCTGTTGTGAGGAAGTCATCATGGTCGACAGGAGAATAACTCATTTCATGCTGCCTTTGGGACTCAACTTTAACATGGGTGGAACGGCCTTTTATGAAATGGCCGTGGCACTTTACATCTCCCAACTCAATGGCATCACACTGAACTGGGCCAGCTTGTTTACTCTTGGGTACGTAACAATCAGTATTTTCTTCATGCCTGTTTGATTTGAGAGCGAAAGTCATACAGTCATCAACCACTTCATTAGGTACGCCTGTTCATCGACGCAGATAGAATCTGAAAATGACAAACAAACAACAAACCTGTTCAGACTTTGCTGGTTTTGCCCAGTTTCCAGCTGAGAATCCAAAGTTAAGTGGGTTTTACAGCAGTTAGTCATAAACTGATCTGATTCTTCCGCAGACTGACTGTAGCGTTGGCCGTTGTAGGAAAGGCAGGAGTCCCGGCTGCGGGAACAATGACAACCCTCTTTGTTTTGTCAGCAAGTGGAATTTCAGCAAGAAATGCAACGCTTCCGCTGGCTGTTGAATGGCTGCTGTGAGTTCTTAACGCCTCCACTTGACATCAAACAGCACAGTACAAAGAAGGAAATAAGATGTGCTTACATAGGTTTCTGTGTTTTGTGTGTCCGTCAGATATTTCTTAATTTCTCTTGTCAACATCCTGGGAAACTGCTTTGGCGTGGCACTTGTCGCACATCTGTCAAAAGAGGATCTAAAAATGCTGAATAACCAGGTGTACGCTGGTGCCACATTAAACCCTTAATGTTCAGGTTCCTGAGAGACGGGACATCCCAGAGTTCCAGGTTCAGGTCTCTGCAGCAGCAGTTAGGTCTTCTCACTATCGGACACAGAACTGCTCCAGAACTGTGTTCTGGTAACTCAGCAGAGGAAAACTGTAACATCAGTGGCTACTGACACCATTGTTTGACATTTTATTTATTTATTGTTGATTTTGAGATATACACTTTGTAGTAATGTGTCATAAATGACTCCTTTATTACTTTTAGTTGAAGTCTAATCTGATTTAATTCTTCTTTACATGAAGCATATTTATATTTATCACTCTTGATGCATTTATATTTTAATATTATTAATTCTGTCACTTCAAATAAGCTGTTAAATATTTATTTCTTATTAGTTATTTAGAATTTAGTTTATTTGGATGGATGCACTGTTTTTTACTTCTTTCTTGTATAAATGTGATTAAATTATAAAATAATCAACTTCCTAATCAACTTATTACTAAGAGTAATACCTTTTTTAATAGCTTGTAGTTTCTATTGATTTAGAAGTGAATTTTTACTCTAAATATTTCCTAATTATAAAGTCACTTTTGAGTGGCTTAAAAGTAGGCCTGTTGCGTCCTATTTAATCTGCTTTAGTTGAATTACTGTTTAGTGTTTATTGTATAAAAGGAGGTGAACGACAGTTAATGTATATGCATGTAGGTTTTCAATGTCTTTGTTTTATATAGTCTTAAAAATCTTATTTTTTCTTCTTGTGAGACTTGTTTGATTCTCAATAAACATTAGAAAAGTATAAATTCTGCTGAAAACTGAGTTGCCTTTTTTTTTTTTTATGTGGACATGGGAGAAAGGAAGTGCACCCTACTAGAATATTCAGATTTTTCTGTATCAGGAAATTAATTTTTTAATGAATCTGTTTCTTACCAACTCTCAGATGATGTAAATGGAGCCTCAGATGACAAACACATGCAGAAGCAATGTTGAGTGAATTTTCAGATACTTCTATAATAACTTTACCAGCGGTGTTCATTGTGCCATGGCTGTTGCACAGATTAAATGTACTGAATACTTTATTTTACTATACTTTAGTTAAATAAGTTTGTGGTTTTGAAAAACAAGGTCTGCGTTTGATCCGTTTTCGAGGGTCAAAATTCCAGTGTGGATGCCAGGCATAGCAAAAACTTCAGCTTTAAATCAAATTGTACTAGTTGGAATGTCGCCTTAGATGTACAGATGACCCTGTTTTAAATTGTCAGTAGTTTAATCCACAAAGGTATTATTCGATGTAAATTAAGTGTAATGCTAGTGTTTCTTTAAACTGCCATTATACAGTATATTGCCAAAAGTATTGGCTCACCAATTCTAATAATCGGAATCAGGTGTTTGGATGTCCCCGTGCTGCCGTTTCCTCCGGGTACTCCGGCTTCCTCCCACAGTCCAAAAACATGCAGGGTAGGTTAATCATCATTCTAAATTGCCCGTTGGTGTGAATGTGAGCGTGATTGGTTGTTTGTCTTGTATGTGGCCCTGTGATGGACTGGCAACCTGTCCAGAGTGTACCCCTGCCTTTCACTTACTATGAGTCGGGATGGGCTCCGACCCGGAGACGGATTAAGCGTGAATAGATAATGGATGGGTGTTCCAATAACTTCCATGGCCACAGGTGTATAAAATCAAGCATACAAACAGTTTTTACAACTATTTGTGAGAGAATGGGTCGCTCTCAGGAGCTCAGTGAATTCCAGCGTGGAACTGTGACAGGATGCCACCTGTGCAACAAATCCAGTCACAAAATTTCCTCGCTCCTAAATATTCCAGTCAACTGTCAGCTGTATTATAAGAACATGGAAGTGTTTGGGAATGACAGCAACTGAAGTGGTAGGTCACGTAAACTGATGGAGCCAGGTCAGCGGATGCTGAGGAGCATAGTGGGAAGACACTGACAACTTTCTGCAGAGTCAATGGCTACAGACCTCCAAACTTCATGTGGCCTTCAGATTAGCTCCAGAACAATGAGCACAGAGTCCAGACCTCAACCCGACAGAACACCTTTGGAATGAATTAGAGTTGAGACTGAGAGCCAGATCTTCTGGTCCAACATCAGTGTGTCCTCACAAATCCATTTCTGGAAGAATGGTCAAACATTCCAATAAACACTCTCCTAAACCTTGTGGACAGACTTCCCAGAAGAGTTGAAGCTGTTATAGCTGCGAAGGGAGGACCGACGTCATATTGAACCCTGTGGATTAGGAATGGGAGGCCACTTAAGGTCATATGCCAGTCAAGGCAGGTGAGAGAATACTTTTAGCTTATAGTGTTTTTTTTTTTAAAAAAACACCTTAAGGCAGAGTTTACGAGTGTAGCACAATCACAACAGCAACTTCTATAGAAATTGAGACTAATTTCGCACATTTAATAAAACTTACAACATATGCATTTTACTATGTACTGTATTTTTGCGTGGGATCACCTTTACATGTTCATACAAATCTTATTAGCAGGAAAGTGAATTTTCTGTTTAAAATCAGATCATTTGTAGTTTTAACTTTTTTTTTTTTTTTTTTTTTTTTTACAAATGAGAACCAGCATTACCGCAAATAAAGAAACACGACTCTCAATTAAATGGAATAGTTTAATTCTCCATTAAGAGCTATCTGTACATTAAAGATAAGTGCCACTTGAATCTTTTAAAAGTCCATAGAAAGTATAACTGATGCTGCACAATGCAAACAAACAACCGGACCAAACGGCACCATCTCACTCAAAACTGGAGAGGAAATTCAACACAATCTGCTTGAGCTTAGCATCAGACGCCTCAGAGATTTTTCCGTCAGCCCTGTGAACAAATGAACAATGGTTACAAAACATCTCCAAAGTTAAAGCAAACAATCCTACCTTAAATATTTTAACTTACTTAATATTTCCCAGCAGTTCTTGGTGCTGGCTCAGTATGTGCTGCAGGAACGCTTTCTCAAACTTGGTGATCTTGCTTGGCTCCATTTTGTCCAAGTGACCCCTCACACCAGCATAAATAACGGCTACCTGCTCTTCGATAGCCATCGGAGCTGATAAGGAAAAGAATACGAGCAATATGAGGCAAGAACTGATCCATTATCTGAAAGAGATGCTGAAATGAACCATTAATACTTACAGTACTGGCCCTGTTTAAGGAGCTCGGTCAAACGAACGCCACGATTCAGCAGCTGCTGAGTAGCAGCATCCAAATCAGAACCAAACTGGGCAAAGGCAGCAACCTCACGGTACTGAGCCAGCTCCAGTTTCATGGTACCAGCCACCTGATGACAAGCAGGAATCAATGAGTTAACATGCTACATTTTAGTGCAAAAAAAACAAACCCAATAGATAAGAAGGACCAACCTGCTTCATAGCCCTGGTCTGGGCAGCAGATCCAACACGTGACACAGACAAACCAACGTTGATGGCTGGACGAATACCCTTGTAGAAAAGCTCAGTCTCCAAGAAGATCTGTGTGAAAAAGCAGCAGTTAAGGACAAGTTCAAGACTGGTTATGTATGGATGAGGCGTGACAAGTCACACTCTCACCTGTCCGTCTGTGATGGAGATCACATTAGTTGGAATGTAGGCCGACACGTCACCGGCCTGTGTCTCAATGACGGGAAGGGCGGTGAGCGAGCCGCCACCGAAGTTGTCGTTCATCTTAGCAGCTCTCTCCAGCAGACGGGAATGCAAGTAGAAGACATCTCCTGGGTAAGCCTCGCGACCCGGGGGACGACGAAGCAGCAGGGACATCTGACGGTAGGCAACAGCCTGCAGAAAGGCAGCGGTTAAGGCTGAATGCTTCTCTATACTTAACCACCTGACTTGCTCCACGTTCACAGCCCCTCCATCATAAGATGTAAACCCCACCTGCTTCGAGAGATCGTCATAGATGATCAGGGCGTGCTTGCCATTGTCTCTGAAATACTCCCCCATGGAGCAGCCAGAGTACGGAGCCAGGTACTGCAGCGGAGCAGCATCAGAGGCAGTGGCAGACACCACGATGGTGTACTTCATGGCATCGGCATCAGTCAGCCTCTTCACCAGCTGAGCCACTGTGGATCTTTTCTGGCCGATAGCGACGTAGATGCAATACAGTTTCTTCTTCTCATCAGTTCCATCGTTGAAGCGTTTCTGGTTGATGATTGTGTCGATGGCAATCGCAGTTTTACTGTAACACAAATTAAAAGTCAGCAACAACAGTTTTCATTTTAGATTAAATCCTTTTCTCTCATCTCAAATGGCACATGATGCTCTTCAATTATTCGTTTTGTTAATGTTTACTCTGGACTTTAACAAATTTAAAACAATTTTGAAGGTGAATAAAAAATGACAAAAACTATTTTAGAACAAAATACCATTTCATTACTTTTAAGTGTTTTTTACTCAATAGGCACTCTTCTTTTTCTTTGCTCCTGTATCAAATGAATAGCTGAACTACCAATAGTCATATCAATCAATTGATCAATCAAGAGTTTTGAGAAATTAAATGAGCTTTTATCAGCATTTCTGTTACCTGCTTTTAGGATAAACACTTCCACTACTGCACTTCAAAAGGAAAAGACATCATCATTATCTTGCTGCAATTTGCTAAAATATTCCTTTTGCACACCTGTCCAGGGTGCATCCCTGCTTTTCACCCATACAGAGCTAAGATAGGCTCCAGCAAACCCCTGTGATGCTGGACTGGAATAAGCAGGGATAGGTGTTGGATGGATGGATTCCCTTTGAACAGAATCCTCTTACCCAGTCTGCCTGTCTCCAATAATCAGCTCACGCTGACCACGACCGATGGGTACCAAACTGTCCACAGCTTTGATGCCAGTCTGCATGGGCTCCCTCACAGAGATCCGGGGGATGATACCAGGGGCCTTCAGACCCACACGCCTGCGGGTCTTGGAGCCAAGAGGGCCCTTTGAAGAGAACAGAAGAAGAACCCAGAATGAAATCTGCTCCATTACCTATCACTAAATAAATTTAATTGTTATAATAGTAAAAGATGACATCAGCCAGTAAAGCTTACTCTACACTATAAACAGAAACAATTAGTTGACTTATCAGTAAGTCTATCAAAGAAAATTCATTTTTTTCTGGTAGTTTTCAAAGATGAACTATGGGTACCAAAAACGTGAACGTTCAGAACAACTGACAATGAAACAGGTGTTATTTTAATCTCCTGTTGATGACAATACCATGATTCCTGTGAGCAAATGAACACGAGTTACCTTTCCATCAATGGCATTTCCCAAAGCATCAACAACTCTGCCCAGGAGCTCTTCACCAACAGGCACATCCACAATGGCACCTGTTCTTTTGACAATGTCACCTTCTTTTATCAGCTTGTCATTACCAAACACAACAACACCAACGTTGTCGGGCTCCAAGTTCAGTGACATACCCTGGATGAGAGAAACAATATTTATTTAAAAAAAAAACCCAATATGAATAACCAACAATGAACAAAGATTTCTGTGAGTCACGAGTTGCAATGCAACTAATGCTGCTGCATTTGCAAACTACTTGAAAAGATGTGGTACGTTGTGAAGTCGATGTGTAAGGTTTAAACCATCACCTTCAGACCAGAGGAGAACTCCACCATCTCCTCAGCCTGCACATTCCTAAGACCATACACTCTGGCAATACCATCGCCAATGGACAGCACACGACCAGTCTCCTCCAAATCAGCACTGGTGTCAGCTCCCATGATCTTCTCCTCCAGAATGGACGACACCTCAGCTGTCCCTTTGAAGTGCAAGAAGTATTCACAGAGCAAACATCACTAAATATACACATTTGGTTTGACATGAATCTGTCTGGCAGAAACCATTCAGAATAGTCAAACCATTCGTTTAGGTCAAGATAAGTGTCCTGCAACACTGACCTGTTTTCTGGAGCCATGGGCAGCTGGTGTGTAGATTCTTGGCTCCTACACATGCTGCAGCAATGTTCTTTGACACCTGTAAAACATTAAAAAAAAAAAAAAAAAAAAAAAAAAATTTTATTTAGTAAATACATTTTCAAAAATATGTTGCATCTTTCTCAGAAGGGGAAAAAGTAGATTAACAGGCAGAAAGTCCTATGTGCTTATTGTGTAAACAATATATAAATGTTAATACAACACATAAATATGGTGTTGAGGGTAAAGACAAATTTAAATCAAAGCAGTCTGAATTAGAAATTCAGGTCAAACTTTTGAAATGGGTCATAAATCACCTGATGCAAATAGTCTTTCAGTTTCAGATAGTTAACTTGGCAAGTTGAACACAAAACGTGTACTATGCAACCGGATGATAGACTAGAATTCATATAAGCCATTAAAGTTAACCTACAAGCTATAAGTCACCTTTTGCAATCAAAATAATATTAATTTCCTCTATATCACCATAGTCTGACCGTGTTTAAAGGTCTCTCTGTGTCTTGTAACGTGTTGGCACTTGGCAGCTCAATTACAGTTCAAATGTATAGTGTTCAGAACAGGGAAATGTCTTAAATTAATAAATAATTCAAACCATTTCAACAATTTTGTTTAATATTCTAACGGACACAAAAGCAGGAAAAGCACGAAACTGACCTTCAACTCTAAACTACACTCGTAATTCCTGCAAATTAGCCCAAACGCCTCCGCTGAAGGTTTGCAAACAGAGCAACAAACTGATCACGGATCAATTTCATCATTTAATTTCCTTCTGTAATTTATGCGCCGTTCAAAACGTGCGTTGCTGCCGTGTGTCCGCTACAAATGACACCAGCGGGCGTGAAGGGCCCGGTGTCCTACCCGCTAAGACGCCGCGCCACCGCTGCGCCACGTCAGTGAGACACGCTCTTTCCTCGTCGAAACGGGCGAGAATCTACACAAAAACGTGTAAGAGTCACTTACAAATCCTCCCCTTCGAGGAAGGTTGCGGGCAAGAGCCACTGCGACGCGAACTGACAACATGTTGCTGCCCTGTGTCTGTCCTGCTCCCGGGGCCCAGAGAGAAGGATGGCGGACGGAGGCGGCGGGCAGGAAGGTCACGGCAAGCGGAAGTACTTCAAAATAAGTCACTATTTTCTTATTTTCTTTCTTTCTTTCTTTCTTTCTTTCTTTCTTTCTTTCTTTCTTTCTTTCTTTCTTTCTTTCTTTCTTTCTTTCTTTCTTTCTTTCTTTCTTTTTACAGGTAAGTGTATCATAATTGCTTGAATGACTAATAATTAAAAAACGAACTCTTTAAGACATGAATCAACACATCTCTTTTGTACATTAATGTTAAATTGTACTATGCTGGTTTTCTTTGTTTGTTCAATTGTTTTTTAAATGCACAATTTATAATTAAATAAGCAATTATATACAAATACGTTTCCCAAATGTAACTTATTAAAATAAATTAAATATACACAAAGGGCAAAGGTGGTGTAGCTGTCCAATTAATTTAACTACAGTCCTATAGGCTATTTTACATTTTGTACAAGCACTGCCAACAAAATCTAATGCAATGTTCCTGTGCAATTATCTATGTTTCATTATGTTTGTAACTATCGTTGTACTCACAGCAAGAGGGAAAATACTGTGAAATGAATGTTGGAAGAGGCGACTTTTGACCTATTGAATTGAATTAGAGGAATGTGGTTGATGGTCAACATTGTGATTGAATCAGATAACATGATTAAATCAGACGACGTGACTGAATGCCAGCAATGTGACTGATTTTGTAACTAGGTGTATGGAGCCTATATATATGGTTTACATGTGTGAATCAACTTCAGTAGTCAGGAGGAAGCTGACACTTGATGTTAAGCTGCCTGTCTACTCCTTGTACAAATAATAAGATTGTTGAATCTAACCTCTCACTCTCTTGTGTCTTCATTCTTGCTGCTGCATAGTTGGAGTGAAGAAACAGATTTTTCCAACATATCTTGGTCCTTCGAGCCGGATTCCAAAATCCCTGCCTGGGTCGGAGCCTGAACGCCAAGGACGCTAAAAGCTGTGCACAGTCAAGCCTGAGGCTTGAATGAAAGACTCCGCTCTTAAGTTGAGTACAAAGGAGGCCAGCTGAGCTGGGTTTGGACTTCGTACCTGGGAGGGTGATGGAATTCCATATGAGGCAAGATGCTGATGGGAATGATTATGAATAGAAAATTTGTGCAAGTGACTGGGTTACCGCGTAAAACAAAAAAATCCTTAGGAAATGGGGAACCAAAGTAAGTAGGTTCTAAAAGATAACTTTGTGCAGCATGTATAAAATAGGCGCAAAAGAAGAACAACGTTGTGTGATTGTGAGTGAATGAGGTATTATTCCTGCAACTGAGCAGGTGGATGGAAACCTCATGTTAATGTAAATCCACTGTCTGTTGAAGTAGGTTGCAGGAAAATCCTATTTTTAAATGGGTAAATATTATAGCAAGGATTCTCCTCCTTTAAAGGGGGATGCAAAATATATGCAGTCAAAAGGAGAAGATAATGTAAAACACTTAAAACGCTGGGAAAAAAAATATGGATTTGATGGGAAATTAGAAATAGAATCCTGCAGGATCTTAGTGCATAAAATAAAAATTAAAACAGGAACAGATGTTAAGAAACAAAAAGAAGAAGGGTTAGAAGCCGCCAAGAGATGGCTTGAGGAAGCTCATAAAAGAAAACATGGACAAAAGAAAATGGAGGAAAAAACCTCTGCCTTGATAAAACATGTAGGAGAGGATGACGTAACTGTAGTGAGTCCCACAGAGCCCCAGGCAGACCCTGATGTCCTTAATGGAGGTGATAGTGCGGAAGAAGACGACCTGACTGGCTCACTTTTTGATTCTGCTGGACCAGCACAGAGTCCTCCCCCATATACTCCATCTCAAGACATTAGACCCGCGAGACAACCATCATTAAGCGAGGCTACAATGAGATCCGGGGTTCAAGTACAAGCCAATTCCCCAGTAATTACTAGGCAACGGACCAGTATGACCCAAATGCAGAACCCCGTAGAACCGCCTGCAAGACCAGAGGACACTTTTTCTCTTATAGAAGTACCCAACCCTGGAGGTGGACAGGCGAATGGACAAGGTGGTAGATTTCCTGATACTATTTATGTTTACAGAGTATGGACAGACAGCGATGTATCAGAAGCTGTTAAAGGGATTACCTCTCCTCAGGTAGATGTAGACAGGTTTCAACAAGAAATGAGCGATTTGCAGCGAAGCTATAGGTTGAATGGACGAGAAATGGAGAGAGCTTATAGGAAGGCTCTTATGACAGAATGGGTACATGTGTGTGGAGATTGGAACCCTAATGATAGTGCAGGGGAACCACTTCAGCATGATGCAGCAGAATTAACAGTACGGATGAATGCCTTGAGAGACAGGGCTAGAGTAAGATATGCCCGAAGAGCTGACTGGCTGGAAATACATAGAACTACGCAAGGAGAAGATGAGCCAATGGAGGATTTTTATAGGAGAATGAAGGATGTGTATGACAGGAATAGTGGACACGTGCAGGATGAAGATCTTAATAGCACTTATCAGCAACAGCTTAAGTTTGCATTACATCGAGGGAGTATTCCTGCAGTAAGGAGTTTTGTAGATAAGCACATGGTTACTCTTAACTCTGCAACTGTACCGCAATATTTGGATTATGCTAAACATGCAGAAAAAGTCATAAATGAGAAGAAGAAAAAGAAAAAGCCAGCCCCTCAGCTGGTGTTTATGGTGGAAGACACTTTGTGGTATCAGCAACAGAATGGAGGAGGAAGTAGGGGCCAAGATCGTAACCGAGGTAGAGGAAGGGGCAGAGGAAGAGGAAGAGGAAAAGACAGATGTTACAGATGTGGTAAGATGGGGCACTGGACACGTGACTGCACTTTGCCTGACCCAGAAGCATGACTAGAGGAGGTGAAGATGAAGGAGCAGATCAGAGAAGCAGAACTGAGAGTAGAAGAGGAAGTGTTGAACTTAGGTGAAGTGTTTTTACATGTGAAAGAAACAGCAGAAATAACCCTAATGGTTTGTGGGAAACCTTTAATTTTTGTGCATGGCCATGGAGCAACCAGAACTGTTTTAAGACAGCAATTGCCAGGACTAAGAATATCAAAGGAAGTGATTTTAGTGACGTTGGCCAGTGGACACTTGGATAAGGAACTGTTGTCAGAGTTAGTGGAGCTTGGAAAGTACATGTTACCAACGCACCTTTACAGGTGGGCAGCCACATTGAGCCATGGGCCATGCCATGTCTCACCAGGAGGGCACATTTACAGCATACAGTTTTATAAATTACTCCAGAATGTTTTGTGCAGCCTGTTTAATTTGTGCAAAAAACAATCCTCAAGGCAATGTCAGATCAAAAAAATGACAATTTCCACACAGTATTTGAAGAGCTACATATGGATTTTATAGAGCTAACCAAATGTGAAGGAAAAAAGTTCTGCTTAGTGATTATAGATTCTTTCTCATATTCCCGGTAAACCACCCTGATGCCCTAGCAGTGGCCAAAATACTATGTAGAGAAATGATTCCCTGTTTTTGGGATCCCTAAAAGAATTTGTAGTGATAATGACACTTATTTTTCTGAATCAAGTGATAAACAGTATAGGACAACGAATGGGGATAGAGTTAAAACATCACTGTGCACATCACCCTCAAAGCACAGGACTGGTTGAGAGATATATTGGTATCATAAAAAGTAGATTGCGAAAGGCAGTTGAAGAGACAGGACAAAATTTGATGTATTGCCTAGATTTCGTAAAACTCCACATGCACATAACTCCTAATATGACAACTGGTTTGACACCCTTTGAAATATTATTTAGGAAAAGATACTTCAACTTCAGAATAATAAGTCCTGAAAAAGACAAATAGGGAGATAGAGATGAAGAGAGATAGATTTGGTAGCCTATATGAGACAATCTCTGCAGAGTAAAGAGGTGATAAATGTTAATCAAATGCCAGATGATTTGCTCCCCCTGCAGGACACAGGTGGAATCATTAAGATTGGAGACTGGGTACTGATAAAGAACATCAAAATGAAAAAACTGGACCTCACCAAGGTGGGAAGGTCCATTTCAGGTATTGCTTACTACACCAACTACAGTTAAAATAGCGGAAAGGGCCTCCTGGATTCATCTGTCACAATGTAAGAAGCAGAAGTTTTTACAGTCGGACCGGGGAAGGTGGTGATAAGTCTGACTACAAAGGGAGGTGGGCTGACTAGCTACCCACTTGTCTCAAACTCAGTGAAGAAACCCTCTGATCTGCCTTCTCCATTAGGGGTCAAAGATGAGAATTCTGCTCCTTTTGCTGTGTGCAGGTGTCCTAGGATGTGTTATCTGGTGGACTGGATCAGGTATTACGAGACAAAGAAGAAATACACATAATAGATCTCCATGACCATAATGGCAACTTATGGTGTTAGGTTGTGGTACTTATTGCAAGGAACTATACCAATGGGAGTCGTTATGTGTGCTCTAAGACAGTCTGACAGTCCTTTCAGCATGCCCTGGCTGGTACCGATCCAAGAAGTCTTAACTACATTCATGTATGTAGGCCACCCTAATCAGACAGCAAGGAAAGAAAAAATGGGAAAGTATTTTAATTGAACTATAGATGTTAAGCCACCTCAATTAAGGGATCCTTCCAATTTTACAGAAGAAACTAAAACTACAATTGCTCGAGGGGTTATGTCTCACTGTTGTGTCCAGTGGACTGTTAAAGCAACTTTGTGCATAGAAAGTTAAAGAAGCAATATGGAGGATTTGTTCTTCGGTAACTCTACTGTCACGTGCCTAGGCGTTTTAAATGCATTCTGCTTGAATGCAGATGAGTGTTTAAAACAAACTAATCCATACCAAATTCCCATGGAGAATTCTGCCCTTACCTTTTGGACTCAGTTGAACCTAACTGCACTGTCGATGCGTAATGAATCTGTTGGAGGAAATAACGGAAGAATTCCCGATACGTGATACTTCTGCCCAACTAGTATGGTATGGACATGTGGCACAGAAAGCTACCTGTACTTACCAAAAGGTTGGTGTGGGAGATCCTATCTATCCTACTTAGTTCCAACTGTTCAGGTGTACTCTGGGCTAATTCAACACAGTCATTTGCATTGACAGAAGTGTGACACAGGTACAAACTCTGAATTGCGAATTCTCAAGTGGAAAGGGATTTTGGGAATTACTGTTGGCTGAACAAGGGGGTACTTGTGCTGTAATAGGAGACTGGTGCTGTACCTGGATCCCAGATGAGACCCAGAATCTAACCTCTCTTCATGAGCATCTACAGGACTTGCTGAACCAGATGAAGAACACTGATTCCGACAATACAGACTTTGATTTAAGGAAATGGATGACCACGGGTCCTATGCAATACAAATTGGCAATAGTTTTGATTCCTTTAGTAGTGGTGTTCATGTTGTTTCGCGTTTTTACCTCCTGTATATTACCCTGTATATCCCAAATGATCATGAAATCTGTATCTGGATCGGTCCGATAAGTTTTGGCTCAGGATAAAGTTGATGTGTCTATACTGAAACATACTGGAAACAATTACAATGATAAATGCGACGATATGGAAACCATAGCGAAACCAAGTGATGAAAATGAAATGTGTACAGAAAAATGAGAGAAGATGTACAACATTGATGTAACAAAGTCACTGAGATGAAAATGAATGCAAAATTATCTATGTTTCATAGTGTTTGTCACTATCTGTAACTTGTACTCACAGCATTACAAGTGGAAAAATAGTGTGAAATGAGCTTTGGAACTTTTGACCTATTGAATTGAATTAGAGGAATGTGATTGATAGTCAACAATGTGATTGAATCAGACGACTGGACTGAATGCCAGCAATGTGACTGATTTTGTAACTAGGCGTATATAATCTATATATATGGTTTACATGTGTGTATTAACGTTAGTAGTCAGGAGGAAGCTGACAGATGATGTTATGCTGCCTGTCTACTCCTTGTACAAGTAATAATATTGTTGAATCTAACCTCTCACTCTCTTGTGTCTTTATTCATGCCGCTGCATAGTTGGAGTGCAGAAACAGATTTTTCCAACATTTTTATTCAGTAGTTTGATCAATCCATTTATCTGTCCATCAGCCATCTATCCGACAACTGGAACAACTCTGTGTTTTTGTATATGTTTTTTATTTGTATGTTGCCAACAAATCTGTAGTTACTCCCCTTTTTTCAATGACATTAAAGGCAGTGAAAACAATAATCCAGATTTAAATGATTTCCGTCAAGTAGTTTGATTTTAACGTTAATGGCAAGCCATAAGATTTTAAAGTTGACAGTTTTCTACGGTTGCTTCACATAGACTACAATTATGACTATTACAGAATCAGACACCTGGAAGTTTGTATAAGTTTCTCTGTCCAGGGTGCTACCTCGCTGTCTATATACCTGCTGTCAACAGGTGAGAATACTGATCAACAGATAGTTATGTTCTTACTTCAGTTACTATATATATATAAAAAAAAAAAAACTTGTTCCTCACCCTCTGTGGGTGGTGTCCCTTCTAAGCTCGGGTCCTCTACCAGAGGCCAGGGAGCTTGAGGGTTCTGCGCAGTATCTTTGCTGTTCCTAACACCGCACTTTTCTGGACTGAGATGTCTGAGGTTGTTCCGGGGATCTGCTGCAGCCACTCTTCCAGTTTGGGGGTTACTGCCCCGAGTGCTCCGATCACCACGGGCACTACTGTCACCTTCACCTTCCAGGCCTTCTCCAGCTCCTCTCTAAGCCCTTGGTATTTCTCAAGCTTCTCGTGTTCCTTTCGCCTGATGTTACCATCACTTGGTACTGCCACATCCACCACCACGGCTTTCCTCTGCCCTTTGTCTACCACCACCATGTCTGGTTGGTTTGCCATCACCATCCTGTCTGTCTGTATCTGGAAGTCCCACAGGAGCTTTGCTCTGTCATTTTCCACCACCTTGGGAGGTGTTTCCCATTTTGACCTTGGGGTTTCCAGCCCATACTCCACACAGATGTTTCTGTAGAGTATGCCCACTACTTGGTTATGGCGTTCCATGTATGCTTTCCCTGCCAGCATCTTACACCCTGCAGTTATGTGCTGGATTGTTTCCGGTGCTTCTTTGCACAACCTACACCTTGGGTCTTGTCTGGTGTGGTATATCTGGGCCTCTATTGCTCTGGTGTTCAGAGCCTGCTCCTGTGCAGCCAGGATGAGTGCCTCTGTGCTGTCCTGTAGGCCAGCTCTCTCTAGCCATTGGTAGGACTTCTTGAGATCAGCCACTTCAGTTATGGTTCGATGGTACATCCCGTGTAGGGGCTTGTCCTCCCATGATGCTTCCTCCTCCAGCACCTCTTCACCTTGCCATTGTCTGAGGCATTCACTGAGTACGTCATCCGTTTGGGCCTTGTCCTTGATGTACTCATGGAGCTTGGCAGTTTCGTCCCGGATAGTGGCTTTCACACTCACTAGTCCTCGGCCTCCTTCCTTACGGCTTGCGTACAGTCTTAGTGTGCTGGATTTGGGGTGGAACCCACCATGCATGGTGAGGAGCTTCCTTGTCTTAACATCTGTGGTCTGTATCTCTTCCTTTGGCCACCTTATTATTCCTGCAGGGTATCTGATCACTGGCAGGGCGTAGCTGTTTATTGCCCGGGACTTGTTCTTGCCATTGAGCTGGCTTCTTAGGACCTGCCTTACTCGATGGAGGTATTTGGCTGTTGCCATTTTCCTTGTAGCCCCATCGAGGTTACCATTTGCCTGTGGTATTCCAAGGTACTTGTAACTGTCCTCAATGTCTGCTATTGTTCCTTCTGGGACTGAGACCCCTTCTGTGTGGACTACCTTGCCTCTTTTTGTCACCATCCGCCTACATTTCTCAAGCCCGAATGACATCCCGATGTTGTTGCTGTAGATCCTGGTGGTGTGGATCAGGGAGTCTATGTCCCGCTCGCTCTTAGCGTACAGCTTGATGTCATCCATGTAGAGGAGGTGACTGATCGTAGCTCCATTCCTGAGGCGGTATCCATAGCCAGTCTTGTTGATTATTTGGCTTAGGGGGTTCAGACCTATGCAGAACAGCAGTGGGGACAGCGCATCTCCTTGGTATATGCCACATCTGATGGACACTTGGGCAAGTGGGCAATATATATATATATATATATATATATATATATATATATATATATATATATATATATATATATATATATATATATATATATATATATTTTTTTTTTTTTTTTTTTTTTTTTTAATTAAATTTTAAGCACATCTACCTTCTAGTATGGTTCCAAACCAAGATGCCAGATCATCTAAATTGGTGATTTTAAATTTCCAAGTAAAAGAAAGAAAGAAATAAAAGACGTCAGTGCTATCAAACTATGTGATATTTTGGTAGAACTTTAAATGTCTCTAAAACCACCACAAAATATTTTAAATGTCTTAAATAATTAGATTTAATTTAAGAAGGTTCCGATTCTAGCCCCTACCTACCTGCCTTTCTTTTTTTAGAGGCTACTACTGTCATGCAAGCACTTTTGACCTCATTGCAAACCTGAAACTGGTACACCATATAGATACACCACGTCTGTGTTTCCAAAAAGTCTTATGAGTTGTCTGGGCAGAAATTCTCACACTATTCCTTCGTATAGGTTTTCGGTTGTTTTTTTTTTCTCACCCTGTAAAATTAATATCTAAGGAAGACTATTAGGGCCACTGAAAAATAAAATTCTGTAAAAAAAAAAAAAACAAAAAAAAAACAGAATTTTAATCTCAGAATTCGGAATTTTTCGCAGAATACTTTAATTTTAGTTTTTTGTTTTTTGTTTTCGTTCAGCGGCCCTAACAATCTTCCATAAATATCGGGCGGAAGAGGGCGCTAGAGTCGAAAGCCGCGGCCGGAAGTGACGCAGCCAGCTTCGTGAATGACAGCCGACGGAGACATTTTAAAACAAACAGAGAGCTACGTGCTAACGGCTAGCGGAGCTCTCGTAGCTGGGAGCGGGCTGCGCCAAAAAACGCATTGAAATCCCTCCGGCTCGTAGAGGAGTTAAGGGAGATTAACCGGTGATACATTGTGTACAAAGCGAAACCGAGACTCTGAAAATTGCGGAAGATGCGGAGCAGTGGGACTCCGGGAAACAAAGTGTAACTAACGCCGTGGTAAGTTGAAGCCGTCGTTTTCACTGTTCGCGTTAGCCGCTAACTGTTGACATGATCTTGCCTGCTCAGACAGACGGATGCCGCTTCCATTTATAGGACCCTGCGATGCAGCTGTCCTGCAAGCTCAGGGTTGCTTTTTCCAGGATAGGTTTGCGGTGGATGTGATAACGTCTAACATTACCTTCAGTGAGAGGCTAAAATGTTGTGTTAGCCTTAGCTAGGCATAGATACGGCTAACGAAAGTCACCCCCCCCCCCCCCGCACATGCACGCACGCGCACACACTTCCTAGTACGCACACGTCCTCTGATAAAACTTATTTAATAGTGTGAAACGGGATTAGTCCAATATCAAACGTTTAACGGCGAACTAATTTATGTGAAGTTGCGGACGTGCTGTAACCTTTTTCTTTTAAAGATTTTAAGATGAACGCCGTCTCTAATATACAGAGACACGTTTGAAATGCGCCTGAACTGCCATTGTGCCTTTTTTTTATATGTTTAATACGTACTGTGCTTTATTACTTGTATATGAAAGGCAGCAGTAAACATTTGATCGTGTAAGCTAACTCGTTTTGTGTCTTTACATTTGAAATACTCCGTTACGATTGAGAGGAAACCGCTAGTTTCCTAGGTAGTGTTGAACATGATCAGCTTTTTATTGGTTGTGTAAAGATGTTCCGACTTCTTTTGGCCCATTAGTTCTTATATCAGTAATTTTCCATTTATGTCTGCTTATTTTGGGATAGATCCACATAGGCAGATGCACATTAAATTGCCTTTCTTTTCAGTTGTACACAATCAGAAAACTGTTTCAATGTTCTCTTTAAAGCATATTTATGTATATAACATTTTCAAATATTTATTTTTTGAGCCTTTATCAGCCAGTATAGGATGACTAGGACAGAAGTGTTATTCGTTCCTACTTGCATGGAAAACAAATGATGTTTTGCCCTCAGACATCTTGCAGCAGACCAAGATTTTTAATTTTAATTTCTTCCTGCAGGTTCTACTGTCCAGGCACATTGGTCCATGTTTGCTGGACCTTTGGGCTCTGGGCTTAACTAGCATGAAGATGGCTGATTCAGAGAAGGCAGAGGAATTTTTGGATGCTGAATGTCCACCAAAGTGCCTTGATGAAGCTCAGTCAGCCACAGCTTCTGTTCAAGGAGAGCAAGACGAGCATCTGAAAACGGAGACCACCACCAGTACCAGTTCCCCTACAAGGGAAAAGGAAGGAGATAGCCCTTTGAATACTGAGGGTGAGCAGAGTCTCCTCTCCATGCCATGTTTGATGAAAGAGCTCCACAGAGACTCCCCAGAGTCCCAGCAAGCATCTGCGGGGAGTGACAAGCCTGCATCATGTCATATTTATGAGAGTGACTCCTCGAATCCATGCATGCTCTCCCCTTCATCCAGCGGCAACCTGGCTGACTCAGACACACTTTCCTCGGGGGAAGAATGTGCTGCTGCTCCTATAGGAGGAGAGGGAGTGGGCAGCATGGAAGCTGCTAATGATCCTGGTCAAGAATCAAGACAACAAACGTCTGCCACAGCTTCAGGAGGAAGGAAGTCTCGGCGATCACGTTCGGAGAGTGAAATGCCTCCCAATGCAATGGCTGCAAAGAAGAACCGCTGCCACCCATCAGTGGTGGCAGCAACAGGGCAGGAAAAGCAAACCAATGGCAAGCTGGCAAAAGTGAAAGGTCACCGGAGCCAGAAACATAAGGAGCGTATTCGTCTGCTGAGGCAGAAACGAGAAGCAGCAGCACGGAAGAAATATAACCTGCTGCAGGACAGCAGTACAAGTGATAGTGAGCTCACATGTGACTCCAGCACCAGCTCTTCTGATGATGAGGATGACGACACTTCCGGAGGCAGCAAGACAATCAAGACAGATATTCCAGGTATCATCTGATGATCCCATCACATGATTATAGCACAGTAGTACACCTGAGTAAAACAGTACCAGCCACTTTGATTTATCATATAAAACATCTTTATAAAATACAATCAATAGAATACACTGTGAAACATCAGACGAGCAACATAAGAGAATCCGTGACAGGCTTTCTGCATGACATCAAATTGATAATGTAATGAAATATGAATAATAATCTTAAAATCCAGTTTAACAAGATTTTTATCACATCAAATCTTTACAAGGCCTGCTTTGTCTTTGTTTCATCAGCCACTTTCTCATTTTCTTTTTCCTTCTTATTTCCTCATTTATCACCTATAGCCATTCACCTTCTCTTGAAACGCATAAACTTTGATTAGAGGGTCTGTGTAGTCACCTGCTGTTTTACTTGACATGTCTTGTTGGAACTTTGTCTCATTGTTTGCATGTTTTCAAAGTCTAGTCAGCATTGTTCAACTCATGGACTGATGGTTTTCTAACACATAATGTGTGCTGTCCAGTTTGAGCAGCGCATATCTTCATCCTCTGCTCTAGACAGATGTGCACAGTCTACAGTCCTGCTGTGTCAGTCTGAGTTTCTAGACATCATTCTATTAGATTATAGATTTGAAATGCAAATATTTACACAATTTCTTTTATTATCAAGTGTCTGCATCATGGAGAAGAAAACAAAACTACTAGGAATTCAGTATATCCATTTCTTTTCTTCTTTTTTTGTCTTAATCAAATGTGCCTGCAGCATTTGATTTGAGTCCACATAGGTCATTCTCTTCTCTCTGTTCACACAGGTGGCAAGTTTAGAAAAGTGTTTTGTTTTTTTTTTTCCTTCCTATAATGGACTCAGCAGCAACTTCAAATAGTCTGGTAACTCTTGTGTCAGTTGCTGAAATATGTTAATGCATGCACATTTCTGACTGAGGATGCTTTTGCGGTAAACTGAGGTACAGAAGTGTCTGGTGTGAACAAACATCAGAGTGCAAACACTGATTGTACTGTCAGCGTACACGTTGGAACTGTGTTTGTCCTCATTTGAGGTAGAACAACTTTGGCCGAGCGTACGTGCAGGCTAGAATTTAAAGGTCTCACGCTGCTGTTGGAAGAGAGGTTTATGTGCTAACTTTTAAGATTTTTTTTAATTTATTTTATTTTAATTGTTCCGGGTTAAGTTTTTTTTTTTTTGTTTAATGAATTATTGTTAAGGCTTTTAAACTGGAAATCACTTACCTAGATTTTTGGTTAAGGGCATGATTATACTTAAATTGCTCAATTTCTTACAAATATAATTGACGTTTTACCTACAAATGTAGCAAAACTGTTTCTCTTGTTCCATAGAGTTGCAGTTAATTTCTTGTAAATGGGTGTGTGTACTTCAAAGACTCACTAGTTGGCACATTTTTCCTAATCATAGCCTCAGAATCAGTCATCCAAGACATCCAATTCTCTTCCTTTAGGGGTATTTTGTACATGGAATACTTTCAACCATTTTTACATCCCGCACACAGATTTGAGTCCTACAACTGCATGATGTAGCCCATCAGCATGAGAGAGTCGATCTGCACGTAACAAAACCAAACTGTCATTTTCTCTTTAATGCACACGTCCACCTCCGAAGCATGAAAGTGCTACTGTATTTTCTTATGGCTTGGCCTCAATGTCTTTAAAGCTGGCTTCAGACGTGCATCGGAGAGATCCAGAGTGGGAGCCCAGATTCATGGGCTGCTGGACACCAGTTCGTGGGACAGGAACGGGATCGGCAGTGTTCTGGAGGAGGCCATGACACGCTTTGCTGTGATGCAGCGTCAGACTGAGGAGCGCTTCCGCGTCTGGATGGAAAAGCTTGCACACCTCGACTCAGACAACGATTCTTCCAAACGCTCAAGTGACGCCCCAGAGGGGCAGCAGGGGGCTAGGCTTTCCCCGCCAGGTTCATATTTGCCATCCTCAGAGTCTTCAGAGACTATGGCTGCCTACATGCTGGCACGAGAGAACAACACTCTCACCCCCACCCCCATAAACAACAACAACAACAACATCCTCCCTGAAGTTGTTGCTCAGAATGGAAATCTAAGTGTACCTGATCCTGGTCTCTTAAATGTTTAGAAGTTGATTCTGCTTCTTGCAGTTTCATAGAAGAATCCTAGAACTTGAATCAGAAAGCATGGCAATATAGGTTATTATAGGTAAATGTGAGGTCTATAAAGATGCATTATTAACTGCAACTTTGCTGGAGCTGGTCATTTGAACTTGACTCTGAGAAGGCCCGGGTCTCAGCATGTCATCTGACACTGAATCACTGTGAGATTTGACATTCAGAGTTATTAACTCACCTGTTTGATCCCTGCAGGATGTGTGGCATGGACACAGGGCAAATGTCACAACACGTTGAGTCATGGCTCTTACTGTAATGCTTATCATATGACATCTTTGCTGGAGTTAAAGAAGAGAAAAAAAAAAGTTTTTACCTGCTGTACACACGTGCAAACACACACATGCATTTTGTCCATATAACGTGTGCATTACAGCACCTCGGCAGTCATTACAGTACAAGGTGGGGTGCTGCTGTAAATGGCATGTGCCTTGGTATTCTGAACTGATGCTGGGAATGAAAGATGAAGCATTTTTACGCTTTTTCCTGAATGGTTTACACTTTGCTTACTAATGGTTCAGGAAAATCTTGGGGCAACATTTTGTTTTGGTGGCATAGCTTTACTAACAGCAGAACATTTAATCAAAATGTACTCATAAACACGTCCCGCATTTCCTTGCTTTTTAATATATTACAATTCTAGATTAGTTTTCTTTTACATTCTTTTCTCTTTTTTTTTTTTGTAATATGGGCCTTTCTGTTACATTTGCTGCTATTGGTGTCTTTTTGGAGTAACAAACTGCTGAGGGAGGAAAAAATAACTAATTGTGTATCTTTAGTAGCTAATGTATAAATTAGGTGCATTAAAAAGGCGTAAGAATTCTTTGTGGCTGTTAGCAGCAGTGCCAAGAGCCTCAGTATTCTCTCAGATTATTATTTTTATTTCTAGGTATTTATCATTTGCACTGGTTTGATTGCCAGCTTGGCCTAAATCTTTAAGACGCACTGTGTATTCGCCAGCTTGACTTTCAACCTAAAACCCAGGCAACAAATTTACAAATCAGCAGCAGTGATTAAAACAGCCGTGGTATGTTGCATGTACATTTTTCTGAGGAAAAAAAGAAACCCAATAACAACAGAAAAGCTGACGGATCTGGGTGATCAAGTGGCCTTGTTTTGGTTCACATCCTCTGGTCTTATATGGAAAACACTCTACCTTAAATCTTCCCTTAAACTGCAGTCACTAATAGGAATGAGCATTAGTGTCGCAGCGCGCAGCACCAACACTATCGAACACCAGACGTTCACCAAGGAGTCTTTTGCTGAATCATATTTATAGTTGAGATGTTAGGAAGTGTTTTTGTATATGTAAATGAATGTCAGGTTTACGTAACTTGATGCTGAACATATCTTTTCCCCACCTGTTTGCATGTGATTATATTGGTATATAAAAGGCTAAAATTAGTTCTCATCAGCAGCATGTGTGCAAGCTATAACTTTTGCTTATGCTGACAAATGATGAAAGACAAAACATTGATCTGTTTAAATGTTACCCCCTGGAACTGATGGTTTTGTCTTAAATTGTGTGAATATCGTCGTTTCTTTCTTTTATTATTATTAATTCATGATTCATTAGCCATTTGCCATTTGGATTTATTGTTCCAACATCAGCTTTTGTGCATTTGTTAATATTAAAATTACCTTCAACAATTTTTGTTTCCAACAGTGAAGAGACCCTGGTGCATATGAATAAAAACGTGCATTTGGGGCAAAACAGAAACTCTTTAAGGGACAGTCCGTTGTTTACCAAAGAGACTATCCTGGTTTACATTTGTCCTTTTTCTACCTTAAATACATAGCCTTTACATTTGCTGGTGCTTTGTTTCTCAGGTAACCCCAGTACCTGTTTGTTTCAGCCCATTCAGCTATTCATAGGCTGCGTTCTCGTACATGCTGTTCAGACGAACCCCCTCACACACCTACACACACGTCTGGATAGCAGAGAGAGAGTGTGTCTCTCCTAGGGACTCTTATTACAGGGTAGAACAAAGACGTTTCCGCTCTTCCACACTTACTCTTCTGTTCTTTTGGCTTTTTCTTTTTTCTTTTTTTTTTTTTCTTAATTTTATTAGCAAATAACATTTAATTCACTGAGTAAGGTTATTTTGATGTGTTTTGTAATGAGTGTATTCTAGTGTAGTTTTATGTGAATGGCTGTTATTTTACAAGCAATAAATGGAAAGGAGAAAAAAAAGTCATCTGCTGCAAAATGTTTGTTAATGCAGTCAAAATGCAGTCATATTTACAATGGAAAATCCCTTTAACCACATTCATAGTTTCCACTTGGCATGTTTTTTTAGCTGACGTAGTGCTGTTAAACAGTCCACACCAAATAGTTGTACATCTTTACAGTTACAATTTAAGACTTTGGGATTTTACATCACGTTTTAATGTATATTGCAGATGCTGCAACTAGAACGAGTGTAGAAGCGGTGTCCACTTTCAAACGGAGTCCTGGCATTCCCAGGCATGATTTGAATACTAAAGTGTTTTCTTTGTTTTCTGCAGACGGGCCTCCGGTAGTGGGTCACTATGATATTTCAGACACTGATTCTAACCAGGAGAGTATGAGTGTGGAGACAGTCCGGCCCACGGTGATAAAGCATGAGCTAAAAACACACAGAAGCCAGGATATGGCAGCTCACTCTGGGTGTATAAGAGCTCTGAGCTCTATCGCAGGTCAGTTACAAACCCGGTACGTCCAAACTGATACTTTCCTCTCGGTGAAGACAATAGGAGCTTTGGGTGTCGTCAATAAGCAGCATGGGGGAAACACTCTTATTAATCTCAGCAAGACGCCTTTGAAGTACACTTCATCCCACACACCACTGGCTTGCATTTGGTGCTACAAAAAGGTCTTGCCGCCTTTCATCAAGACATCAGAATTGACCTCTTACAAGCGACCAAGGTGGCATTATCAAAAACACGAGTATTACGTCTACTGTCTAATGTGTCGCTTCATGCTATCCAGGTGGTTTTTAAGTGTCCATTGTTTTTTTTGTGTGTGTGTGTGTGTGTGTGTGTGTGTAAAAGCAGCTGCAGTCATTTGTCAGCAAGGCCTGAAGCTCTGTGCTGCCCTGGTCCTCCTCACGACCGTTGTTCTTATTTGTTACAGGCCATGTGGAGCTTGAGCTGTCACACAAGGGGAGCGCTCAGCACAAGGGCCAGATTAAGATCGCTTCCTCTGACAGTGAGGTGGAAATAGTCGGGGTCCAAGAGAAAGCACGGTAAAGACTCTTGCTTTAGAGGATATGTGTCAAAATACCAATTGGTGCCCTGTTTCTATACAGTAGATGGGTTTTCTTTGGTGAGGGGTGGGGTTAAAACAACTTATTTAGTTATTTGCTTTTTTCCCCCCTTTTCAAACCCAGATGTGCCCATCCATGTGGAGGGGTGATTAAGAGTTTGTCTTCCTGGAAGGAGAACTCAGTGGAGCAGTTAAACAGCACAAATCCATCCCAGCTCTGGACTACTGTTTCTCCTCAGCACAACTGGGTGTCCCCTCCTGAAGTGGTTGACCTCACACTGGATGAGGACGCTGGACACCGAAATCTACTTTAAACGACTTGTACACTGAAGACTGCACATTTCCTCCTTTGAACCCTCCTTGCCCACCTGAGTTTAGGCTGAAATCCTCTGTAAAGTTGCAGCCTCGCCTGTAACCGCTTGTTTACTCTTCCTGCCCCACAGCACTCTGTTTTTAAACTTTTCCGTTGAACAATCATATATCTAAGCCATTCTACTGATGCGAGTCCCTGATTTTTGGCTCACGAGCTATACGTTTAGCTGTAATGAAATGACGCAGCACATCAAGTGCAGGCAGAAACGTTCAAGAGTGATTTATCTGTAATGTTCACAATATACTTTTTTTTTTTTTGCATACCTCAGTCACTCCTCAGTAACTGATGTAGGTGGTCATTTTGTGTGTCACAAGTTGAATATCTGTAAAAGCTTGAATAGAAAACAAATGGGGCTCTTGGTTCTTGAAGACGCTTCAACACCTGCCCCAAAGGTTTGTTCAGGTATGACTGTTGGGAGTTTCAGGCTTTTAAGCTGTTCCTGGAATCACTAACCCACGAGTCGCAAGAGTGTTGACCTAACAGCGTTTTTATAAGCTCGACGCTCCAAATTTATTTAAGAAGCATTTCAGATCAGAAGTGAAACACCTTCAAGAACAGGAAAAGAAGTTTTCTATTCAAGCTTTTTAGGAATCACCACAACTTGGATAAATGAGTCTTCACCAGCACAAGTTATCCAACATCACATTGCTGCTTTAGAGCAGGTCAGTAACACAACAAGGCTGTTGACTTGATTCACTACAGGCTTCAACTGGGATGTTTTCAGTCTGAATTTTGGTTTTTCACTGACACTCAAAGATGAGCTACAGCTCAAAGGCTTGTTCAGCAGACCAGAGGTGGTCTGGCTAAGTTAATTTTGTTCCTCTTGAGGATCAGTTTTCTCCATAAAGGTCTCTGCACTGGATGTACATTTAAATCAGTCCGCATTCATGACTTGCTTTACACAATGTCCAACATAGGCACAACTTAAGCTCCAATGCTTCCAGAGATTGGTTTAATTTTCTTTTAAGGACATCCACAATATTTTGGGAAATGATTCACGTTGTTTTGCTGAGAGTTTAAATGAGATTATTATCTCCTTAGACACTTGGTAATCAAATTATTGTATTTTCTCATAAAGATAACATTTTTAATTTTTCAAATGATTGGTTCATTGTTTCTAGACCAGGCACTAAACTTCCTTAATTCAACCTTTTGTTAAATAGCTCGACAAAGATCGGTTCAGCTCTTGTGGATAATGGAAAACCGTCCTCAGTACTTAGTTTTCCTCTACGTTGAAAACTCTTCAGCTTGGTGCAAATGCACAGCTTTCCCCAAATTTATTTTGAGTTATACAGGCTGGTTTTACTCTATTGCATAAAAAGGAACAGAGAACCACTCTTTAAACCCCAAATCTCTGGGGGAAAAAACACACAAAATACAAAAAGTAGTTTATTTCCACCCTTGCAGACACGAGCATGTGCACTCCAGGCGGTGCATTGGCAAAGAAGCTGTATCTTTTGGTTTGACACCTTTTTATTGCGAGTGTCCCAGGTGATTTGGTTATCAGTGAATGTATGACTGACCGGGTGTATTTACTGTTTGTATGCTTATCTCGAATAGGTGCAAACTCTTTCGAAACTCTGGGGACCTCTTTCTAATAATTGAGGAAATGTATCTTCCGTTGAATACTGCAAAGTAAAATGGCCTGAATGCCTTGAAAAGTGCACTATTTTCTTTTAGAGCAGTTTTAACCATCTTCTTTTACCTTTAAAAACAAACTGTGGATTTTGCAGTCTCAGATATTTTAATAATGGATGTGAATCAAGCGCACAGACGACTGAGAGCGGTCTGGAGTTTGTGCTGGTGTGTGGGGCATTGCGAGACATACTGTATGTGCTGTTCCTCCCCCGATCGGATCCTCAGGGCCGGCTCGCTTCTTCCCTGCAGTCCTGTTTTGTCCTCATGCAGTACTGCAGTCGAGCCGGTAGATTTTTTTAAAAGGAATCAAATTTTACACACTATTTTTAATTTTTCTCTTTACACATTGAATAACGTTTACTTTCCTAACTGATGCTTGGGAATGATGGATTATTATATTAACATCTGCTGGTCACAGAAAGGGAAACTTCTAAATATAAGAAACTAAACCAAAGTAAGTGGAGATTTATGGGTTTTGTCTTTTTTTTTTTTTTTTTTTTTTTTTTTTTGATCATAGAGTTCTATAGGTTTAAAACCTAATTTTGAAGTCAGCGCTTTTTTGTTTTTGGTGAAAAGACGTGACATGAAATACTTAAAATTCAACATATTTAGTATGTTGTTTTTGTTTTTGTTTTTTGGCCAGTTCTTGTCACTGTTTGCAGCAGTTGCTGTAATAATTCTTGACCAGATCACGCCTGCTTGCAAATTTGGTTCTCCTTTTGTCTGTGGGATTTTTTGAGAGCATTGGTGACACAGTGCTCGTGTCTTTAGTACTAGAGGTGTGATAGAAACAGGGCAGTTGTGCATGTTTAACGGCATCTTTTAACCTCAGAGTTTCCCTCATCACCGCTAATTCAGCCTCGCTGTTCTGTTGTTGTTTTTTTTTTTTGTTTTTTTTATTCTGGTTTACTATCAGTATTTTAAATTAACGAGAAATGTTTATTTTGTTGCTTCTGCAAGTCCCTGACCTCCTTGAAATTAAGTCTGTAGAACAAAAAAAGAAACTATTTTAAAACTAAATAAATAGTCTTATTTAAGGATCAGTTGTAGTTTTATTTTTGTGTTCCTGGGAATCTCAGTGACTCAAATGAAGTATTTGCTTATGTTCTGTGACTTATAATGTCAAGTAAGTGGTGTGAAGCTTCATTTAACCCTCCTGAGTGTTTCCTTTTACCGCTTTGGCAGTTGTCCTGGCTGTCGAACGCTATCAAAACCGAGCTGAACAGAAGATGCTGGATTTTTGACCGCTTTCACTTGTGTAGGTAAAACGTCATCACTTCGTGCACCTCAACTTGTATGTTACACTAAACTAGTATAAACGATTAATCCCCACGGCTTGTGCACAACAGTTGGAAAGGTGTTCTTTATACATGTTTAACCTTCAAACATATTGGTCATTACAGCCGAAAGAAAGAAATAAAAAGAAAATTTGGGTAAATGCATCAAATCCATACGGCTCGTTTCCAGAACGACTTAATCTTTTTGAGCTGTTAATTTGTGAATTTTATAGTGAGGATGTCAGTTCGCCTGTGAACTCGTGCTTTTATTGCATCACCATCCTGATTTGCTGGATCCTCCTGAAAATCCCTCGCAGTCAAACTCAGGTCCCAACTTGCCTTTTAGAAAGTCAATTAGCAGTTTGGCTGAAACATTTTCTTGCTTTACAAACAGCAACTTGACCTCCATCACACCCGTTTAACTATTACTTCTTAATTAGGAACTTAAACTTTATCTACTTAGTCACTTCACTTGTTTTAAGTTTGTTTTTTTTTTTTTTAAGGAGCTGCTGATTGTTGGGAATATTCAGAGGTGGTGTTTCAAAGCTTTTTTGATGGTTTAAGGAGCCACCGCTGAGATAAAAATGGAAGCTGGAACTTTATTGTGGAAGTGTTTTTGTTGGTGTTTTTTCCTTTTCCCTCAGATCCTTTTGCTTTAAAAATACAAAACACAAATTCAACTGTTTGTGACTTCGGTGTTCAGTTTATAAATATTTCACTTAATTATTCACAGAAGCACACACCTTTAACTCGATGGATCCAAAATTTTGCATACCAGTGTGTTATAACAACTTTGAAGATGCCTCCTTAAAACACAGATATAATAATGAACATAATAATAATAATGCTGATAAATATATCTGACTTCAGTACTATACAGTACTATATTCTTGTTTATATGACAGACAATATTTTCTAGCTTAGTTACAGAACATAAGCAGATTGTAATTCTTTTATCTAGTGGACAAGCAGTCTAGACAACTGCCTCGATGTGAACAAAACAACTTCGCCCTCACAGCAGCATGCTGGGTCAGGGGTCATGCCGCATCACCTGCCGCTAGGGGGACATATGGAGTTTGCATACAGAAGACAATGAAAGAGTGGAGCAATGCAGTCTGTGGGACTCTCCTCGTCAAACTAAAGCCCTTTAACTGGTTCTTTTCACCCTCGGGCAGAACGTCAGCTGTATGCAAATTTTTTTTTTGCAGACTTAGTGGTGGCCTCACCAAGCAGTGAATGGCTCCCTGTCATAGCAAGAAATGGCTTCCTCTTGCAGATGTCTTTTCAGGCTGCTTTTGGTTCTGTTTTACACATGTCCAGTTCAAAGTTATTTCCAGAGTGGGAGCTCTTTAGTTAAGGACCAGTCTAAACCCAATCTGAGCTCTTTGCAAACCTAATTTTTCTGATCAGCAAGAATATAAAAAATGACTTATACTCTTAAGTAGAGAGAACTCAATATCCCCTGTTTTCTAAAGATTTCTATAGAAAAACAGAGTTACAATAATGGAAAAAAATACCTAGAGGAAAATTAGACTTCATGCACTCAGTTATAAATGGATTACAGTAATATGATAGATTGATGCACTAAGGAAAAATATGTTTATTTTCTGAATTAAGGGAACTGATTGTAGAGATTTGACCTGCAGCGATTGTAAAAGATTATGAGGGGTGCTTTGTGTTTCACCACTGGCCTACAGCGTTGGATGCTGGGAACTGGAAGACGAGGCCATATGGGACTAAGAGTTTTGTGACCCCGTCAGCCTTCCCATGTCCATCTGCTCTTTCATCCCTCGGGCTTAACACTTCAGGCAGAGAGGTTTTCAAAACCTTTTTTCTTTTTTTGTGCAGAAAAAAATGTGCAGTGTGTGTTTAGGAAGATTAAAAAGAATTATTGTTGAGTCTGTTATCTTTAAAGAATCGAGCCACAGTTTCATGGTCATTGAAAGAAGCAGCAGACAAATGATCCCCTGTGTCCAAAAGTGGCAAGGATTATCTTATTTAGAATGAATCTGCACACTTTTTAACTATGAAGGGATTCCCACAAGTACCATAATGTGTCTGTTTGTAACCTAGATCTTGTAAGTTTACTTCAGCATATGTGTACATGTTAAATAATTAAAGAATTTAATGGTTCATGTTGAGGTCAAAAATATATGCAATCATCTAACCATGAGAGGAAAGAAAGTGATAGAATCACCTTGTATTTTGCTTTTTTGGAAGAAAATAACAGCACATGTATAAATGTGCATGATCTCCTGCAGTAAACTTAAAGTTCTTACATAACTGAGTCGCCTGCTGCACTTTTGTGATTGGACAACATGACCCAAACAAGGTAGCTGTCTTAACGCAATGGACAGGGTTATAAAACCCTTTCAATTCAACAAGTGTGACAAAAGATGTTAGTTGTTCTCAGTGGGAAGTTTGAAGGTATACATAAAGGCATACAGATAGATACTAAAACATTGGGACAAAAAACTCAAAGACACAAAAACAGATGGACAGAGAACGACGTCAAAATTAGCACCAGAACTTTGGAAAGAAACCGAAGTTACGGTGGTATAAAAGAAAACCAGTCACGCAGCAATGTGCTTCAGACAAAGAGATGATGCTGGACCTTTTGTTTGGCTTGGGTTCAATGAAATGTATATCAAGACACTTCCACAGCTGCTGTTGATGTGAGGTCAAAAAACAGTTCAAATTAAAATCAACAATACTTAATTATTTTCCAATGGTAAATGACAATAATGCCATCCAGGGGCGATTTCAATCATCAAATCTGAAACAAATTCACAGGTGAACACTTGACCTTTGGACGATCTTTTCATTCATTTAACCAGAAGTGTGTTCGGTGATGATTAAGTCCTTTTCAGGAGGAAAAGGTGTTAAAGCTTCTTTTTCAGGAAAGACTCATTTAATGACATGATGAGAAAAGAGCAACCATCTCTATCCTCTGAAACACTTGTGGGAAAACAAAAATAATACCTCATGACAAATGCTCTACATCTATCAAATGCTATAAGAGAAAATTGGAAACAAATGTATGAAAAATATTGCTCTGCAAAATGAAGTCTAGGTCCAATTCAAGGTGACATAAATACTAGAGAAGGTCCATCTGTGTCTTAATTCAATCATTTCTTTTCTTTGTGATTGAGTTTATTGACCAACTATGACCTCTATGTAACTCTGTATTGTGTGTGTGTGTGTGTATATATATATATATATATATATATATATATATATATATATATATATATATATATATATATATATATATATATACACAAGAATATGCAAGTACCCTATAATCTGGAAGTGTAGGCGGTCCAAAATACAAACATTCCCGCCCCCGCGCTGATGCTATTGGTGGATGTGGGCGAGTCCTGTTGATAGTCGCCCGCCGATTGGTCGCGGGCTCCGCCGGCGCAGCGCCGCAGCCTCTCCGTTTGAACGTGGACGGTGGTGCTGGAGGGGCTCATTTCCATGGACCGTCTGTCTCGGCGGCTGCGCTCACAACAAAGAAGGACCCAGGATGGTGTTAGTCCATGTCGGATATCTGGTTCTCCCGGTCTTCGGCTCAGTTAGAAATAGAGGTATGACTAGATTTACGTTCTTTTACGCAGACCTCGGCGTGTCCTCATTTGTAAATGTGTTGCTTTAAACGCCTACAGATGATGTAAACAGACCTGACACCTGCTAGCTCCGAGCAGCGCGCCACGGACACGACGCTAGCTGGCTCGCTAACAGCCGCGTCGCATCGAAACTAGCCCAGAAGGAGCCGTTAAAACCCGCTAAAATGAGTGGATTTACTTCATCTCGACGGCGGTGCCGACTGGTGTCTATCTGCGAGATGCTGTGCGCAGTAAAAAAAAAAAAAAAAAAAAAAGACTGCAGCTCTCAAATAAAAGCCAGGCTTTTTTTGTTCAGTCGTCAGCGATTACTAGCGAGGTCCCGTCCGTGTTTACAAGCAATCGCAGTAATTTTGTGGCGTCGCTTGAATAATACTACCAGATTCTGCCATTTAACCCTTAACCACGACTATAAGCAACCGTGTCAAGGTTTCACCTCGGTCCTCAAAGCTTTTGACAGGAACCGTTTTCTCCTTTTGTGTGTTTATGTCTGTAAAAATCCTTGTTTCAATTAACGCCTTCCCCATTTAAGACCGTAACTCATTTAACGGTGCTTTTTAAGGTGTTGTTCATCTAGACATTTAAAATAAATATATGAATACAGTCCTGAGATTTTGCTGCAGGTGCTTCACAGGCACTGACGTGAGGCGCTTAAATAGACGCCGAATTGGCCACATAAACATAAACATCTTCAGCAGGCTATCTGTGTTGATTATGTAATAATAATAGTAGTGATTTGACGACTACATGCAGTAGCACCAATGATTTCATTGTGCTTTTATTTGTGTTCTTTTTTCCTGTTCCATAGTATCGAGGCTGGCTCTACATTCCGCATTTCTCAGACCTTTGTCCCCCTCCATTGTGTAGCTAACGATCATCTGCTGCTGTCTGCCGTAGCCTCTGCCTGTTCTCTGCATCTAGCTGTATTGTGAACCCCTTCTTCCTCATTTCCTCTTTTCATCCGAAGACGACATTGGCATTAAAACCGAGTTCCCACTCATACACGTATCCTTCTGTGTAACAGACTAAAGAATAACACTCTCTGTAGAAAAACCGTTTGTCTTTTATTTAAACTGTTACGTTGCTCTTTAGTAAATAACCCATTGTAGCGTTATACTTTATGCAGATTGTCATTGTGATTCTCCCATTCTCAGTGTGGATAGACTACATTCTGCTGTAAATTTCTGTAAAGTGGATACATTTTGATCCTCCTCGGATTCGATTACAGCCAGGCTTGATCGAACTTTGTAACTGTCTCCATCATTTGCAAAGGTGCATTGTACCAGCTTTTGCAAAGTTTTCTTTTACTTCCATTTATCGATTAACACTCGCCAATCAGCCAATGCAAGTAGCACTGAAATCACAGCTTCTGTGATGTCATGTTTTTGAATTTTGATGGTCCACTGCACCTGTTAGAGTGGCGTCCAAACAGCTGGTCATAATCTTATCCATATGTCCAAGCCTGCGTTCCTGCAAGCTGAATCAATTGCACAATAAATTGGCGAGACACGGTTGCAACTCATCTTGCCATTTTTGAAAATAACCCACTGTCATGCACAGCCCTCTCTCAAGTCTTTCCTCCAGCACCTCCAGAATGCTATCCATTTTACAGGGATGTGTATATCCTGCACTGCTGTAGAAATCCTTTTAGAATCAAAATGTCTTTTTTTTTTTCTTTGGTTGTGGTTTTTCTACCTTATGTTCTTGTATTAGAACCTAATGCATGGTCATTTTATACTTTTTGTTTTTCACATTGAACAGCAGATTCCAATGTAATCTTTGTGTAGAAATCTCCCTGCTGTACTGAAATGTGCTGTAAGCATACACATCTACTCATTGGATGCTGCTTCTGTTCTGTTAACCCTACGGAGAGCATGGTCAGGCCTTGCCTTTGGTCTTTATTTGCATGGTATTATTATGGTTATGTAGGATTTTTTACTCTTATTATTACTACTATCACACAGTGCCACACATACTAATATTTTCCAATAAAGACTGTAGTTCTCTTCCTAACCTTCAGTGTGCTTTTTGCTGATTTCCATGTGATCCCTCCCTCCTCCCTCCACACTGTGCTGTCACTGAGACGGTCCCCTCACTCTATATGTGCTCTCATTTTTCAGCTGTCTTTGACAGAGTCTCCTCAAGTTGCTGCTCTGCTTATTTTGGAGTACGGGCAACCAAATCTGTCCATCGAAACAAAAAGCACCACATTGATATTTCCTCCTATATGCTGTCATTCACCTTAATCCATTCACTATAGAACAAAACACAACCTTCCCTCACATCTACTCATTGGTGTTCATTGGTGTTAATACAGGAAATGAAAGTGTAAACAGAAAAGTGGCTGTAGTTTTTTGTTTTTGTTTTTAATTGCCACATTGGTAAGGTTAATGTTTTGTGAAAACAGTCGATATTTATGGAAACGACTGTATATTTCACTAATCTCACCAATAAAATTATAATTTCAGAATCCTAGACATCTCAAGTACAGCCAAATTAAACAGTTATATGAGCAATATTTTAAAATGAACCATCTGAAGGTGTGTCATGATCTTGTAACTCTTGAAGTGTCTAGACAGGGCCACCGTGTTTTATAGGAGGTCTAGTTTTTGGGGTGTCTTATTGGTGCACCAAAGATCTCTTTCAGAAATCAGCCATAGCCACCTCTCAGTTAATGAACCTTCATTTTAATATATAAAACCATGAGTTCATGGCAATGGGTACATAAACCAGCAGCTCTATTTTAATCCCAGAGCTAATGTAATTGTGCCACTGCTGAAAAGCAGTGGAGGAGGAAGTCTGGCCTAAAGCAACACCAGGGATATTTTCTTTCCTATGATATAAATAGGTTTCATTAATTTGAGGAATATTTAATTATTTATATGAAGTGTCTAGTTCGTTGGATCTACCGTCCCTATTATTGGCATAAACCACACAATGTAACTTTGGACTCCTGTTCCTGTTGTCTTGTGACAACTCTGTATCTTTTTCCAGAAATATCTAGCACATTAGTGGAGCTACTTCCCAGAGCTAGAGTGGACATCATGTCAGAGGCGACTAAACTCAGGAAAGTAATGATAAGAGTGAGTACACGAGCGATCGAGCAAGAGACCGAACGGGAGTAAATCTCAGCCAGTGTCGTAAAAGCGCATTAACCTTCATGCCAATAAGGCATTCTTCTCCAATCCAGGTCCTCCAGGGTCACGCAGCAAATCTGTTTCAAATGAATAGGTCTTAACCAGACTTGTGCAGACCTGGAGGACAAACGGACGGTGATCTGAACATTAGAGTCAGGTGTGTTTGAACAAGGAAACATCTGAAAGGACTGGGATTGGGGATCACTGCTATGAGGGGGACCTTAGAGCTTAACATTTCAAGTTCCTGTGCGTTGCTTTGACAAAATAATTTTACTAATTTCTACAGCTTTCTCCTTTACTTGGATGGTTAAGATAGAATCTAACATCACATTTCCATATTTTATTTATACGTATTTTTCTGTTATCTCTTGTGAAAAAATATATGTAACAAATCCTGATAATAGAACTATAAATCAGATGCATAGGACAGTTTAGTTGTGAACCTCCAATTGTAAAGTCAATAATGTCATAAAATAATAGCATTAATAATGTTTTGGTGTTTTACAGCTAAAGTAAGGGCCAAGATGCAGACTGAATGTACATTGTTATCCACCAGTTACAGGCTTCATATTAAATGCGTTACAATGTTCTTCAGTACTTAAAAATGAAGAAGTTATCACCTCACTAAAATACGGGAGAACTGGTTCACAATCCTGCCAGCTGCCCTCAATATATGAAGAGCAATCTGAAGAATTTGTGACCACATTTAGGATGAATCTACTCCTACTGACAGTTTGATTGTGTTTTGTCTTTGAACAAGCTGATCTTGCACTCCTTGACTCTGTGAAGGAGGAAGTCAAATTGTGCTTCAAACAGCTGTTTCAGCACCAGCAGGAGGAGAGAACCAGAGAGAAATGCACCATCCAGTCAGCCGTTCAGCAGGTTAGGTTCAGAGAGCCGGTTACCATGGAATCGCTCTTTTTTTTTCTCTTTTTTTTTTGGAAAGGAAGACCCAGGTTTTCCCTCATCCCATGGTTAAAATATGTGGATTTCTAGAGCAGATATCAGCTCTGTTCAGGAGTCAAAGGACCAGGTCCTGTTTCAAACTTATTGCAGCATCAGTTCACTGACTATCATACTTAATGTATAAACTGGCCAACAAATTCTGAACACAATTTAGAGTTCCAACAACACCCTTCAGCTTCTGCTGAAGTTCGTCCAGTCTTTATCTTGACATGTAATATTGGATATCTCCTGCATGCAAATGTTAGAGCATGAATCTTATAACTACAACAGTCAGCATTTGAAGTGGATCCAAACACACGTTATGGCAGAATGTTGAACAAAGTCCAAACTTGTCTTAGTATAACTTTGATTAAATATTTTGATCCACTTCATTTGATGACTAGTATAGAAATGTCACAATTCCCATTCAGTGACTGACATCTGCTTCTATAAAAAAAAAAAAAAAACAGTAAACGGTCCGGACAAGTGATTTTTCTGGGTGAAATTCAAGTCCTTTTGTCAGAAAATGAATTAAAACCTTTTTCTGGATAAAAAATTCTACACGTAACAAGAAGATGAGAGGATCAACGCTGCGTTCGTCTCTCTGAAAACATTACGATTTAAGTCAGTTTATTTAGTATTTCAATTAAAAGAAAAAAGTAAATGGGTCCACTCTGTCCTTAACGCAATCAAGTAAAGTGCATTTTTATACATCAAAGTGGTTAAAATGTTGATGGTGATGCTTGTTTAGGGATAATATTTTGTGTTGGTGAATCTGCAGTTTGTTATTTCATGACCTATGTCTTGTTATTTAGAAAACCTCGGGATATTCCTCTTGTGATGTCCGAATAAGCGAATGCATCATTTAGTTGCATATTTGGAGCTTGACATACAGTTACTAAATCCATTTATATTTGTAGATCAAGTTCCGTTAAGCTTTTAGATTATTTACTGTTGAAAACTGTGTAGAATAACATTATAAGAAGATCAGAGGTCACATTTTATTCTAGTCCATAACCTTTTTTTTCTATTTACATTGTCTACACACAATATTTTGTACCACAATGTTCATATGAGGTTCTTATTTTTCTGTTTCTAGTTACTTAAATATATCAAAAAATTACTTTTTGAGGGTTTTATGCTGGAAACTGCGACAAATAGTCCTCAGATGCAGCACAACCCCTGGTGGCACATAAATACCAAATATTAAGATTCAAATTCTAGACATGTGCTCAGAAATGGAAGAGTATAGAAGTGTTTTTATTCCTGCTACCCAAGTTTAAACTAAATAATGATTTACCTTCCAGAAGAAGGAGAGCCTGAGGTGCGGTCATGTGTGCTCCTCACATTTCTTCAGCAACGACAGATTTTTAAATAACTGAACAGCTGTAATGCGCATGTTTCTCTGCAGTGGCTGCACCGGTACTGTCACACTACCATGTCTTTATTTAACCAGTGCACTCACGTAAGGTCACTGGATAGTGTGAAAGTGATGTGTAGTGGAAGTTACTGTACAGGGGCTTTCAGTTCAGCTCCAGCTGCACGGCATGGCTGCTGTCTGTGAGCCAGCTCAGTGTTGTCTGCAGGCGAGGTTAGGTTAGCGTGTCACATTGATGGATTGAAGACTGGCGGACAGGCCGAGGACTGGATTAGGTTAGAGAGAGGAGTGATTTGTGAAGCTGGAGGGAGTCGAAGGAGGCTTCATGTCAGACTGCTGCAGCCGCAGGTGGGCGGGGCTTACACACTGTCACTCACATGGGGCAACCATGCCGCAGCCACACTGTGGGGGAGGGGCTGCCCGTACAGCAGGACAGGGCGGAGGAGAAGTGGATTTTGTGTGTGTGTGTCTGCTCTGCACCAATCAGGCACTTCATGTCTGCAAGTCAAGGCAGTGAAGTCAAATTAACAACATCAATGCAGTTAGTGCCGGCAGCTCTGCAGTACGTTAATTATTAATGTCAGCAGCTCATACAGGAGAAGAGCTCAGAGACTAATAATTTGATATTTACAATAAGCTTCACCCACAGAGGTCACAGACTTTAAACAAAACACAATGTCTAGTAGCCGTCAGCCAATTCAAACCACCAGTCTGCCATTTCTGCTCTAATTCCTCAACGTGGCTGAACGTTGTTTTCAGTTTGCTCATGCCTTTTGAGGTTCACAAGCTTCTCATGTCCCAAGGTTACATGCAGTGAGGTAAACCCATGCAGCTCTCACAGTCAATGACAGGAACAGCCTACATACTTGGAAAATATGCCCCATTGCTTTTCTTATCTGTTTGGTCAAAACTTCACATCCGGCGGCTGTTTAGCACAAAAAGACTTAACAAAGTGAACCAGATGCCCGCCAAAAACCTCTGCAATTAAGATGGTGTTTTTTCTTAAAATGATGCCTGATTGGATCACAACTGGTTTCCAGTTTGCTTTAAGTACACACGGAGAAACTCAACTGTGGTAAATCATTAGCTTTCTAGGTTTTGGTTGGTGGATTGTCCCTGTTTCCATGGAGAAATCTTTGAAACTGCCTCAGGGCAAAGACCCCCACCCCCGACGCTTCCTTGGGTGTTGGTCTCATGCAAGAAATATAATTTAATACAAAGTCACACCATAAACAGAAAAAAAGAAGTCACTATTTCAGAAGTATTTGGTTCTGTCTACATAATGTTGGAGGCCTAAATGGATAGAAATCAATAGATTTTTATAGTAACGTGACCAGAGTGTGATTTAAACCCTTAAAGATACTCAGAGTCGCAGCAATGAGATGCAAAACAATTGGAAACAATTACAAGTAAACAAAATTATAATTGCACAAATCCATCTCGATAAGCAGCAGAACTACCACAAAATTATCACATGCAAGCATGAAATGATGCAAGACGTCTTCAGGACATAACTGCAACACAATGGAAGTCTGTTTGAGGCTATTTATTGTGTTTTTAGTTCATGTTTTGTTTCTCTGTAGGGAGTGTAAAGCAATATTTTTGGTGCTTAGGATCTTTTCCTTCCATCAATTTCCAGTGAGTTACTTTTGCAATAAACTTTAACTTTGGGATTTTTAAGTGTATTAATTGTTTTGATGTTTTAAATTAAACGTAAAGCTTATTTGTCAGTCTTTTAGTCAAAGCAACCTGCAGATTGGAATAGTAAAAGTGACCATGGCATCACTTTTCTTCTGTAAAAGTGACACAGTATTGAGATATTACTTATCAACCTGAAATCTGGGGACTTTTTTTCCCTTCAGCTCTGCAAATTAACTACCGTTTATTGAATTTCTTCAAATTCAAAACACATCACACATATTTATTAATAGGCAATCACACCCTCTTTAACACGTTAGGCATACACTGTCACTTTTACAGATTAATACTGCCTGAATGAGCTTGAAATTGTGCCACGGCCACGCAAAGACACAATAAATTATGTACTGATATGCACATTCTGTCCTCCAGACCCTGCTGGTCCAGAAACCTTGAGAGCTATAACGGGAAGCTCAAGTAGCAACTACTTGCCTCCACCTCACATTTCCTGCAGCCCTCGTGTCTCTGTGCTGAGAGTAATTTTTATTGATTATTTTGAGCAAGTCAACACTGGGGGGGGGGGGGGTTAAATCGGTGGTGATGCCACACAATCCCATGTCTTCTCCGTCTCTCGAATAACTGGTGGGGGAGGGTAGAAACAGAGGCACATAATGTTGTATACTAGCTCCTGGAGTGCCTTACTGTTATCAAATAATGAAAGAGAAATCAACTGTTTATTGTTCCTTCAGACAGCAAACAAAATGTAAAGACCGAGTCTGTTATCGAGCGATGGGCTGTAGATAAATGCTGGTGCTATGGCCTTTCCTGGAAACACACCAGGATTTGAGAGAGGATACATCTTCCTGATGGCTGTTCTGTGGGAAAAGGAGAGGCAGGCCAGTGGGTTCGGATGGCGCTCCACAGGGGCCACAGTGTTGTCTGTGACGTCCATATGCTGTTCTGTCTGTCACGTCTTGTCTGTCTCTCATGTCTCTGCCATTTTCACATTTTTCTGTTTTTTGTTTTTGTGTGTGTCTTTGTGTCCATTAACACATAAAACATGCCCTTACCAGCTCAGTTCTGACCCCTTGCCTTTATTTTCCGTAGGAGCACACTTCAGCAGGCATCAGCACAGCCATGCTACCTCCTGCCGACACTTTCACCTGGGTGCCCCTCAAGCGCCCATCTCAGCCGAGTTCCCTCTCGGACACGGCAGCCAGCCCCCACAGACAGGCTTGGCCACCCACCTGCCCCCCACACACCACCCAACCCTCACTGCACTGCCCGCACCCCCACAGTTTCAGGATGTGCCGGGGGCTTCATTCCTACCTCAGGCTTTACACCAGCAGTACCTCATCCAGCAGCAGCTCCTTGAAGCGCAGCACCGCAGGATTCTGCCGCACTCCAGGTAGTGATGCAACCACACACATGTGCTGATGGATACACACAGAAAATTAAAACCCCACCTTTTTATCCAACTGTAGAAGAACCCAGGATCGTATTCCCCTGAACCACCATCGACTGCGTTCAGGCTATGAGTACTCACCTCCCCTCCATGCTCCCCAGCCAATGACACAACAGCCGCGGTACTTAGCCGAAGGCACCGACTGGTGAGTCTATATTTAAGATGAGTGAGTCCTACAGAGTTGAGAAATTCATCTCTGCTGGCGTATGTTTGACACGCTGCTTGTCATAACTAAGACATTCCCATCTTTCTGCAGGGATCTCAGTGTAGACGCTGGCATCCCTCATCAGTACCAGCTCCAGCAGCTTCCACAGCACTATCAGCATTACCTGGCCTCCCCTCGAATGCACCACTTCCCCAGGAACACATCATCTGCACAAGTGGTATCTATATTTATGTATTTGCGCTCAACATTATTATCACCGTTATCTGTTTACTGCTGTGTTATCTGTTATTACATAAATCAAATGGCCATGAGGTGCAAAACAACTGAAATACACCAGTTAAAAGAGAAGAATGACATTTAACAAAGCACAAAAAAACTAAAACAAAACTACATAAAACAAAACTAAACATAAAGCCAACAAAAGGGACATTATTTCACCAAAAAACCTACAACAGGACAAAACAAAACAAAAAAAAAAACGAACCAGCAGCATAAAATGAACAACCCAACATTTTACAAATTGAAAATGCAGTTCATAAACATGATGTACCCGTTGTACGTCGTAAAACTCTTTCCACATTTTGTAAACTGAAGCTAAATTTGTTACTCCAGGTTTGCCATAAAAATGTTTTCAGAGTTTTGATGTTTGTCACTACAAAGTCGGTTGTAAACGAACGCTCTTCACTGTTTTACAGTTTGGATTTTTGTGTCGCTTTCAGGATTCTAAAAAAAGCACAGTTTCAGTTTCTAACAATGCATCAAACATGGAGAGGGAGGGACACAGATTAAACAGTGCTGTAATCTGATGAAGAATTTTGTTTATCTAGGTTGTGCATGAAATCAGAAACTACCCGTACCCCCAGCTGCATCTGTTGGCCCTACAAAGCCTGAATCCTTCGAGGCATGCCACTGCTGTGCGAGAAAGTTATGAGGTAAACCGGGTTCTAAAAGTGCTGGATATGTTCTGCTCTAGTTCTTACATTGTTTTCTCAAGTGAAATCGAGGCGTCTGAGCTTCTAGGGTTTTGTGAAGTATTATAAGTATCAAATCATTTAAGTTTGAAATCATTTCCTGACCTTGACAATAACAGCTGACAGCTCAATCCTTATTTAAAGGCCTTATAGCATCTCTCTTTAGTATTCTGCCATTCTGCTGAACCTTGGCCGTTTGTCCAGGAGCTGTTGCAGCTGGAGGACCGACTGGGAAGTGTCAGCAGAGGAGCAGTGCAGACGACAATAGAGAGGTTCACCTTCCCACACAAATACAAGAAGGTATGTCGGATGACACAAACACACAGAAACACTACTAACTGAACAACTTTCAGTTTTGTTTACCTCTCTTTGTGTCTTTGTGGTCTCACCTGCATGATAACAGAGAAAGCCCCTGCAGCTGAAGACTGGGGAGGAGGAAGAAACAGACGTGGATGAGAAGTGTACCATCTGTTTGTCCATGCTGGAGGATGGAGAGGATGTCAGGTGAGAAAGGGCAACTTAGAACCGATTAAAAAAAAAAAAAAGTATTTTTTTCTTTGTCACTCTGATTGAGATGTGAAGATCAATGCCTCACTAATGCATGTGTCATAAACGTGTAGCTACAGCCACCAGTTGGTGAGCTATGCTTAGAGTAATGAATCTTGTAGCCAAATGGTGACAAATTCACTGATTAACACATTAGATGTTGTATGGACGAGTGTAAAAATGACAGTTTGATTTGCTTTCAGTGGACTGCATCTTTGCCCTGAGCAGTTGCTAGGCAACTACTACTACTGGATGTTTCTGGTCATGGAGAGAGGAAAAAAAAAGTCCAGTTCTTTAAAGTTGTTTATGTATCCTCACCGGCAGACATTTGGCAACGCAACGCTTACAGGGTCCACCTGCGTCCAGTCTTTGCGTCCAGTCTTTGTGCTTAGCTGCAGTTGTAACTCCATACAGGTTGTAAGGTCACAGTGAACGAAACTTGAAGACAGTGGCATCGATCTAAATCCATCCGAAAGGGTAATAATGTCTCATGCCTTTTATATTTATCTTCACTTCTGCATAAAACATGGGAAGATTTATATAAATGTTAGGTAAATCCTTCATTCATGTGACTCTGTATAGGATCAAACAGGTAAAGAAAATAGATTAATGGATGGAGATCCTTCAGTAAACACATGAACCAGTATGTGGAGAAAATACTAAAACTAAATTATTCCAGCATCTTACCATCACTCCTATGCAGCTTGGACAATTTAAATATATTTCTACTCACAGAACCTCTTCACCACTGAAATTTCTGCACATTAAAGGCAGGGTATGTGATTTTTGCATGACGTCACGATACAAACATTAAAAGAATACCAGGAGTTAGCTCCTCCCTCTCCCTCTAGTGCTTCCCATCACGGGCCCTCCCCGTGTGGGTGATTGGCGTGAGCCATGTTTGTTTTGTTTTTTTCTTTCAACAGAAGTGCTATATAAATGTTTTTGTAAATGAAAAACACATGGAAAAATGCCATATGCAAATGTTAGTGTAGATCATTTAACATTCCTATTAAATTTACCTTAATTATCTTTTAGCCATTGTTCAGTAGGACAAGATTGTCTTGAAGTGAAGGTGTCAAACATTTCCCCGTAGAATTCCCTGATATAATTTGGAATTTATTCTTCTATCAGTGACATAAGAAGCTTCTGATCAAAGCTATAATTACATTACAATCATGTTTTACATTTTAGATACAGCCATTACGCTGGAAAGCAGCGCAATTCCTTACATAATGCTTCTCATCAAAAAGCTCTATTTTAGTCTCAGATAGTTTTTTTTTTTTGTTTTTTTTTTTTGAAGACTGCAGTGATTTTCTTCCTGCAGGACGGCATGCACTAGATTCTTTTGCGATGTAGCAGATTATTCTAAACCCTGATCTTTGAGTGATCTTTCCTGGTGGACCACTCTACCTGGCGCCTGTATTACAAACTTGTTACAGAGGGTTTTGTAACCTTTTCCAGCCTGATTAACATCAGCAGCTCCTCATTTGGGGCCATAAATCTCATTTGTTTATACTATTATGAACTTTCACGAACATGTTTTAAAGACTGATTGTGTCAAAAACACCCTGCTTTCATTTCAGCTTCAAATTAACTATTTGCCTTGATGTTCTCATACTTTATAGTTCCTTTTTTAAATAAATAAAAATTGTAATTTCTTTTTTCTTTATCTGCATTTGGGACTTCAAAGTTTTGATGATGTTTATGCAAAATGCAGAAAATTCTCAAACTCTGACGTTCCTCTCTGAGTCTGTATCTGTGCCTCTAACTGTTGCGCACATGCCCTTGCATGTGCATTTCAAATCAAGTTGGGTAGAGAATTTCAGGAGCTGCACCCTGGGATGAAGAAAAAGGGTCGGTTAACAGCATATGGAGTTTCAGCTGTCTGAGAGGCGCGTGGGACCGATGACTCAACAGAAGTCGTCTCTACACGCCTGAATGAACTAAATTGCCTTTCCCTGGTTTCGAACGCTCTTAACAAGCACATAACTGAACGCTCTGGAAGAGCCATGCATGCCCATAAGATGACTCTCATAAGAATCCTTTGTCTCCCTGTTTTCCAGGAGATTGCCCTGCATGCACCTCTTCCACCAGGGTTGCGTGGACCAATGGCTGGCCACCAGCAGGAAGTGTCCAATCTGTCGAGTTGACATCGAAACACAGCTGAACCCTGACAGCTGATGAGATTCGACTCCTTGTGATTCATGCACACTCGTGTGGTTCTTTTTTTTTTTTCTCTTCCACCCAGTCCTCCCCTCTCCCCGCCATGTTGGGTGCTTTGCCAAATGTCTCCAGACACCATGTGACATCACAACCCTTCTGACTCACGCTTTACTGAGCCAAGCTGGGACTGCACGAGAGGCTGCAAAGGGCTCTCTTTATATTGAAGCACATCCCTCTGGAAGCAAAAGACACGCAAACACACACTCATGTACACAGGGTTTACTTGTAGCTTGCAGGTTGTATTTAGGGTTTAGTTGCTGTTGTGGTGTTGTGGTGCTGTAGGAAGCCACGAGCTGTGTAGCATGTCCTCAAAGCCATGACTTAACGACCTGAGAGTAGAAAAGGCATAACCACACACTGAGCTGGCCACCTTTCTCTCTTTTCAACAAATCTTTATATATATGTTATTAATCAAACTGAATATTCAGCCACACGAGAGACACTAAATGCTCCAATGTTTACCTAAAGATCATTTGTGGCCGTAGTAGAGTAGCAGTAACCAATATCTGGTGCGCTGTCGCCTTCTTGGGGCCGAGCACTAGCTGGCTGGGTGTTTTGATCCTCTCATGCAGCTCTGACATTTTTGCAATACAGTTGTACCTTCACCTTGGGTTGATGGTATGTGCAAAGGTGTCATGTAAGTGGGTCTCTTTCTCTCTCTCTAACTGCTGTCAAAATCAAATGCAGCGATTGAGACGTTCTGTGTTTAAATCTCTTTAAAAAAAAAAAAGGTAGTGTTTTTCCTTAATGCATTTTGTCACAGTGTAGCTTGAATCTGCACACAGGTATTGTGTGTGTGTGTGTTGTGTGTGTGTGTGTGTGTGTGTGTGTGTGTGTGTGTGTGTGCCGCCCTGTTTTATGTGACTTAAAAGAATGTTTGACCTAACAAACCTGCTAGTGTAAGTGTGCTTTGAGAGTTTCGAGGCAATGCTGAGACTCGTTGGTTAATAGCATGACTACAGGAGTGCTTATATAACACGAAGCCAAAAAAACTAAACAAAAAAAAAGGGAAAGACTAAGGACAAATGAAGTTATCATGCACTACATATTGAGGTGAGAGGATTTTGATGTCCTTTTACCCGCATGTCATCTGGGACAGTTCCAGTGAAAGAAAAGAGTGTACTAAAAATGCATGTTTCACTGCTGACGTGGGTTGTCAGCTGCGGTAGCGTTACTTCAAATTTAAACGGTGCAGAGGTGCCTGTGCATGACTTAGTTAATCTGAGCTTTGACTGTAATCTCACCACTAACAAACAAACAAACAAACAAACAACAACAACCACAAAGTCAGTCAGGGGTCACTCCCATGACTTGTAGCATGTGTTCATCCTGTCCCCTTTGGTGGCGATGATGGGATCCTCTTGATGTTTACCTTATTGCCTAAAGAGCAAGCACATGTGACAGTAGTTTATAGCGACAAAAAGTTTCTCCTTGCATTTGCATTGGTTTATATTTAGGCGTAGATTCATGCAGTGTTTCAGCTGGGAGACGAGCTTTTTGCATATTGATCTTGTGTTTTCGTGTGACAGACCTCCCCTCGTGGTTGCTATGCTGGTTGCTATGCTGTCTTGCTAGAACATGTAGAACGTGATGCGACGGAGGCAGCCTCCCTCTCTCAGTGCACACAGACGTGAGACGACACAACAGCGGGGAGGCTTTCAGCCCGTGAAAGCGAGCGGACTCTTTCACTCACTCACCGCCACCTTTTTTTTCTTTCTTGTTCTTTAAATCTTTAAGTTCAGTTCCTTGGAGTTGTGTTGTGTTTAAAGATGTCTTTAGTACCTTCGCTGTCCTATGCACTGTTCTGGCAAAGGATAAAAGTTGAACTTTTTTGATCCCTTTCTCCCTGTCTTGTGCACTGCCAGTGTTGACACTGCCTCCTCCTGTAGTGGAGTCATCTGTGATTAAGTTTCCATAGTTTACACAGGGTGTTGTCAGTTGAGATGCCTTAAGTATTTAACAATCATAATTTATTACTAACTGTAGATATTGTGGGTATGTATTTAATTTTATATAGTTTTCGGGGGCCAACCGAATCATAATCTATTTATTTAGGAATAACGCAAAAAGGTTATGAAAAAAAAATGATTACCTCATTTTTGCATTGTTTTAAATGGGAATGCTTTGCATGCAGTTGTACTTTTGAAACATAAAAGGAAAAAAATATATATTAGCAATGCTGTTTGATATCCACAAGCTGGCTGTGTGTTGTTTACTGTCCAATACTGAGCTACTGAGCCCCGTTCTCCATCTCGATCCCTCATGTGGTGCTGTGGACCTTTGTTACATTCCATTCAATGCTATTTCTCCGCCCCGCCCCGCCCCGCCCCGCCCCACATCATGCTGTGATGTAATGGAAAAACTGCAATGAAGTGAACTGGTTTTTAGTTTGTGAATTTTTTTTTTGTTTTGCACTCACTTATTTAAAAATGGGAACCCTCTCACTGGCAAAAAAAAAAAAAAAAAAAAAAAAAAAGTAGTTTAAAGGATTGAACTGGCTTTTTTTTAAATGCGGTGCTTATTGCAGCACAGTGGGTCTTAATGAAGCATCTCGGTCCTTCGTTTTTGTAGCTCTCTTTTATTTTCGTCTCTTGGGCGTTTCTCTTCGGTTCCTCTTCCAAAGTAGTGTGTAGACATAAGCATAACAAGTGCCTCACTCTAGGTGTTAGGATATATTTCCATGTTTCTGAAGCCACTAACAACAATCAATCCATGAAGCCGCCATGCCTTATTGGTTGCATTATTGATCAAAGGAGTGAGACATGAAGGTGCTACTGTACAAGTGCAAGCCATTCTGCTCTGAAATTCAAGTCAGACTGGCTAAAATAGCTGCTGGTTCGTTAGTGCAGTGTCACATTTTTGTGGAAATAGTTCTGACAATAAAGAGGCATGTTTCACTGTGGGTTTTACAAACGCTGCAGTTATACGTCTTTATTTGATGGCATTGTCCTCTTTCTGTCCTTTCCATTTTTGCTGTATGATTTCACCGTCCACCCTTCCTCTCTTAATCCACTGTTTCCTCTCACAGTCCAAAAAGAAGGAAAGGATTATAAAGCACAACTTTTTCTAAAAATGCATGTTTTCTCAGGTTCCTGTGTAGTTGCAATGGATTAATAGTATATAGTAAAAAATATATACAAAGAATATAAAATAGAAAAAAAAAAGATATTCTTTTTTTTTTTTTTTTTTTTTTTTGCTGCTTGAATCTGAAAAACAAAACTGAAGAGGAAAAAAAAAATGCCAAAAAGTGCCAGTGAAAGGGCTGCCGCCATCCGTGTATGAAAAATCTGCTGTTTAGCTGTGACTGCGCAATGTTTTTCAATATAGGATATTTTATCTGAAAAAATAGAACTATTTATCATTAATATTAAAGCAATAGTGCATTAATAGTGATGAGTGTGTTTATGAAGAAATGGGTGAGCGCATTGTTGGTACGTGTTAGATTTACATTTGGTGGAATTTTGTACTTTATTTATTATTACTACTAATAAAGATCTCAGATGTTGCATTCTGTTTTTTGATTTTAATTTAATTTCATTGGCTTGTATATTATCCTTTTATATGTGCTCTTTTTGTAATAAACTGGATTAAATAGAGAATATCTTGTTTTGTGTGCTTCATCATCATCCTGGGTATTTTTTCTGCATGAGTTTAAATATAATCTTGTAAATATATGTCTATATTAGAAGCTCCTCTACATGTAAGAGGAACATTATTTTGGCTCAACAAAATACTGAAAACATTTACTTGAAAACTTGACAAATGACCTTTGATCACATTTGCTGAGGTGTTGAATGAAGATCAAGTTATCGCTCTCTATCCAGCTCTGCAGCTAAAGGCTCCTCCAGCTTCGTTTGTCTTTGTTCAGTTTGTTTGAAGTGTTTCAATGTGGACAGCGTAACTAAAATAGCAACTCAATGCTGGTGAGACTGTGCAAAAGCATGTCAGTCAGCTAAAAGATCATAATATCTTTCTGTCTTATGGATACGTAATCTGCGTTGCTGAAATAAAGTTTAGTCAGACAGCATTAAAACAGTACGAGTATCACGAGAGTTTTATCTTCTATAAAACATGTATTATTACAAAACAATGAAGGAGACTATCCCTCACATCTTGAATTTAAAAAAAATGGCACATTGCTTTTTTCCTGACCAAACAAGAAATTGTCATTATTGTAATATCATTTAAAAAAACTATAAATGTAGACGTCTGGCTCAGTACCTGAGATGTAAAATGTGCTAGAAACAGACTGTCTTTGGTACGTGTTTTGAAGCATGTGACATATTTCTGTTGTTGGACTTTAAAGCCGCCATTTCCGCTTCAGTATTTTGGGTAGAGGACCCTGGCAATCTGCCTGTCTGCCTTCTTGGTGTTCAGCCACTTCCCACAGCGAAAGTTAGTGGTGACACCATTTGCTGTGTTGGTGACTTCCACCTGATCGAGGAGCCAGCCGGGGCTGAGGCCAGAGTTGTCGTGCTCCACCCGAACTCGCCACAGCTCCCCCATGTCCAGCATTTCCAGCATGAAGCGGTCCGTCTGCCCACGTTCAAAAAGGTTGCGAAACTTCTGCCTCAGCTGCCGACGGCCAGAATCTCCATTGGAGCCGTAAATAGTGATGAAAACGTTGGCGTCTGTTCCTGCTCCCTTCTCGTCACCAGTGATGACGATGATCTCATACTTGACGGGCACCAAGCTGCGAGCTTTGCTGGCAAAGCTCTCAATTGTCTTTGTGCACTCAAAAGTCAGGAAATCATCCCTCTTGGGAGAGAGCGGGACGAAAGCATTGCAGCTGAAGATGTACCTAAACAGAGAAGGAGGAGCGTAGTCTGTTTTGTGTGTTTTAACTACTGTTGCTCACTGTGCAGTAACAAGGGTCTTACTTGTTTCCAAGTTCTTTTTCAGTCACAACAACTTCCTCCACAAGCCAGGAAACCTCCCCCTTTACTTTCTTTCCATCCTTGGGTGTGTGGCCCACGCAGATGGTAGTGATATCGCCCAGGTTCTTGGAAGAAAACTCAAACCTGTCAACATTACCCCTGAAAAAAGATGCTGAGTGAGTAGCTGCTCTCTTAAATTGGCTTTCATAGTTTAAATTCATGTCACGCCTATTTCTTCTGTGTCTGAATGAATCTTTCTCTGGATGCTCCAAAATCACGACAGTGGAGTGCCGTGTTGTTCTGGGTTCAAAAGCTTGTTGCTGGTGGGATTATCATAATAGCAAAGGGAGGGGAAAACTAGAGGAAGCAAAAGCAAATATCTTCTTTTTCATGCAGACAAGTTATAGCTGACTGAGTTTATCTTGCAGAAATTGCTTACCGCAAGAACCTCTTCTTCTTTGAGGAGTTTTCCATTACAAATTCTTTTGATCGGCCTTTCTTCCCCTCAAGTATAATCCAGGCGTTCTCTTTGGTTTCAGCTTCTGCTGTGTCTCCAGTTGTGGTACAAATTTCATACTCTTTCAGAGAGAAAACAAAAATGCAGTTACAATAAGTTGACTCAGTTCTCTTCAATAAGCATCGTGTTCACTAAGATATAAAAAGCTGCTTTCACACAAACAGATAGTACTAGTAATTTAAGGTGGCCTCACTGGTCTTCTCGTTGAGGTCTAAGTAGTCATTGTTACCGCAGGCCAGGTCCCTCATTATCTGTCCATCATCAGCACCTTTGGACAGCCAACGATCGCATGGGAAACGAAATGTTTTGTCCATGACCTCATCCTTCACATCAATGTGCTCCAAGTGCCAACCTGGAGTAGGACCTGAACCATAAAACAGAAAGAACCACCAAGGAAAGTTATTCAATAGATCCCCTACTGAGAGCTTATGGAGAAGCCAGCACAACATGCAGAGTGACTGTTCATGCACGCAGCTGACCTGTGTTGTCATGCCAGACTCGCACTTTGGAGAGGTCGCCCAGGCTGAGGATGTCAGAGAAGCGAAAGGTATCCACTTGCTTACGTTCAAATTTGTTGGACTTGTTGCTCTCTTTCAATGCCAGTGTCCCCGTGTCTCCATTCTCTCCGAAAATGATGATCCACACCCTGGCATCAGTGCCTGCTCCTGATAAGACAGAAGAAAATCAACATTTAAAAATAAACACAAACATTCTAGCATGGTACCATGTGGTACTCCATCTCATTTTGATCTTACTGAAATACAACGGAGTTAAAAAATAAAATACCCTGAAAAATACTTGGAAATGCTTTGGCATTCCCCTGAAAGGCCTGAAGGAGGTGGAGGAGGTCTGGACCTGCTAACTGAACTAGTGGATAGATGGATGGACGAGAAGAAAAGCAGTTGATATGTAACTGTTTCTATGGTTTTTATTAGAGAGAGTAGTGTTGGGAATGCTGCTTTTAGGAAATGTAATTTACATGGGCGGTACCTTGAAAGAAGAGTATTTTTTTTAAAAACCTCCATATATGGTCACGTGAGTACTTGATGCCTCTTCACCGCATAAGTGGATAAATCCCTAAGATCTTAAGGCACACTATTACTGCATGCAAAACATTGTCTGTGTTGCGGTACTTGCATGCATGTGCCTGAATATTTTTATGTACATCGGCCTGTCTCAGTCTTCCCAGAGTCAAAGCGTAGGTGCAGGACTGCAGCTTAGCTTCTAGTAACTGCCAGGGGGCAGAGAACAGTCCTTTGAAGTCAGCTCAGACTTCTCGCCATGCTATCATATTGATCAGCAGCGCCTGTGAGCTGTAAAATGAAAAGGCCAGATGAAGAAGATGGCGCAGGAGTGTGAAGGACTTCTAAAGAGAATCTTTCTTCATCATTGTGTGGGAAAAGAGGATGAATTATAACAGATTTTCTCCTCCTTCAAAAACCAAACCTCTGCACAAGCAGAAGTCAAATGAGGATGAGAAAAGGGAATATCTAACCCAGCCATCTGGACAGGAATTAAAAGCAAATGACAGATATTTAGTAATAAGTCTGTAAAAAGTAGTGCCACTCAATTCCTAAAAAGGCTCGGGATGGTTATTGATCAAAGGGTCACTGAATGTGAAGCACTAGAAGATGCATCCCTCGGAATGTGGTGTAAAGAAATGAGATACACTTGATAAAAAATGTATGTCAAACCAAAGAGCAAGCTCAATGATATTACTGATTATAGACAGTGCCCAAGCTTCCCCGCTCTGAGCATCCTCGGACCTGAGACGACACTGACCCCGAGATGAAAGCTAGGATGAATAAAGGATGGACGACAGCCTGATGAGCAGATTTAAAATGCTCTCATCTGTTTTGAACCTTTTGAACCTTCCAGCTCCTTTTGCTCGCCGGTTTGATCCAAAAGAGGATTTGATAAAAGAATTAAATTAACTTAAACGGAGAAGCTGCAACACAAAAACTGTGCTTCTTTCTTTTAATCATTCCTTTTAGTGTGTGAATTATTGAATAGTTTTATATGCATAGGGTCACTGTTGCAAAAAATAAGCATAATGATGAAGATTTGAGACTAAAAAGGCTTTCAAAGACTCAGAAATGTTAAAAATACAGCATATTAAATAAGCTGATAATGCACATTTCACAAAAGAATAAATAAAACATTTCCAAAATTACATATAAAAGTTTACTGTACCATTTATTCAATGTAAAAGAAAGAAAAAGTGGAAAATCTCTTTCCCTTGATGAGGACTTACCTGCGATTTCACTGGTCTTCACCTGGATGACGTAAGTGGTGAGCTCCACCATCACCTCCTCATCCTCCACAGCTGCCATCTCACAGATCATGGTCCTCTTGGGCCCATGCGTCTTGGAAAGCCAATCCTCATAGGTGAAGATGGAAACCTCCTCCGTTGTCAGGTTGCGGACAATCACCTGGGCAGGCAAAGTGAGCTTTTGAAATACTCTAGAGATGACTGAAATCAAAGCACCAAAGAAACGACATGCCTGCCCATCCCCACTCATAAACACAGTGTTGTAAGTGTTTGTCAACACGGCAAAGCTATATGCTGCTCAGAACTGCATAGAGTGGCTTTAAAGGGAAACAATAAGCACCAGCAAAAAAGTTTCCATTTTGTGTCGACAGCATCACTAGTCAAAAAAATGAAACATCACCACAGTTGCTGTAACGTGGCTGGAGGGAATATTTTGGCTGCCCACAACCATGAATAGTAAAAAGCAGGTAGGGATGACGGATGGGAGGAACGCTCGGCTGGCTGTAGTAAGAATGATCAATGCTGATCATCCTCTGGCTCCCGACAAAACATGTAATAAGTCTCCATCAAAGTGGTGGACTAAATAGTAAAATGTTATTGCCGCACTCACAACCAAATGACCGATGATATCCTCAAAGTGTGCTATGTTCATCTATATACTATGCTGTGTTCCTTAATGCATTCAGCCTCTTCACCAGAGGACGGTCTCAGCTATTATGGTGCCTTAGTACTTACTAAACAGGCTTCTTCAGTTCTAACTGACTGGTGGGCAATTTCAATTTTATTAGCTGTCATTTTTTGAAAGTCGCTGAAGTCACGCCTCTGGTGGATTCTTGGAATTGTTTTCCCACCTGAGTGAGCGCTGGACAACACGAGATGTCTTGGTCACACCAGTCACAGAATGACTGTGAAACCACTTCGGGAGGAGTGGTTGAACCTCCCCTGTTCAATTTGAGCTTCATTTCATTTCATTTATGATAGATAGATAGCCTTTTTCACTCCTATCCCTTAACATCTGAGTTTACTTTCCAGAGTGTGTATATCGCATTCCTGAAAGGAGAGTCTCTCTCCTTAAGATGCAGGTGGACTGCAAAGAGCTGGCTTTCCGGTGTTCCTGGTTGCATAGTTTCTTCTTCATACAGGTCAGTGCACTCCTCATGCTGCTCAGTTTCTGTTTGCCTGTTTTGTCCTTAGGCTGAACCAGTTTTTGTCCGGAGATGTTATTTGGTTTGAAGATATTGTGTTTGGAAAACACAACATCCCAACACTGTTTCTTGGACATTCCTACCACACAAGGAATGACAACGTTTTTGTACCTGTTCTTCTATTCCTCTTTTGTAATTCTGCGGGATGGTTTTTCCTTCAGATTTTCTATCTGCCATGAGGAAGGTCTTCTTCGATATCCACACACATGATTTCAACAACACCTTATAAGCACGAAACTACAATCAACCAATTAGCCATGAAGATTTTCGTATGAGAGGTGAAACATCTTCAAAAAACAGCATATGAAGTCCGTTTGCTTCCTGTTTCAGGCCTTAGCCTCACATTATGTAAGGATACATCATTCTTCATTGGCTTGTACACAAACAGGTGTTTTCCTACAAGTCCTGAGAAATATTTAACTTTTAGACACAGACTTGGCTCACTTGTATGAGCTGTCCTTTCTGCATATTTATCTGCGCTTATTACTATGCTGGAAGTCTGCCCAGCGCATTGTTGAGTCCATTTCAATACACAGACCCAGCAAACCATAAAAGCGGCACATCTGCTTGTGATGCTGAACACACAAGTCTCTGTGCAGGGTTAAGTCAAGGAGACGTTCACAGTCGCTGAGTCCCAGGAGCAGACAGACAGGGTTTGGTATTGTTCCTGACGGCTCTGCTACTCCGCGGGCACGGTGCCTTTACCACACAAGACATTTGCATAGGAACTGTGTTGTGTTTCGTTAAAGCTTTCTGCCTGAGTCTTCAGACTGAATTTGGAGACAGCCGGTGTCCTCACAGGGTCATTTCAACAGAAAACAATTTTCTGACAAATGTGGTAAATTACAGTGTGGGTACACAATAAATATTAAACAATTATAGCAAATATACAAAGAATTTCCTCTCAGAGCCTGCATGAGTGTGTGTTTGTATTATTATAATGTGTGTGTGTGTGATGGCAAAGCTGGCATCAACAGCATGGAGAATAAAATGGATCAATATGCTGACTCCGGGAGTTTGGTTTCTGCAGGGTGTGTGTGTACTTGCATGTGCTTGTGTTTTTTTGAAGGTGAATTATTTACCACTCTCCAGCAGGCAGGAATAGATGGGTGTCTGTGTGATGTATTAGAGCGAATGATCCTGTGACCTACAGCAGAGTTTCAGGATACAAACATAAATATAGCTTTTGCGTTATGGATGTTGGAAGAAGTCGTCCATTCCTGCTCTGGTTTTTTTTGTTTTTTTTGTGCCCCTGGTTTTATGTACTAGAGGCTTACAAAGGTTTCCTCTTTACAGGCAGTTATAGTCATGGAGGAGAGTAAAGAATTTGTGCTTAGGACCAAATGTTTTTTTATAGATCTTAATTTTGTCAGCTATTAGGTTTCAGTTATAACTGTTTTCCATTTTTGCACGTCGCCATTTCCTGAACATGTCTGTATTTGTCTTTGAGTTGGTCTGGACGCGGCAAGCTGACCTTGTCAAGAAACCAGTCGGGTCTACTGCCGGAGCCGTCAATGCGAAGCCTCATTTTCCTCAACGGGGCAATGTCATCGATCTCCATGTTGAACGTGTCCTCCTGACCGCGTTCAAACCTGTCAGCCGCCACAGGTGATGCACGGTTTACAGTCTGGAATTGACTTTTCACATTTTAAAATCCTTCTTTCTGCTACCTGTCCTCGTTCTTCTGCAGCAGCATCTCCTCTGTGCTGCCGTTGGCCCCGAACACAGACATGAAGATCTGGGTATCTGTTCCGGCGTTCTGCACGTCTCCTGTTACAACCGTCACCTCGTAGATGATCTGACAATGAAAACACATTACCAACGTTACATTTAAACCTCAAAACCACCTCTCACAAGCATTAATCTTGCAAACTAGGACGTTAACCTATTTAGCGAACAATCAGCAATTAAATTCTTTCGCACTCCAAAAGACAATCATACTGTAAACACCTCTAATATCAAAAAGGTTATCTTTTACTAGAATGAATCCGTATTAATTATCATATTGCTAATAGAAATGGGTGCACTATACAAATCTTAGTAAAAGTATATCTTAAAAGTGATATAAATAACAGACTTTAGTTTACGATTATGATATGACCACTTTATCGAAGAAGTATCTAAACTCATCGACTACACACTTTTACTTAAACAGCACTAAATCTCTTAGTAACAACCTTTTACTTAAATTCTAATATGAAAATAAACCCTAAGGAATTTATAATTTAGGAAAAGGAGTCAACAGATGTTTTTACAAGTAGACTTGTGTTAAGTACTTCAGCTTGAAAGCGTTGATACATCAGTTACATCAGATCCATCACACATAAGTGTTTAATCCTTTTAATTTTCTTTTAATTTAATAATTAAAATTTTTTAATGTTGTTAAAAAAATTATGATAAGGATTGTTAGGTACTTGTCAAGCCTCAAACTAATTTTCTATCTTAAATTGTTTTAAATCTTGCTATCAGGACATTTATTATTCATATGTTTTATTTGGAAATACATGTTTATTAATGTTTCATGGTAATTTTGAGTCATTGTGTGTAATAAAAAGTGTATCACTCTTCTTGATGTAAAATATCAGTGTCGTAGTTTACAGTTAATGGGTGTATGTGAACCGTGACGCGGTTGCTCTTGTTCAAACTGTACCTTTTGGGAGATGGAAATGGCCTCTGCATCCAGCACATTGAATATTCTGGCAGTTAACCCATCCCCTCGATCTTTGGCCAGCCAGCACTTACAAGCAAAGGTATATCTGACCCCTTTAGTTGGCACAGCAACGGACAGCTCATCAACGAGCCAGCAGCTCTCTGGAGTGGCCCCATCGTGGCCAAGCTGCCGTGGACGGGAGAAACAATCACTTCAAGCAACAAGGGTGCAGTGCGCGTGTGATATTCTCATTTAAAATCGGAAGTTTCACCCATTGCTTACCTCCACCTTTTTGATCTCCCCCACATCTGAACCGTGGGACTTGAAGCTCTCCAGGGAGCCAGCCTCAAAGCCCTTCCTCCCATCTGGGAGGTCGAGCCAAAGCATCTCTGTCTTGGCGTGATTGACCCCGATAATGATCACATACGCCCTGCTGGTGGTGCTTGCATCACGCTCCAGCCCAGTGCAGATGTTGATGTGGTACGGTATAACTGGACAAGAACGGCACTTCAGTTATTCATTAACTGGAGCATGTGATTATGTCATCAATACCAGTCATCTGCAGAGCAGTGGATGATGAAGGCACTTCTGATATTTCCTACTTGGGAGCTCAACATCTTCCTCTTTCTTCTTCTTGTTCTTTTTGTTCATGTTACTGTCAACACTCTTCACTGTCAGGGCTGAGGTCCTTTTACTGTTTAGGCTCTCTCTAACCCCTTCATAACCCTAAAACACACACAACGCAGTCAGTGATGCAGAGAAACTAATGACTAACAGATACTTTTACAAGGATGCAATATGATGTAACAGGGCAATTAAACGTGACAAAGTAGAGCAGCGGGCAGCATGGTGGGATGGTGGTTAGCACTGTTGCCTCACAACAGGAAGGTTAATGGTTTGAATCCCAGCAGGGGTCTTGCTGTGTGGAGTTTGCATGCACTCCCTATGTTCAGGTTTCTACCAGTACCCCAGCTTCCTTCCACAGTGGAAAAGCATGCATGTTAATTTAATTGGTGATTGTAATTGCTCCTAGATGTGCGTCTGAATGCATATGGTTGATTGTCTGTGTGCGATCCTGCAGTGGACTGATAACCTGTCAAGAGTGTAACTCTACCTTTCACCTGATTGCATTTGACAGTAGTCAGCCTTTTTTTCTTTTTTGTATTTTTTAACTCTTCACTTTTGAACCTAAAGGCCTGCAGGCCTTCGCGAGTCATTAAAGGAGTAGTCATGTGCTCACATCTTGTGTGAGGTGACTTTTGCATTAAACTGGGAGTCGTTGGAAGGCGCAGATGCCACAGAGATAGAGTTTATTTTTAAGTGTGTGACATTTTTTTAAGAGTCATTCCAAAATATGAAAGCAATATGCAGAGCTACAATTCTCTAAGCTTTCACAGACTGCTGTTGGAGGGCTGGAGCAGGCTAATGTGGCGACTGGTTGTGTTACAAAGACTCCCGTCCGCACACTGTACCTGCCACACCATGTTGTGTTTCCACACAGGAAAAGAATCCTACACAGAAAGCACCTCCTCCTGAAGAAAAAAAGCTGCTTCAAAGATGAAGAGACCCACAATGGACTATTTTGGGGTAATTTATTTGCTATGCTCATCATTTTGTAAATTTGAGCTTCGACAAATAAAAATGGCCAACAAATTTAAAGACCGCATCTAAAAAAAAAAGGGCAGCACGGTGGCTTAGTGGTTAGCACTGTTGCCTCACAGCAAGGTTCCCGGTTCAATTCCCAGCCCGGTGGGTCTTTCTGTGTGGAGTTTGCATGTTCTCCCCGTGCTTGCGTGGGTTTCCTCCGGGTACTCCGGCTTCCTCCCACAGTCCAAAAACATGCAGAGTAGGTTAATTGATCATCCTAAATTCTCCCTAGGTGTGAATGTGAGTGTGATTGGTTGTTTGTATGTGGCCCTGGATAGACTGGCGACCTGTCCAGGGTGTACCCCTGCCTTTCGCCTGATATGCGTCGGGATAGGCTCCGACAGACCCCCGTGACCCGGAAACGGATAAAGCGGGTACAGATAATGGATGGATGGATCTAAAAAAAAAAATCTTCTATATCTGAGGCGTCTCTTAACAACATCTGATCTCAAATCCTGTAAACTGTCTGTGGGCGACCCTTTTCTAAAATGCTATTATAGTGCTTGCAGTAACAATCAGAAGACTCAACTATGAAGTTGAACTACTTTTAGTCTTTTTATTACCCTATAATATTACAAGGTAGCCGCTAAAAATGTCTGCCAGACTTTGCAACCACACTCAAACATGGTTATAGCGGGAATGTTTTTGTGCTAAATGATCATTTTCAGCAAGATAGAAGGAAAAACTGCTGAAAAATCTGCTAACAACAAATATTTTTAGAGTTAACTCATCTATAAAAATTGTGACATTTGGTACTGACAAAGTACACCACAGAGGAATCCGAATAACAGACCTGTTTTCTTCTTCTAAATTAAAATCACTGAAAAATCTGCCACCGACAGAAGAAAGAAAAAACAAACTTTTACGCATAAATTGGAAGAAGATCCCTATGAAATCAGTCTTGCAAATCAGTCCTGTAAAACTATGAAAGGGATTGGAATGAAGCTTAAATTACTGTGCACTTTTAGTTTTTTATGATGTCTTGACAGTTAGGACACATATATACCGAGTGCATGTTACCTTGACATAGAAGACTCTTTCAATGCGTCTGTCTTCCCTTTTCCTGGAGAGCCAGCGTTCACATAAGAAGAGGAAGACCTCTTCCGTGTCAACATCAACAATCTCCACTTGGTCCAAGTACCAGTCAGGACTCACCATGCTGTTGTCATGGCGGATTTTTATTTTAAAAACTTGGCCAAGGTCAACTGCCTCTATGGTGAATTTATCCACCTTAGAAGGAAATAAACAACATAAGGAATAAGATGTAATATCATGAGCAGAACTGTTTTTGTTTTGTTTTGAAGTTTTGTTGTATTCACTGTATTTGCTGTGATTTTCTGCTGTTTTTAATTGAAAAACGGGTTTGTCTAGACTGTAAACAACACAGGGTTTGTCGTCATTTACGTGGAACGAGAACAAGGACACAGATTTCAGAGGCTTCCTTACAGATCCTCGTTCAAACTTGTTGCTGTTTGTCTCGGACTTGCGGAGTTTCCTCTCCCCAGTGTCCCCTAGGTCCCCGTAAATCGTGAGGAAGACGTTGGCATCGGTGCCAGCTCCATGCACGTCACCCGTCATCACTGACACTTTGTATGTATGAGCTGTAGTTGGGGAGAATGATTATGACAAGCACAAAGGTAAAACAACAAATTTTCCATCTTTTGATGCTGCTTTCACAACAAAGAGTCATTCAGGAATATGAATAACAGAGGAAGATTTGTATCTTGGTTTCAAAGTAAAAGTAATGCTCTGAAAAGTATGCAACATACTCTCTAAGGCATCTTCCACCTCAACCTCAGTCACTTTCAGACTGCCGTCTCTGGAAAGTTTTTCAGTAATGATGTCAGAGGGCACCAGCTCTCTCACTATTTCTCCATCATCCTCCGACTTGGCGAGCCAGCGTTCACAAGGGAATATGACAGTCTCTGAACCCTGCAAAGACAAAAGCATACTAAAACTGTGAGTCAACCCCTGTGTTTATGCCCTAAAAGAGAACAAGTACATGAAGAGGTGAACTTTAAGGTGAGCTGTTGCTTTTTTATGAGCTTTGACTAAGAATGTGGGATCATAATGAACCCATAGTACTGGGTCAGTGGTTCATGAGGAGAACATCTCCCCCTACTGACAACAAATGGAGCAGTTTGTGAGTCAGAAGATGCAAAACACAAGTCTGTTGCTACATCCATATATAATATAATATAATATCCTGTGCATTTATATTTTTACTGTTTGCACCATTTTTGGGTATAGGAGCAAATATTGTACTTTTTTTTTTTTTCTACATCTACTTACCAGCTTTAGTTGCTGTTTACCATAAAAGATTAAAGGTTTTAAAAGCAAAATGAAAATCACAGTGTAATATAAAATGTCTCCTGTTTTTGTGATGCTTTTTTACAATGGATCAAGGTGAAAGTGTGGCATACGTGGTTCATCTCATCTCCTCATATCGCAGTAGTTCTAGCATTTTTTCGCTTTATCACTTCTGTTTTTCCACACTATTAAACTTGCTCTTAATTTTGATTACACTATTCTGGTCCAATGATCTTTTTACCCTCTTTCTTTTAGATTAATTTAATCTGATCCCTGTTATTTTAGTACACTCTTCCTCGGTTTATTACTGTCCCTAATAATGACTTGACACAACCCTCCTCCCCATCTCCACCTCTTCATGATGCCTGAAGAGTTTCATGCAACGTCACATCCTTCCACTAAACTCTAAGCTCATCAACTATCATCAGCATCCATACCCTGGGGGGGATCCTTCCTGTGCCTTTACGTCTCACTGCTCAATTGTAATGTCAGATTACTATCTAATTAGGAAATTAGGAGAAAATAAGGTCTCTTTTATTTGATCTTTCAGCTGACTCATTGTTTACTGCTGTGTCATGTTTCCGCGGGCAGTACCTTTCCCTTCCTCAGCAGACGTCTGATCTCCACTCTGTCCAGGTGCCAGCCTGGGTTGACCCCACGGTTGTTGTGGCCAATTCGGATCTTCTCAATTACATCTCCCACATCTTCTAGCTGCAACAAGATCAGAATACATTGATAATTATTTACAACAGTAGAGAAACACAAAAATACATTTGCCGGTCCCCAAAGCTTAATGAATGAACTTCTTCTTATCGACAGCGTCACATTGTTATTGTACCTCAACAATGAACATGTCCTCAGCTCCTCTCTCAAAGTACATTCTCCTCTCCCTCTTGTTGACACACAAAGACTTCTGCTCCGTGCATACTGCATCTCTTCCATACAGGGCAATGAAGACATCTGCATCAGTTCCAGCACCGAATACATCGCTTGTGAAGGTTTTTATCTCATAAGGGACAACTAGATAGAAAAAAGAAAAAGACCAAAACGAGTTAAGCATATAAACTTTGAAATCTCTTTAATCAGGATGTAACTTAAAACACATTACTGCAACAATGTAGATTACATGGTGTATAAAACTCTGTCTGTAGAGGGTTGGAGAAAAGATCCCTGACAATGGCTCCATCATCTTCTCCTCTATCCAACCATCGGCCACAAGGAAAGTGAAGCTTCTGTCCCAGAGAATTTGCGTCAATCTCCACCCAGTCAAGGAACCAGCCTGCTGATCCTCCGCCTTAAACATTACCACAAACAAATGTTATGTTTAAATGTATTTAGTACAGTGTTGTTTAATTCACAAAGGCCAGAAGAGTGTGTCGCTCTACCGCGGTTGTCGTGTCCAATGCGCATTTTTATCAGGGGTCCAATGTCCACGGCTTCCACGGTAAATTCATCAATCATACCCTGTTCAAACTTGTTCTTATGCGTCTTAGAAGCCTTTAAGTTGATGATACCTGTAGTCACAACTCAGAGTGACTTAAAAGTCCAAAACACATCCTAATGATATACAGTAACACAAAATAATGGTCTAAAACACTACCTGTATCATCCTTGGTGCCGTACAGGGTCATAAAGACATTAGCATCTGTTCCTGCGTACTTCTTGTCGCCGGTTTTAACTCTCACTGTGTATGTCGTTGACATAGCTGTAACAGACCCAAAATATATTTCCTTTTTCTGATTCATTTATAAAGAGTGGAGTTAGTGGAAAGTTAGAATCTTCAAAGCACCTTTCTTTGAGAAGCCATAACTTGCTCTCACCCTTCTGCTCCAGTCCAAGTGTAGCTTCAGAGTCTTCTTCATCATCGTCATCCCCCTTCTTCATGAAGGCTTCATCCACAGGGACCAGCTCCCGAGCAAGCTGTCCATCATCCTCATCAATAGCCAGCCAACGTTTACATGGAAAAAAGTACCTAAAACATCATATAGAATTGTGAACACTATCTCTACAAGCTACAAGCATAAATAATGTATGTCCTTTGAGAACTTTGATGGACCTACAACTGATGTGGAGTCAATCATCGTTTTTCACCACACAGTGGAGCTCTACGCATGTGCTTTCGGCAGAGGTTAAGTCTACTAGTCTATGAGCTGATGTGGGGGTTTTTCAAGCATGTTATTGAAGTGGTGTCACTCAGTGACATTGTGCGTGGAAATGACTGATCAAACAATTTCTTTTTGTTGTTCTTCTGAAAAACAATACTGGGAATGTATGAAGAAGCAGTTCAGCATCAGAACTAAAGTGCTGGTGGATCACTGCTCTCTCTTCCTAACATCATCTTGACTCACGTTGTGTCATCTTTTTCATCTACAATCTCCACTCTGTCCAGAAACCAGCCAGCACTGGCCTGGCTGTTGTCATGTTGAATCCTCAGCTTTTTTAGGATTCCCAGATCGACTGCTGTGATGTTGAAAATATCTTCCTAGTTCAAACGCAAAAAAAAAAGCAATGGCTCAGGATGTGAAACTCAGCACACATTTATTCGACAATCGTTATCAAGCCTGGGAAACAAAGATATGATATATGTATCCGTGTGTATCTCAAATTTAGACTGTTTATTGGGAATGTGTCCTGAATGTACATTTTGGCACATAAATCACTCAATGACGCTGTGTTAAAAGAACAACCAGCACATAAAATCTTCAACAAGCGTAGAGATTCCTTGGCTGGAAAAATTGGTTTCCTAGAGATGTGTCGTCCACACACAATTATAAAATCTAATTCTTTTCCAAATCTAATTATTTTCACACTTTCTTTCAAAAAAGCGTCTAGAGACAACTTGTTTTGTAATAGACGCTATATAAATAAAATTTAATTTAATTAAAAACAAACAAATAGTATGTTTATCCAATATCACTGCAAAAGTGTTGGCAGTCAGATCATAGTTTCATTGTTTGTTTGTTTGTTTTATATTTTTTACCTTTAGATTGAGCCAAAGAAGGAGCATTACATTTATTCTTTTAAAGAGTTAACAGGAAAGAAAAGAAGGAGAATTTTTAACATGTCAAACTATTACACACATTATACACATTTTAGATTTCAGAATTCTTGAAATCACCGTTTACCTGGCCTTTTTCAAATTTATTTAAGTTGTTGGATTTCCTGAGCCAGCGCTCTCCTGTATCGCCGGTCTCCCCGTAAATGTTGATGTACACGTTGGCTTCAGTCCCCGCCCCCCACATCGTCCCAGTGAACACGTGAACTTCATAAGAGTTGACTACAAGGAAAACAGTTGTCAGTAACATTAATAGCACATATGATGTGTCAACACAGCACATCTATGCTCTCCTCACTCTCCAAGTCTTCATTGTCCTCTGTCAGCAACTCAACCACTATCTCCCCATCCTCCTCATCCCTGGCCAGCCAGCGGTTACAAGGGAAAATAAAAGCCTCCACAACTTCCTGCAGCACCTCAATTAGCTCCACTTCCTCCTCCTCTTCTTTTTTCTTCTTTTTCTTGTCCTTCTTCTTGTCTTTCTTGGTCGTATCCTCTTTTTTCACCTCTACCTGCACCATAGCCATCGTCAGCCGCTTGATGTCCACTGTCTCCAGGAACCAACCGTCACCAATACCCTTCCCATCATGGTAGATTCGTATCTTATAGATCTTTCCAACATCCTTAGCTTCAATCTAGGTTGTAGGACGGAGACAGAACTCAGGTTAGAAACTTCAGTAATCCAGCAGATGCTCACACATCACTAGGCTTGTTGCAGACCTTGAAGATCTCAGTGGTTCCACGTTCAAAATTGTTGGAGCGACTTTTCAGGGTGAGGACTTCAGTTTTTCCATTCTCTCCATAGATCTGACAGAGGACATTAGCATTGGTTCCGGCAGCACGGACATCACCTGTGACCACTGTTACTTCATACTTGATCACTGTTATAGAGAAGGTGTTAGAACATGGTGACAAGAGGAAATATTGTGTAGAAAAAAAACAAAACAAAAAAAAAATCCACTCATATTCAGTTCTTACTATACATAAATTAGTAAATTCAGGGAGGTACTTCCCATGTGGTTGTCATTTACATTTTTCAATGTCTAAGATCTCGCTGGGATAGATCTCCACCTCCACTTTTCCATCAGCCTCATCCTTGCAGAGCCAGCGGTGACTTGGAAACATATACTGCTTCCCGTGAACCGGCACAGAGATCTGCACGCTGTCCAGAAACCATCCAGCACGCAGGCCCTCGTTGGTGTGACCAATCAGAAGACGGTTAATCTGCCAGCACAAAGCATGCAGGGGAAAAAAAATACTGTTCGGAAACACAAGTATGCTTTATGTCTGTGTTCTCTGAGATATGCCTGTCTGGTGAACTTGCCTGTCCAATGTCCAATGTTTCGAGGGTGAAGATGTCAGTGCGTCCTGTCTCAAAGTAGTTTCTGAGATCATTGTCAGAAACCGCGAGTATCACCTTGTCAGTATCACACTTTTCTCCATACAGCTTGACAAACACCTTGGAGTCAGAGCTGGCCCCGTTCACATTTCCTGTCTTGATTGCTATGTGGTAGTCGACATCTGCGTAAGAGTGAAATGAATGGCTTTCATATTATAATTTGGACAATTTTAAATCAATTTTATTTACTTTTTACTTACTAAAGAGACGCAGGCCATCTCCAGCTGGGACTAACTCACGGACAATCTGGCCATCATCTTCATTTTGGTCTAACCATCTGGAGAAAAATGATTTGATAAATATCAACAGTAAACATAAAGTAAACACAACCTTTCAGCCATTAAACTTCACGGACATCTGATGTATTTGTTAACAACAAATTTACTGTAATAATGCTGTCAAGAAAATGGCACAGACAATTAAGAAACTAGAATAAAAGAAGACAAAAAATTACGAACTAACTGACTCATTATTAAGACTTAAGTCAATACACTTAAATAAAACGAAGATGTAAAAAGATATTAATAATAACCAAGCAAACAAGACATAAACCAGACCTGTGTATTATAATAACATTTTGCCAGATTGAACGTTTAAATTAAAGCACAAAAGAAAAACTAACATTTCCAATTGCTATGACCAGGCAAGTTTATTTGTATGGTACATTTGTATAGTACTTTACAGAGGCATTAAAACATCTTCGCATAGCTGAAAAAAGCATGATGTACAGCATGATTTAAAAACTTAAACAAAAAAGAAAAAGAAAGAAGAAAAAATAAAAATAGATTAAAAGTAAATCAACTATGATCAAGTTTTCAAGCTTAAATGTAAAAGTGCAGATTTGCACTGCATTTATTTAAATGCAGCTGAGAACAGGTGAGTCTTCAACCTGGATTTAAATCAACTGTGTTTCAGCTGATGTGAGGCTTTCTGGGAGTTTGTTCCAGACATGAGGAGCTTAGAAGCTGAATGCGGCTCCTCCGTGTCTGGTTCTGACTCTGAGATTTTTAAAGTCTGTCCTCTGATGGACAAGCAGCCAGTGTAAAGACCTCAGAGCTGGACTGATGTGGTCCATTCTTTTGGTCTTAGTGAGGACTCGAGCCACAGAGTTCTGAATGAGCGGCAGTTGTCTAACTGACTTTTTAGGTAGACCTTTGAAGATGCTGTTCAGTAATCAAGCCTCCTAAAGATTAATGCATGGACTAGTTTTTCCAGGTCCTACTAAGACATCAGATCTTTTATTCTTGATATATTCTTAAGGTGATAGTAGGCTGACTTTGTTATTGCCTTTTTCCAAATGTAGCCCTGAGTTCATCACTACACCCAGATTTCTGGCCTGGTTGGTGGTTTTTAGGTGTATAAATTGAAGCTCTGTGACCTGTGATCGTTTCTCTTTTTGGCTCCAAAGAGAATACCTCAGTTTTGTTTTTCTTTAACCAAGGAAAGTTGTGGCACATCCAGTCAATAATCTCCTCAATGCATTTACCAAGAGCCTGTACAGGGCATTGATCTCCTGGTGACATTGTAATATATATCTGTGTATCACCTGCACAGCTTTGGTAACTTATTTAGTTGTTTTTGTTGCTTTATAATCTGTTCCGGTGGTAACATGTAGATGTTAAACAGAAGAGGTCCCAGGATGGAACCTTGGGAAACTCCACATGTAATTCTAGTCTGCTCAAATGTAAAGTTACCTACTGACACAAAATACTTCCTGTACTCTAAGTACATTTTGAACCAGTTTAACACAGTTCCTGAAAGACCCGCCCGCCCAGTTCTCCAGTTGTCTATTGTGGTCAACTGTATCAATTGCAGCACTGAGATCCTGAAAAACTAATACTCACATTTTTCCACTGTCTGTATTCAAGTGAATGTCATTAAACACAATTGCCTATGGTTATTTGTTCTGTACTTTCCTGTCAGAAAACTGAATTCAACCTAATGTGAATATCTTACAAAAGCAGCTGCCTTGCCATGGTGCAATTCTTTTTCTTGTTACTTTGGGCCCCTGTTGAAAAATTAAATATTATCATATAGACAACACAATGTGTGATGTCCGCATATTTGTACACCAGGTCATATGAGGTTAACCTGACCCAATTATCAGGACAGACATGCAGGAAGAGTCTTTTATCCAGAAGTAATTCTGCACCCAAAGCTTGTGGTTTGACTCCAGTTACAGAGGAGAAATCTGTCTGGCCACATGTATTTAGTATCTATTTGTAAAGGCAAACTTCTCAATCAGTCACCTAACTACTTAAACACATGCCACCTGAGAGCCATTGAGCCTGAGCAAGGCCAATTTATTATCAGTGCTGTTGATCTTAGATTTGTTGGGATAATTGTGTCCATCTGGCTGGTGGTTGGGTGGATTTCAGACCAGGCAATCAGAGGGACATTCAAATTTAATTATAATGTCATGCTGTTTGGATTTTATTTTTTTCTTTGTCTTGTCTTGTCTTGACATGTAGGTTTTTCTTACTTGCCAATTCTTCTGTTTCTGTTATACATGTCACATTTTAGATTTCTCTTGTTTGGACACCTTACCATACCAGTCCTTTTACTTTGTTTAATAACATTTCTTTCTCCTTTGTAACTTAAAAAAAAAAGAAAAAGTGGCTTTTGTACATTAACAAAATCTACATTTTCTACAAAATTACATTTCTTTAAATAAGTAGCCTGGGTGATAAAATTACTTGTTTCATGGCAAAAATACAATATTTTTTTAATAATATAGTTACAGGCAGTAGGTGGTTAATTTACCTTACCATTGAAACTGGAAAAGGCGGGGCTCAGTTTATGACACATTATGATGGTATAACTATTTACTTTGAGGGCATCCCAATAAGCTCATTTTGACGATATGTTTGAGGCTGGAAGACTTTATCTCCATCACTTTGGTTTTTACTTTCCTCCATGGCCCTGGAAAGGATCTTTAGGTGGCGTTGTCTAAAATGTTGATATTGTTGTCTTCTAAATACTTAACTTGACTTAGTTTTGAATAATCTTTGGTGCAACTATGAGCTGTAAAGGCCCAACAGTTTCTAGAGTGCTCATATTTTACATTTAGAGACCATTTCAACCAGTTCCATCCTGCTTCAATCTTCATATCAAACTTAGCTGAGCCCCATCTATACCTTACAAATAAAGTTAATATTTTCAAATGTCAACCAAATGACATCCTGAAACTTTAAATCATGTGCAATGTTGTTTTACCTGTCACACGGAAACTCAGTGGCCATGGACTCTGGTTGGCCATCCTCCCTCACCATCACCTTGTCAAGAAACCAACCACAGCCTCCACCACGGCCATCATGGCCCACTCGAACCCTGCACACCTGTCCCAGCGACACTGACTCAACAATAAACTCATCATGCTGAAAAGAAGACAGAGAAAAAAAGATGTTGGGAGTACATATCTAAAACAATATCGGTACATAAATGTGTTCATTTTAACTCACTCACATTTCCCTTTTCAAACTTGTTGACGTTGTTTTTACTCATAAACATGAGGCGTTCCCCTGTGTCACCAAGGACACCAAATATATTGAGGAAGACGCTGGCGTCAGTGCCGCTGCCGCTGACGTTGCCAGTGCAGATTGTGACGCGATACTTAATCACTGAAAGGAGAAACAGAAAACATACATGTCGCATTTACTCAGAACTAAGCTCAGTACATTTCAAGTTGAATGTGTTACTTACAAGGCAGCGGCTCATCAATGAGTGTTCCTGTAGCTGGAAGCTCTCTGACAATTTCATTGTCATCTTCATTGATGTCCAACCAACGTCCACATTCAAAAGAATATTTGTCCATTGTAAGCGTCTTGAGCAAAGTAGCCTGCAGAAAGTCACAGCCTCATGTGTCATCTCACGCATTCCCATCTGCACCTCTGGTTCATGTGTTTCCTTTCAGATAAGTTAAGACTGCACCAGTGGCGATATGTCCATTTTCTCTGCATTTTCGGTTGGGATGAACTGCTTATTCTTGCTTTTGTAAAGAATACAGTTCATGTGACTATTTTCAAACTACTAGTCAGGCTAAATGGGAAAATATAAAGTTTTGCACAAACAGACACTAAAGGAGGTTAAAAAAAGTAGTCTATGGACAGTGATTTATTAATACACAAATATATATTTCATAGAGATATTTGGAATTTTGTCTTTGAAACTGTTTGCATTGTGGCAGGATTTAGTCAAACGTTCAAGCACAAGATTAAAAGCTAAATAGGTGTTTAACACACTACTCAGAAGTAATATTTTACACTGACAAAGCAGACAGACAGAGTAGAGTCTCACCTTTGCTAAATGCCAGCCAGCAAACGGATGTCTCTTCTCATGCCAGATCCGTATTTTACGCAGTTTTCCTATGTCTGGCATTTCAACCTACAGTGATCCCAAAAATGTAAAATATTAAAAGATACATGGAATGTGACTTTGTGTAGAGGTCAGCAGCTGATCCAAGCCTTACCATGAATTTATCAATCTGTCCCTGTTCAAAACTGTCCGAGTTGTTTTCCAGTTTGATCTCATCCGACTTGCCCTTCTCTCCGTAGATCTGCAGAAACACCTGGGCATCTGTGCCTGCACCTTTTATGTCTGAGGTCCAGATCCACAAGGACCATGGGTATTCTAGAGTCGTGAAAAATATGGTGTGGTACTAAGCTGGGCAAAAAGTTGCATAAAATGTGACTTAAATTATTTTTACATCCATAGAATATTAAAGATTTGCTGTTCTTTTGTTGGGTAAGAGACCGAGCTTAAAAATCAACCCACTTTTCTGTTTTTTCTGCCTGAGAGACACCATCTCATACAACTCCCTCTCAATCAGTCCATCTGCCTCATCCTCATCCAACCACATCCCACATGGAAACGTTTGCTCTATGCCCGTGAATGGACAGTATATTACCACCTGGAAGGATAATGGGCACTCATTCCATGAATGACACTTTAATAATCATTCTCTAAGTAATAAGAAGTACAAAATACCTTTTCACAGTACCATCCGGCACCTACAGCGCCATTGTCGTGCCCAATTGTGACTCTGCTTAGGGGGCTGATCAATTCACAAATCTCCACGTTGAAAATGTCGATGAGACCACGCTCAAACGCGCCACCCTCAAGGAAAATTTTTCCGCTGTTTTTTAAGCCCTTGGAACCATGCATGACCATGTGGATCTTGGAGTTGGTCCCTGCACCTCTTATATCTCCGGTCATCACTTGAACATTGTAGACAATCCCTAAGCAGATGCAGAAACATACATGAACCAATTTATCACAGAAATGGAAACTAAAAGAAACATGCACAGTAGCCACTTTATTAAGTATACCAGGTATATTTAATAAAGTGGCCAGTGAATGTTTTATTGTTTTATGTTTTTTCTCAGCAGTTTTAATTTTCTATGCTAATAGCTGAGGATGAATGATGATCTGGCGAGGTTGAGGAAGGTAACGATAGACAGACTTTCAAAATAAATCAATCTAGTAACTTGAAGAATCCCAGCATGGACAGAATTTTAGTTGACAAGCCTAATTTCAGATAAGTTGGTGACAGCTTATGTTTTCTCACCCATTGGCTGCATGGATCCAACCAACACATCTCTTTGTATTTTACCATCACCTTCATCCATGGCAAACCAGCGAAAAACTGGGAACTCATATATTTCTTTATTTCCCATGTCATCTATCACCACCTGTAAGGAAAGAAGAATTATGTCTAAGCATGAGGTTTTGTTGTTTTGTTTTTTTCCATGCATCAGTGCAGACAGCTATGCGTGTATGCTCTGGCTGTGCATGCCTTATCCAGAAACCATCCAGCAGATGAGCCTCTGTTGTTGTGACCTATGGTGATTTTCCTCAGCTTTCCCAGGTTTGGAGCCTCTATCGTGAATTTGTCCTCTGAGCCACGCTCAAAGTTGTCCTTACCACTGTCCAGTCTTCTCTCTCCTTTTATAAAGAACAAACCATTTCTAAATGACAATCAGACACTGAAATAACAGTGAATTAAAAGTGAATATGTAATGAGAAATTAAAATCATTTCCACGATACCTGTATCACCATTTTCTCCAAAGATATTTAGAAAGACATCAGCATCAGTTCCACTTCCCTTCATATCAGCAGTAAACACACTCACAATATATTTATTCACTGCAAGAGATGGGATTAATGTATTAAATTAGACCAGGATGATCTATAAAGAACAGTTTATAAACAACCTAAAAGGGTAATCAGTTTTTAGCTGCTTATTCTTATTGGCAAATATAAGCAGTTGTAACAAATTGGTCTTCTCCCCTTCTGAAAGACCCTGAGATGGTTTGCTTCTTTTATGTTGTCTTGGTTCTTTTTACTTTTTCAAGTTTGTCATCATTCCTCGAAGGCTTTGTGTTTCTGGCCAGACTCTTTATCGTGCATTCGGATTGTGTTTGTCAGTTTACTTCCGAACTGCATTATGGATGCCCTGCTCCGCAGCGCCTTTTGTTTGTTTTCTCTCTCTTTTGTTTTTTTGGCTTTCTTATAAAGGCTTCAACCTGCTTCAAGTCTGCGCTTGGGCCTTTACTCATATTGCTAACACCAGATTAAATATTTACGACAGTGGGTGTCTATTTGTTTAACAGCTATATTGTTCCTGCGCCTCCTTTATAGCAAAGTGTCTTCACAAAGCTGTGCTTCATTGACCGCAGGTGCTAAGACGTTGGATCACGTTGCAGCTGAGGGCACAGGGACTGGTTCTACCTGCGGATTACACTGATGGCATTCAGTTACAACCTGAAATAGTAGGAAGATCTACAGACTAGCTGGTCAGTCACATGGTATTATCTTTATATTTAAGTTATATGTTTAATTTCAGGTGGTCTCTCTGAAATCTGTTGGATGCATTTTAAGCCTAACTAATTGGTGTGAACCTTGTTGTCTCTTTTGTATTATGCTTTTGTAGAGTGGCCTACATTTTGGGACATCCATGGGGTTAAGGCTCCCCAGCAGATCCCTGACAAACAGGTTGTCTCCCTCCTCTCGGCTCAGCCAGTTGTTGCAGGCGAAATAGAAGCGCAGATGGGGCCGGTTCATGTCGGTCACAACCACCCTGTCCAAGAACCAGCTGGCATTCATCCCTGTGTTGTCATGCTCGATCCTAGGGAGATCAACATTCAGAGCATGACATGATTTCTAACCACAGGCAATTTCAAATGAGCTTGTCATATCAGATCAGATAAAGGTTTTCTTTTAGTTTTCTTGAATTTCTTCAGGAGTATGGAAGGAGTAACTACTGAACAAAGAATGTGGTTTTCAAGCACATTTAAAATGGGTTAAAACAAGGATATGAATAATGTACACAGTTTATAACAAGCTGCCATGCTGAATAAAGACAGAGGAGTTGCTACTGGCTCCAACATACTTAAGGCTGAGCTGAAGTATTCAGCCTTCAGTGTCAAAAAAGATTAACTTCAAGGTTAAAAGTCTGGACTGCGCTTTGGCAGTAAAGTCTGTGTATGCCCAGCTTGGTTTTATAATCACATCTCATCTCAGAAAACGCATGGCTTCACACTGTTTCAATATATTCAAGGTTAAAGCTATTGTATAAGTGTTTCTGTGGGGTAACAGCTTGAGAAAATAGCCTCCATAATCCACATCTAATTCTAGCTCTTTAAAAATACCAGAATGGTTGAGAATAATTGTTTGGGATTGCATTTCACGTCTGATATAACTCTGAGCACTAATTTTGCAATGAAAAGAGATTAAATCTATGTGCTGTGATTGCTCTTCCACTTGCCTGCTCTTTGCTTCTCAGCATCTCTGTGAGTAGAAACTGCTGGATGTTTTCTAGCTCTAATTTAAATAAACTCTGCCTCCTCTAGAGTCAAAACGCACCAACTCACAACAACAGATGGGGCTTAACTGTCACTGATTGAAATTGCAGAATGGACAGTAGAGACAGATGGAAAAAAAAAAAAACCGCTGTTAAGTTGTCTGAGGTTAGTTGACAATAAAGCATTAGACGTGAACTTGTCATTGACCTGTAGCTGTGCATTAATTGTATTTGTACATGTATAAAAACAGGAAAAAGGGATTTTTACAGACTGGATTTATTCATGTAGATACTACCATAGGTAAGCCACGGTACCTCAGCTTCTTTAGAGGCCCCACGTTGTATGTTTTAATACGGAAAACATCTGTCTTATTCTTCTCAAATGCAGTCCGGCTTCTGTTAATTCAAGAAATGGCAAGAATATTAGCCTTATTGGAAAGATGCATTCAGTTGAGGTTAGATGAGCTCTAGAACAGTAAATTGCATCCCCAGACACATCCAGCTTAGTGTACCCCTTACTGTCTCATGGCAGAGGTATAATCTGAGCCCTTCCGTAGGGTCTGCTGCTTCATTGGTCCCTCTTCCTCCTCATGTACTATACTCGTACCCCTCACAGAGAGGAGCTAGGCATGTGAGTGTATCAGACTCCCTCTGACAGAGACTGCAAATCAGCCACCCTCTTTTACATTACCAGAAAATACCTGCCTTTGTGTTTGACCCACATCTCCATCTGTTCCCCTCTCTCTGAAATGTTCAAGCCGCAGATAAAGCCCAGGACGACATAATTAGAGTGCAGAGTGTCATATACTGTGATAAACTGATAAGAGTGAAAAGCTGTCCAACACACATGAATACATGACCTTATTCTTCATGTTAAATCACCTGCAAGAGAATGATGGGGAGATATTCATTACGCAAAAGGCAAACTCACCCCAAACTTTGGAATTCATGCAATTTAAATATGTTGTAATTACACTGAATTTCCAAAGACTTGCATTTTCAACCTGCCTCAATATTCAGTGGGGCAAATATTCTTGAAGACATTAAAATCCTCCTTTACCTGTATTGAGTCATGTGATTACAGCTGATCATGACACAATGCAGGCAGGACCTAGTGCATATCGGAGTAAGGCGAAACTCCTTACTATGTAAGATGATTTACAACAAAAAGTATATTTTAAGTCTGTGCATGACAGGTCACCAACTGAACTGCCCAACAGTCCCAGACCATGGACATACAAGGGATGCTGATGATGATTGAAGTGGATGAATAAGACCACAACATGGTGTAGGTGACATGTCCAAGAGTGGCTGACAATAAATTTGTACATCCTATACGCTGCTTAGGTAACCCTATCTGTCAATCAATGAGTGCTAAGATAAAGGAAGCCTGCTGCCGATAAGAACCCTTCAGAGTCATTTGATCATCTGCATAAATGACATCGTGGTCTTCTTTCATTTCTTCTTAAATGAAAAAGAAGACCAGCCATGCCACACAGTTCCCCCTTACTCCAGATATTCTGAGTCCAACACTTTATACAACTGTATGAAAGAGAAATTCCCACTTCAGAAGCAAAGTTTTGTTGAAAGAATATTCTGTTTTCTAAAGTAAAAGCAGTTTCCAGATTCCAGGTTTGTCGTCATCAGGTTAATGTTAAATGGGAATTCTCTCATACAGCTTTATATCCACAATACAACCCAACACAAGGACAGACTCATAACCATCCTTTTGCAGAGTGATTAGAAAATACCTCTTTTCTGTGCTGAAGAATAAAAAAAGAATAAAAAGAATTCCAGGTTAATAACTGACTTTGAAAATGCACTAAAGTGGCAGAGTTTACTGGTTACATAAACTGAAAAAAAGAACACAAATTGATTACATTTTCCATAACAACAGGAGGCTTTTTAACTTACTTGCTTGCCAGGTGAACCTTGGGCGAGACACCATAGTCTCCAAAGAGAGTAACAAACACATTGGCGTCAGTCCCGGCGCCTTTTACATCGCCTGTGACGGTGACAACCTCATACACTGCAAGAAAGAGCAGATTGGATATTAAATAAAGAAGGAGAGATGCAAACTAACTGTAAATTCCATGATGTTGAACAATGAGTGATGTCAAGGTCAGAAACATGCACAAAAGTCACGTCCTGATACATTATCCAATAATCTATAAAGGTGAGGGAGCATAATGTGTCACTCTATGCATGGCTGCCAGGGAATTCAATGCGGCGAATCTTCTGTGAATCCATGTCTGGAATGATACACCAGCCAAACCTTTCTCATATTTCATGCGTGTCTCTTCATTTAACAAGGACACAGTCTGTAATATCTGCCTCAGTTTGGGTCTTTAAAAGTCTTTGGATGTTGATAGATTATAAAAGATATTCAGTGCGTCCAGAGGATGAATCCGTAAGTGATAAACTGACCTTTCCTCAAACCGCTATTGTGATTTTGGCCTTTGTAGTTGTTGGATAAAAATATTTTTAGGGCCATTTTTGGGTGAATGATTAAAAATAAAAAGGAATCACCATATAAGAATAAATGCAGGTTCACTTCAAATAGCACCAAGACACAAAGATGACAAAAAGCTGACCTAAAAACGTTACAGTAAAGAGGAAACGAGTGGTGATAAAGAGCAATTTGACCCAAGTCGATTTAACTGGGACATGGATACCTAATTAAGAGGGAGCTGAGCTGTTAAAACCAGATTAAAGAAGCTGAGAGACACTTTATAAGATCAGAAAGAGTGTGGTCTGTTGAAACTGAGCCTTTGAGTGCCAGAGACCGACATGAACTACTCAGATAAGACAGAATTGCCTCTGATATCAAAATACACGTAACTCCTCCAGAAGAAACATAATAACTGTCAGCACCAGTGACACGGACGTAGGCAGTTTTCTTGTTTTTATGGTTTAGTAAAATCTGCTGTAACTCTCTGGAAATTGTATCCAGTTATTTTTACACAAGGGAACGAAATAAAAACCTGTTTTCTCAAACAACTACACCTTTTATTGATACCTTATAAACGTTACAGTGCTTTTGGATAACATTACTATGTGTTAACAAGACCTACTAGGTATTAATGAGTTGCAAAGTGAGGATTAGAAGATTTTCCTTACATTTTCTTTTTTTGATAATTTTGCAGTTTCTGTCATCGATATTTTATTTAATCAAGAATATCTTTGCCAAACTAGTAAAAAGTGAAAACATTCGTGTAATATATCTCATGTTTAGAGGACAAGATTGTGACCGGGCATATGCAAAGTAATGAATCGGGCCTTTTGTCGATGGATTTCACAACAAGCTGTTGTTGCGTTGCTCCCTTATCATTGATCTAGATTTACAAAACAAAATGTATTAAGAGCGGGGATATTCATTCTTGACTTTAGGAATAGTCTGTAATGTAACAGAGTAAACAGACTGACTTCCAAACGCAAAAGGAAAAATGCTGAATTCCCCCTCAACAAAATGATTGTGCCCCTCTGCATTGTTTGAGAGCCTCTGACTGGCTTCAACAGCGCTCCTCTGGCTCCCAGCCGTGCCCGTGGCCCCAGCGGAGCTCCCAGCACCTGACACTGGGACGGCACCCAGCACCTGCTGGCCCCCAGGCCTCTGTTTCGCTCCATTCATGTGGAACATAACCGAGCTTTCACTCACAACAATCACAGAGGGATTCCCCAGGTTCCCCAGAGCTGAGGGAAGCTGGAGGAAAACCGACAGATTATTACATAAATTCCACCAAACTATTAAAAAAAACTGCTTTATATATACATATATGTTTATATGCCAGCACACTGAGATTTACTTACATTAAAAGGAGCACATGAATCTTCCCTGTCTGAACTTCAACGTCTTGTGTTTACCTTTTTTTTTGTAGTACTCATCTTCATATCCATCAGAGGAGTCTGTGTGGTAGTTAAGTAGCTCATCCTGGTAGATCGCAGCATAGTCCACCTGTTTATTTTTGGATTTTTTACCCTTTTTCTTTTTGTCGTCATCACTGTCTGCAGAACCCTTCTTTCCCTTCTTCTTTTTCTTTTTCTTTGAATCCTCTTCTTCCTGCTCTTCAATTAAAGGCTCCTCGTTGTCATCGTCGTGAGACTTCTTCTTCTTCTTCTTGCCGTCTTTAGATTTTTTATCCTTGGACCCCATTTCCTTCTCTTCCTCTGGAGTTGTGACAGATGAATTCTTCTTCTTCTGTTTCTTCTTTCCCTCCTTTACTCTCTCAGTCACTTCCTCTTTGAGCTTCTCCGATTTCTCCTTTTTGGGTTTAGTTGTGGGCTCATTATTGTTCTGCTCGCCCTCACCATCTTTGCTTTTAATCACAGCACCATCTTCAGCATTATCATCTCTTCTTTTTTTCCTGTGCTTCTCTTTCACCTTGTCATCATCTTCTTCATTCCTCACTTTCTCTGGGGGCTCCTGAATCTTAGAGCGCTCTTTGCTTTTGTGGATTTTCCGACTCGGCTGTCTTTTTGTGGTATCCTCGCGGGTCAAACTGTTGCTCCTCTCCTTTAGATTTGGCTCAGTTTCCTCTACACCATCATCAAGTTCTTCGGTTTCCTCTGAAGTTGTGGATTTTTTTTGTTTCGACGGCATCTTTTATTCATCTACTTCCCTGGCTTTTAGTTTCGTAAGAGCTACCTAGAGTTTCTAATAGTGTAAGACAATTCATTTGACCCGTGGCTGCAGGGAGGTTCTGGGGTCATGGGTCTCAGGGGATCCTAGACGTACACAGCTGCATATATGCTGACTTAGAAGACTCTGAATCAGGGATGGCTACTAATGGTCCCTTATCTGAGCTTTATATGAACATACAACTGACAAACACTACTCATGAAAAATTACTGTCACTTCAGCAATCACGTGATCCACAGGAGAAAGCCCTGTGAAAAAGGAGCCTTGCAGAGAGAACTTATCCTCTCTGCCTCACTAATCTCCATTATTCATGGTGTCAGGATCGCCTTACGGGCAGGGGCGTCTCGCTTTTACCTGCAGTGACACACATGCAGACAACTCGACAGACAGACATGCACACGGGAAAACAAAAACATACACGCTGGTTTACAACTGCTTCTTATTTATTCCACCAGAGAGTGTAGCAGTGAGTCTAAATCTGAGTAAAGGAAAGTCACAACTGGTAGCAAAGTGACTATATATATATATATATATATATATATATATATATATATATATATATATATATATATATATATATATATATATATATATATATATATATATATATATATATATATATATATATATATATATATATAAAATGTAATTTTTAATGTGAAATTAATATTTTTAATATAAAATTCACACGTCTACACACATGAAAACTAGCCCAGTTGTTTGTAGTAAAAACTTTATAAAAACTAATTTATTCAGCATGGAAAATTATACTGTATTTTTGTCAGATTGTGTGCCAGATTGTGTGCATTTTCTCTTCATTTAAAAGTATATGTTTAATAATTGATTAAATTCCTATATCTGTACATTTTTATCATATCTACCATTCTGGCACACTCTTTTACCTGATCATGATCACCAAATCCCCCCATTAGCCTTATTGCTGAAAACTGAAACCTGATAATGTAGGCATCTAGGTGAAGGGCAACTTCTGGTCATATTGATCTTTCAACGTCAGATTACCCCAACCAATATGAACAGCAAAATCATACCTTATTTACCTTAGCAAAGATCACTCCTATATATTAAGGTCATAGTGATATTCTTTAGAGTTGTTCTCATTATAATCAGGTCAGGAATTAAAACATGTGAGTGTAAAGGATCAGTTCGTGGCATGTGATATACATTTGACTCTATCATTAGTCATTTAGACCTGCAGAGTTTGCATTTAAAAACATAAGCAATATTTGAAAGCAGCCTTTTAAAAATCTGTGTGTGGTGGTGGTGCACAGGGGGAGAAAGTACTCAATGGAGAAAGTATAGAAATATAGAATAAAAACATTTTAAATGAACGTTTGTTTTGTTTTTCACTTGTTTTGTCTTCAGTTAATCATGTAAGTTCAAGTTTATATAAAATAATGCCACAAATAGCTCCTTCTGACAAATTAGGTCAAATAATGTGTGGCATCCGGAAATCTTCAAATACCCTTATTTGAATTAATATTTTAATAACGTTAAATTAGTGATGTGTTTTTCTATAAATGCCAGCTGTTTTAATATCCTTTAGCTAAGATAAATTTCAACTTAATCAGTTAGCCAACCCAGGCAGCAGCTGTTCATTAATTGCTTTTATCTCAACAAATGTGTGCAGGTAATGGCCGGTAGTTAACAAAAGGAGTCCAAGGGGTCTCCTGTGGTACTTACCGCCTCATTCATTGAATTTTACTCAAAGCTCAGTTCAAAATCCGTGTGCACATCTTTGCAAAATAAACACAACATACGGGGCTCATGAATGCTGTTTGGAGGCAGCATAACAAAGTTTTACTGGAATAGTAGTGATTTCTGTCCGATTAAATTTTGTGTCTGTCTGTCTGTTTGTATAGTACACTCTTGTAAATCTCTATATGCAGGGCTCTGTGGTATCCATTAATAAACAGGGCTCAAACACGTGAGACACACGCATTTCAACAAGTTCACACGCTCACACGCCACACATGGCATTTCTCACACTGCGAAATGATTGACTTCATCGTACAGAAATGCCAACAGCCCATTTTACAAACGCGTCAGCTGCAGACTGGCTGCTGCGCGCTCATACAGTTATATAAGGTGTAGGGCACCGCTCAGAACCACTGTCGCGACTTAACAACCTATCGGCCAATCAGAAAATAGAATTTCTCAGCCAATCAGAAAATAGAATTGTTTGTTGCTGGGTTAGGTGTGAGGGTTCCTTGATCCTCGATATACCTTGATGCTTTCAGCTGTTGTAGTTTTTGACCTCTGATTTGTAATATGATTGAATTCTAAATTCAAAAATACGTTTTTATTATTTACTTTATATTTATATATATCATATTGATATTACTATATTAATTTATAATTAATCAATTAATTAATCATGATTTGAACTTATAGAGGTAAACACAGTTTTTGCCCAGTTTGCCTTTACAAAACTACAATCAGAAAATTAAAAGAGATATCTTTTAATTTTACAGATGATTTAAGTCTCAGTTACATTTAAAATAAAGCTTCCTCTTTTCCATTACTTTCATTGTCTTTTTATTTAATTGTGGTTTTAAAAAAAGGTTTTATGAACAAATTATTGTGTCTGGAAAGAGTCCATTTCCATGTATGTTTAAAAATTATAGTGGAAATTAGGCCAATGTAGGTGCATACAATTAAGCTGGGACTGAGATTTCTAAATACCATCATTAAATCACAATGCAGTAAGTCCAAGTAAACAGGAACACAATTTACAGCAGTGAGAGAGTACCCTTGATTATAATAAATGAATTAATAAATAAACTCCTTCAGTCATCTGACATCTTTACATTAGTTGATAAAGCTGCCTGGAAAATAGTGTACAACCTTGTACAACCTTCCTTCTTCAGATGTGTCTTTGTGCAAACATTTCAATGTCAAGCTTTACATATATAATTAATAAGTTAAATCAATTAAGCAAAATGTATTTTTCATTGGAGAAGCATTTTAATTATATAATTAGAATAAATTTAAAGAAAAGACTAATCTGAAGGGTGCACCTTCTGTGAAATAACTATAAGTTATAATACAGATAATTTGTCTATTTGGCAGCATATCAATTTCTAATCATACAATATAACAAGTCACACACAGACAAAACGCACTCTCACACTCGCACATAACCATGAACATACTCAAAATTCAAACATTTTTATTTACAAAGTAAAAATAAAAGAAAGCTCAAGTTAAGAAGCACTATAACTGTATATGTCCGTTCCTTTCAGTACACAGATCTGCTCCTCTCTTTTTTCATTTTAATTAAATTGTGATGGTGGAACAATTTACTGGTTAATCAAACAAAATGGTATTCATATTTAATTATTTATGTGGTGTACAGAAACAAAAAAGAGACATTAAAAATCATGAAAGGAGGGCAATGTTGTCCATTTGAACTTACATACTAAGATGCAGTCCAGCCAAACACAAAAAATGAGTGACAAGATATTGACTTATAATCTTTTTACAAAAAAGTATAAATCAGTATAGCCATCCAGCATCTAAACCCTAAATACAGTCTTGAGTGCAAACTTAATCTTCACAGTTCAAAGTAGAACGATAGACAGCACAATAGTAATAAAAGGGTTGTACTACTCAAAAGAGAGACAGTAACTCTCTTCATTCATTTTTGCACCTATTATTAGTGAGAACTGCATAATACAAAACACTTCATTTATCCACAAGCTAATTTCTCTGTGAAGAGTTTGGTGTCTACACCTCCAAAAGCACTGTGATCAGTAGAGGCTTAAGTGTAAACATATTTCAGTGATCATTGTAGCAGACACACACAAAAGCAAGAGCAAATTCATGCAGAGCATCGCATAGTTACGATTGTTTAGTTTAGTTGTTTAGAGCAATTCTTACAGTAAATGTCCTTCGGTCCAAGTACCAAAGTAGTACCTAACTTGATCCAAATGTATTTTGTAGATAAGTAAAACCCAAGGGTCCTTTGTGTAACATATAGAGGGGTTTGATACCTCATAAGGCAAAATGGTTTAAGACAAAAATGACAGCAAGAGGTTGGGTTGTTCAGCAGCGCTATGCTACTTTGCAGATCGGATGACCTTAAATATCAATCAACATTTTATTGAATATTTGTGGTTGTTTTTTATTCTAAACTTGTGACAAGGTAAAAAGTGGAAATAAATAAACAAATAAATAAGACTTGCCTCCAATTATATTTTGTTTTCCCAGTGCAACTATAGAACAATATTTTAAACGGGAGAAAGTAGGCCACTGAAAACAGGCCATTTTATGTGTATTCACGCAGCCATTTTGGTGACTAGGAAATATATTACAAAAGTAGACAATTAGGTGTTACAATTAAATCATTTTATATAGATATATATTAGCTCAATATCAAGGATCAGACTTTGTTTTGCACAAACATTAAAAGCTGCCACACCAATAGTGTCCAAGATAAAGAGAGGAAGAGAAGGGTTATGCAGGGGCACAACGACACCCACAGCAGCCCTGTTTCACTGTAAATGTCTGTGCAATTGAGTAGAAAACAACTTTTTCTGTACAGCAGCGCCACTAGAAAACATCACGGGAACAACATCACTATGAATACCACTTTCCACAATAAAATAAGCATCCTATGGTCAGGGGTCAGAGGTAACCATAGCGACATGACAGCAGTAAAGACACGTTAAAAAGAGAAATATCTTATGGTGAGTACGTTGTTGTCAAATTGATGGAACGAGGAAGTGTCCGCTCCCAAAGCCGGCGCTCTATAAAACATAAATTAAATTAAAAGAGAAAAAAGAAAAATGAAAATTGAGAGATCACGTACATGGCTCTGTGTGTACATTGATGATCCCACGTGTATGCATGTGAATGAAGTTAAAAATTTCATGGGGCATAGCATGAAACCCGGGTCGCGGCTTGACATTGTCATAGTAGTGGTGAGTGATGAAGATGCCGGAAGGGTTCATGGGAAATGCCCAGAAACCGTAGAGGTGGACCTCCTGACACAGCTCTAAGGCAGCGGTCACAAGCATCAGGCCGCTGCTGAGTCGTTTTGCCCGGACGCCCTGCACTGCCCAGAAACGCTGCACATTGAGCAGGTACTGCGGGTGGAAGAAGAAGACGCCTCTCTGGGAGTCGAAATCATCCAGCATGTACTTTACTCTGAAAGATACGTCAGTGTTGCGGGTGTTGTAGAAGGCAGGTAGCACCACGGAGGAATTCTCGTAAATCTGGAGTACATCGTAAAAAGGTCGCCTCCATTTCTCCAGCTTCTGAAATCTGCAAAGAAAGTGTAACATATAACCAACGCAAACAGAAAAGGAAAAAAAAAAGACAACGTAGCTCAAAGAACCCTCATGCACAGTTACAGTACCTCTCAGTAATAATGCTTGGATTTATTGTCACCAGATCGGTTTTTGTGCCAACATCTGCTGAGTACTTCTCATTAATGGGAGGTATGTTACATCTGTAGAAAAAAACACACAGACAGAAAAAGTCGTCCTTTATATTTTTTCATTTTACTTTGACTTGACATATTTGTAGATAATAAGCTGTACAATAATTATCTAACAATTGTGATCAAGAATGTGACTGATTCAATAAATAATAATAGCCACGAGGGAGGAAATAAATAAACACTCTTTAAACAGTCTTTCCTAACTGACTGTTGCTCATTCACGTTTGCACTTACATTACTGCTGACCCACATTAAAGCTGTTTAAAGTGTTAAAGCGGTTGAATTCTTGCTCTGTGGCTGTATTTACTGAAATCTGATCATTTATTGAAGCATCATTTCTTCAGTACAGGGAGTTTTCCAATAAATCCAAGGAAAGATGTTTGGAAAACAAATATGTAGTAGATTTTTATTTTTTATCTTTCGATTACTTGACCAGACCCTTGCGTTCCTCCTATTAAAACAGTGTGAATGGCAGTTACATTCACTTCTCACACTGTAGTTTATCTGAGTAGGCTTGCCAAAATCAATATTTCAACAATTAAGGGGTACAGCATGCTTTCTGTATTGTAAGCTGTGTCATTTAAACATTATTTCCAGAACCAGTGTGTAGGATAATTCATTATTTAGACATTATGAGCATTTTTAACCAGACCTGCAATAATTCAGAAAAAGTCCTGGTGACAATTTGTGTCAACACATTATTTCTGGAGACTTCAACCATGCAGCTTTTGACTCTACTCTGGCTGTTTTCCACCAGGTTCCAGACTGTCCTACAAGAAACAACAGGACAATTGATCTGCTGTATGTGCGGGAGCAAACAGAGCCTCCCCCACAGGGAAAGTCTGACCACAACCTGGCTTACCAACAGCCACTATACGAGAGGGAAAATGAACTAAATGACATTTTCAACAGGTTCAACCAGTTTCTGAAAAGAACTGGCCCAGCGAGCTGAATGATTTCCCACCGCTGGCACACACTTCACACCTAATAAAGATGTAGGAGCGGCTTCTCCTCAGTCTCCTATGACCCCAGGTGCAACACGCCCAGCACACTGCTGCAGTTCGCCTACTAGCCAGGTGTTGGTGTGGAAAATGCCATCCTCTACCTGCTACACCGGGTACACTCGCATCTGGCTAAGGGAAGAGGCACAGCGAGGATTCTCTTTTTGGTCTTCTCCAGTGCCTTGAATCCAATTAATCCCCCTATGCTTCAAGGCAACCTAAACAGGATAGGAGTGGGGCCCCACCTGGTGGCCTGGACCTCCAGCTACCTCACCGACAGGCCACTGTAGGTCATGCTGAAGGACACCACGTCTGACACTGTGATCAGCAACACTGGAGCCTCCCAGGGCACAGAGCTGGCCCCTCTTCTCTTCACCCTGTTCACCTCCTTCCCTGAATTAAATTTAATCTTAATAAATGGCTTGGTCAATCACCCACTGTTCACTTCTATATGTTTTTAAGAGTGTATATTTTGTAATACAATCTTGTTTTTTTATCTTTTTTACCCTCAGTGTGCTGACTCTTGTTGTACAAGCTGCTGGAGACTGAATTTCCCAGAGGGAGTAATCCAAAAGAGCTCAATAAAGTTGAGTCTAAGTCTCTAAGTCTAACAAAGACTGAATGATTGCATCCTACATACCTGAAAACAAAATCTGCTGAGTCGATTTCCTTTCCACATTTGCTGTTCTTGATGATACCACCGTTTCCAATCACAGCACATTTTTTGTACTGGGATTTTGAATACGGCATATCCTGGATGAAACAGACGTTAATGTCAGAAAAACAGCACAGTAGAGCTTTAGATAATAGATTTGACCTCAAAATAAAACAATCAGTCATTAAGAAGTAATGAACTCACATCTGGGAACATCTTAAAGATCTCTGTGGTAATGGGAAGGATACCACTGGTGTCCACCTCGTACCTCAGCTTGGTCCCTGCAGGAGTGTTCCTCTTGGTGGTGAACAAAAAGGATGGAGCATTACAGCAGCGAGAAAGAGACATCCTTTAGGGACACCAACAAATTATAAAAAATTAGTTTGAGTGATAGGAAACAAAACCAAAAATAGCAGAACTTGTGTGCTACGTTGACGTGTTTTAACTTTTGATGGTCTGGGGTGTAAGTATAAAATCAGTACTCAAACCAAACAAATGTTTTATGGATTTTTTTTTATGTGGTTTTTTTGTATGTACTTTTCCCCCAGTAGCTTATAAACAGTACAAAGCTATGCAGTATTAAATGGGACACTATTAGACAGGAATCATTTTATTTAGCACCTAGATTAAAAACAGCATGTATAATACAAATTGCAAAAAGTCATTGCATTTTTGATATCGCCTGCATGGGGAGGACCTCCAACACATGAGCCAAAACTCCATTTGTAAAAGAAATCAAAAATTGTTAAAAGACTCCAATCCCCTTTTTTGTTTTTATCAATCAAGAGATGATTTTAATGGATCCAGCTACCCATATGTACAACATTTCAGCAGTGCTTACTTAAAATTGTTGGTCTCCTCCTTGTTCTGCTCCCATTTACAGACCTGCACATTTCGCCATCTCTCAAACAGCTCTGAGGTTTTCACCCTAGAAGAAAGGCAGATACATGTGAAATTAGGATTGACTAAGTTTCTACTGGTATAAAGTTAAAAACACGTGGTTAAAAATAATCAAAAAACACAAAGAAGCAGGCAGAAACTTTACTGTGATAGTTCTGCTGATGCCACTGCTGTAGACCCGTTCTATGAAATACTTCATCAAACACGATGTAAATAACCGTCCTTGATCTGTCACTTTCCTTTAAGATGAATGTGCAATCAGATTTGCTCTGGGAGGCTAGTTTATGTCATCCTTTTGCTGCTTGGCAGAACAACGGCAGCTGTTCTCTGCCATTTCTTGAGAGGCTCAAGGTCCTTTGTGTAGCATCCAGAACTCCTTTGACAATAAAGCTTTACAGCCTGAGGGACGTGCATAAAAAGGTCACTGGACAATGCACATATTTTTCATAAAGGAAAGATGCTCTTGAGACTGCTGTTCGCACAAGTGGCTCATTAGGGAGCTGAATAAATCTGGAAATAATGTACTGCGTGAGTTGAAATGTTATTTATAGTATGCTGTGGTGAAACTCCGTAAAAGATGAACACAGCAATCCAAATTAAAAGTGTTGGCAACAACATAAATGCGATATGGAATCTACAAGCCCCTTTGGTTTCATTTCTTTCATTACTTTTATCTCTATGCATGCTTCCTCTGTGTCATTTGTTTAATGGCTTTCTATGTTAAATACCACTGTTCTGTTGACGATGCACAGATTTACTTCTCAGCTAAACCCAACAACCTTAACCAATCGTCCCCTCTACATATTGCATAGCCACCATCAAAGGATGGATGTCACTCTGTTAATTTAGGAGTGTGGTCTCTTTATTGGTGGAGATGGTTTATGATAAGATGTGGTCGCTTTAACTACCAAGCAAGTTGCTAAGGAATGAGATTAACATTGTCTTGAGTTGACTTCTGAGTGGTGAATACTGCAAGAGAAAAGTCATTTCTTTCTTAAAGACAGTATGTGATGTGTTGTTAATTGTGGTAACAGGTCGTTTGGACTGCTTGTGACTTGGCCTGGAAGAGTCTGAGGACGAAGCAGGCACAGTAGCAGTACTCATTTTAAAAGTTGGTTTAATGCATTTGGTTTGATGCAGTCACCAGTCACCATTAGTAGGTATGATAAATTATTACTCACATTGTCAAGACTTTCACATCCATAATCTCTTGTCTGAGCTCCCTGCAAGTTGTGGAGTTGTACTCAAGCGAGCCATCATAGGTCTCCAGATACCTGGAGGGATAAACACAGTCATCCTCTGCCTACAGCTACCAATACACAAGAGAACAGAATTAACATTAAGCTGTCTGAATAATTTACAACATATGTGTAATAACACAATAAAGCAAACATCTCAAATTGACTACAAAATGTCTGGGTTGACTTTATGAAATATTAAAGTGTATGTACAGCATTGTGTGATGACAAATGACAGAAGTGATGCAACTGATTTTAGGCGTCACAAACAGGATAGTAACATACTGTTTACTGGACACTTGCACCAGATTCTATAACATCTTAGCCTAAACCAATGTGATACACTATGTGAAGAAATATAAAACCTCTCATATTTTCACTTGTTAAATAGGGGTTTAATGAAAACTTGCATGGTGGAAAACTGGTTAAAATGTTTTTAATAGACTGGTAATTTAGAAGAGAAAAGTAAACTCTTTAAAAGGGAAAAGGAGCTGGTTTAAGTGCATTTAATTAAAATGATGAATTAGATGGCAAAAGTGTAGTGTTTGGTGTATATGGGCATGAATGTTTTTGTTTAGGATTTGCAGTTGAGTGTTGGACAGAATTTTAGGCACACATAAAACAAATATTAAATGGTTACATTAACTAAAACATACACGAAATTAATGTGTTTGGTGTGTGTGACTGCTTTGGTCTTTTTGTTTTTCATGAAATAAAGTGAACATTTGTCTGTGCATTATTGTTGCAGCTCAGGATCTTTTTGTCCACCTCATCACTATGCAGTGTTGATAAAATGTTTAGGTGCTTGTGTGTTTTTTATTTTTTGGAAAGGGAATATATACACAGAAATATACACTCATCTCCAGCAAAGTTTGCTGAAACACCTCAAAGGCCTCTTGACTTGCCTGTGGTGCAGTTTAGACTGATCACAGAGCTTGAGCTGTTACACCTGGTTTCTTTTCTTTTAGTTAATATTAGTTCACTTTCAACAGAAGTAGTTTGATGATGGTTTAGAGCAACAACATAGCAGAGATATTGTACACTTTTGTAGCTGTATTGATGCTTGTCACTTTACTGCCCTAACCTCAACAACACCTTTTTTTGGTAAAACTTATAATCGGTACCTGTTTATATTGTGATGTGAGAGCAATTTAAGCTTTCAGACACATCCTGTTAATTTACAAGAAGCTGTACTGTGACTTCCTGTGCATGTTGTGTCCACATACTGTAAATAAAAGATGCCTGCATCTGGCATGATGTCTCTCACTGGGTTCTAAACTTGCTTTAAAGCATCAAGCTCAACATTTAGTTGTTGCAGGTTTGGTCTTTTTGCAGCCAGATGTGTTCATATGTGGAAAAAAAGGTGGCCTATGATCCTTGAACGCTACCAAAAACAAAAGCATGACTCATATCTACTTTCACAAGATCATTCCTGTTCAGAAGGACTATTACTGATCAAAAGGAGTTACTTTAGCTTATAAAACTCCTATGACGTGCAGGAAATTTAGTGACTTTTTATTTAATGAGATTTTTATCGTTTTCAAATGGAAGTCTGCTGGAACCAGCAGCCTTTGACAATATTGCAGTTCAAGGCTCTTTTGCAACAGCTTCACTTTGGCCAGTGACTAATTACTTCCAACTTTGCACTATTTATTTCTGTGCCACAAACACACCATCGTAATTTTTTAAAAAATCTGTGTAAATTCTATTTCCCAACATGTTTTTAGGATATTCAAATTAAATATTGTTGATTATGCATATACCTTTAACTTTTGTACTTCTACCTGATTACTTTTAGAAAACACACACAGGTCAAACACAAATAAATTTACTGTAGAACTGCCACAGAAAGGAGTCTGAAGCAAAAATAAAAAAAACTACAAATAAAAGATGATATAAATATTTATCTGCAGACCCACTGCTGTCAGCTATTGCTGCTTTTTTCACTGAAACAACTATTGATTACTTTATGTGTTTTTGTTTTTGTATTTTTAGCTTGCTTGCAAATTCAGGATTGTTCCAGTTTACTATTTAGGGACATAAACATGATAAGAAAATAAAGGAAAAACCTGTAAATCACAGTTTACATCAGCCAGATTTGCGGTGGACTGCCGACCTGTCCAGACTCTGATTTTATTACTTTGTTGTTTTTTTTTTGTTTTTTATTTACCTGCAGTGTATAATGCTTGGGGGAATACGGTAAGAATTGGTGGCATCAATAATGTCTATTTGTCAAGATGAATGTGGGAATTTGTCAAATATTAAATGAAGTGAGATGCTTTGAAATATGGAAAAATAATTAGAACACATTACCTGTGCCTGTGGAAGTAAATAAGATGAGTTAAAATAAATGGTTGTAAAAGAATACAACAAGCAATACGATGGAAAGATGCACAAAAGGAACAAGATGCTGGGATGGAATGGTACGAATAAGGAACGATGAAACTGGTTGTCTACATCCACCTGATGATGCAGTGTATTTCTGAGATAATACTGACAGAAGTGACTTTTCAGTATTTGGCACACTGAATGGGGGTTTTCCATTCTTGTTTTAGCTAAGATGATGAAACCTTTGCAAGTGTTCTTGGTTCAATTCTAAAAGCAAGACAATAAGTGATTCACTCCACGAGATGAATTTAATCTCTTATGGCATCTTAGATTTACTGTACAATGCTGGTTTGAAACCAGTCCAGCATTTCACCACAGATACTGACATCTGCTACTCAGTGGAATGAGGATTTGGAGATTTGGGAGGAAAAATCTGTCACGGTCCTGTCTTCTTTTAAAAAGAAAAATAAAGTGGGAAGGGGTGGGGGGGGCTCGCACAGAGAGTCAATGCAGATGTGAGAAGGGAAAATAGGAGGAGCAGAGAGGAGTGTCCACACCATGTACATGACATACACACAGAGCTGTGCAGAACACATGACACACAGGTTGAGGAGCACAAGGCATTTGGAGATGGGTGCTGGATGGGACACAGAGGTACAAGGAGAAGCCAGTACATCGACAGGAAACCGTGGTTCAACCAGCTTCTAAAGGGAGGGGTGAGGTTTAGGGTTCTGGGGTTGAGGTGGACGGGATCAGACAACATGCAAGAGCAAATCTAAAGTGCAACCACCACTGAAAAATATGAGAATTTATCCCTTTCAGACTAATGAAAAAGAAAGAGGCATTCTTGGGTTTCTGTGAAAATGCTAAAAATGCCTTCAAACCGGCCTACCTTTGAGAGCGTTTTTTTTTCTTCTTAATATCGGCTAGGCAGGGTGTGACTATTACGGAGATCTGTGAATCTGGCTGAAAATTCTGACGGAAACATCTGTCAACATGCAGACAGGTTAAGTTAGAGTTAAATCTCTGATGTTATTCTGTGACATCACCACCCCTGCTAACTTCCTGAACCTGAAGATTTCAGAGCAAGAAAAGTAGAGAAAAGAAAAATGTGCTACTGCCTGCGTTTCTTTCTACTGTATCTGACGAGACTCATGGGCCAGTCCATGCATGCAGGGCTGGATCGTCTCGAGGATGGATTGGAAACTTGTGTTTTCTGTCTCTCTCTTTCTGTCTCTCTCTTTCTCTCTCTCTTTCTCTCTCTCTCTCTCTCACACACACACATACACACACACACACACACACACACACACGCACACACACAGATACACAGACTCTTTTTTTCTCAGAGATGTTGTGCAGTCAGTCAGTGCTGGAAAGGTACCTTTTCCTTCCATTTCTGGCAGGCTTCAGAGATCCATCATCGGAGAAATTAATGGGGCCGGTCCAATTTCCTGTCTCGTCCCCTTTGAGTCGGCTAAACTGTTGCGCACTAGTAACAAAAATCAGTCAGTTTATTTGGGATTTACTGCCCTTGTTCTGTACACACATACTAGCAAGCCCATATGTTCACTCATGAATCTATAAACTGCACATTCATTCACTCACTCATACACATGAACATTAAGGGGGGACCAGCGTTTTGGCTCAAGTAAAACAGTCAAAGTATGACACCAGCCATGGTTCAAAAATGAATTTTTAATAAATGACACTATGGTTTGAATGGCTTATTTATGCTCTGCTGGGCAGTTGCCACTAGTCCGAGTGTTATCCAGACATTCACACGGCTATATTGGCTTGCAGAAGTGTTATACTTGTGAGTAAACCTATTAAAGGGAGTAATTTATAGAAGAAACTGTCATCAGTGCCAATTTGCTGCAGATATCAAAGTGCATCTATGGAAGAGATGCCAGCAGATTTGCCAAGTGTACTGGAGGTGTTAAAGTTGCCAGTTCAGACCCTCTCACATCATTTCATCATCATTTGAGGTAAGTGCTTCAAGATTTGCACTGTGCATATTATGCACAGTGCAAGAAACCAACTTCAAGAGGACTTGTTCTCAAAAACGCGCCCAGCATATCTGAATTAATTTATTCCGTGCATCTGAACACAACTAGGTATGCAACTTCTTGTGCTATTTGTCTAAAGATTATGCATGTATTCATGTGTGACTCATCTCTGTGATTTCTCTGTGGGCGTTGTGCTAATTTCAGCAGGGAGACTGAACCCAAAGAGCCTCTCTGGATGCATTAATTGAGCGAACATTCATCACTGGGGACTTGTGTCAATACCGATCTGCAGGCACATTTAGCTTCCCTGAGTGCCTCTTTAACATCTCCATAGCACTCTGAAAGCAGCAGCAGCAGAAGGTAACACACATTGAAATCAGAGAGCCGTTTGTTCCACGATTTAGGGCATGTTCCAGAAATAGAACAAAAGCTAATCAAAGCAGAACAATTCAAGCACCATTACCTAACCGATCTTAATTCATGGCCAAAACACCAAGCCTGCCGAGGTATGATTTTGTCTGACCCTCAATTTCATCTGACCACTCCAACAAAGAGCGAACCGTCATCTCCATTCCAACCTTCATCTTTTATTGGCGTCAACCGTTTCACAGCTGTAACTCTAGAACAAATTGATCCTGAGCAGGACCATTTATCTCCTTCTGGGTTAATTATGAGTTAATTTCAGACAGTAATGCATTAGTAAACAAACAAGCAGATGATTTAACTGCATCGGTTCTTTCTACCCACAGGCATGGCAGGCAATGAAACTTTAAGAGAGAAAGGAAGAAAGGAGATCTGTGCTGTTCCCGTCCATCTGTTCTAGCGACGCCTTTCTAGGGGGACCCAAAACTGGAAAACGTAACCAATTTTGATTCAGTTTTTCTTTTTCTTTTTTAATATCAGCTTGTTTATTGAAATCTTTATTGCATTTTAAAGAGGAACTACATCATTTTCCCAAATTATCACATGCACCAGAAATAGAATCTTACTGAGGACTTCTTGGAGTCAAGTTGCAACACAATGGGGGCCATGGAGAGACATTATAACATGAAGGGTTACAACTAAAGAAGAGCTTACTTTAAGATCTAGACATTCCCAAACCAACCATGAGATATGATTTATCTAGACACTCCTGCATCTGTCCCAAAGTCTTCGTCTGATGGAACATCTCTTCAGCTACCTTAAAACTCAGCTGCCTCATGTGGCCCAAGATCTTTCAGATGGTAAATATTCCTACATTTGCTCTCAGCATCCAATTTTGCTGCAGCCAGTGTAAACAGAACCAAGCAAACAAACAAAGAGAGAGAGCTGCTCACTTTCACAATGCATCAAGAGGGCTTCATAAGTGGAGTCAGATCAAATCATAAAACCACCTGCAACTGTAATGATTAATTATTAAGAGAGCAAAAAAGTGCATATATTTTAGGTTTCAGCTACTGAAATGTAAGGAGAAGCTGTTTTCTTTATTTCATATCACTGAAAGGTTTAATATGGACTGTAAGTAGATTGAAAGTTCATCTATAAAAAAAGAGGACTATTAACTGTGTTCTCATCTGCTGACCTGCAGGTTTAATGAATAATCCCTGACATAATAAGTTGGCAAATTGAAAATGAAGATCATCCTTAGCAGCCGTGTTATCTGCACAGCCAATTGTGAGGGACGAAGCTCACAAACTGTGACCTTTGCTGCTATTATTCCTGGATGAGAGTATTTTTAGATGTCACCCTCTTCAAGTTCTGCGTCCTCCTTCACAGAAGTGTGTCACACTGATAAGCTTCCTCCAGCATGGTTTTAACATCCATCATTCTCAAAAACCTGATGGAGGCAGGTGGAGAGCTCGTCCATGTGATACCACAACATGGAAGCTGACTGACCAGTAAATCAAGTGCAGCAACATTCATGGTGAAACGTTGACTTTAACAGTTGGCCACAGGGCCGTATTTTTCGTTTTGACTGTCTGAAAGAGGAGGCTGGGTGTGGTCAGACCCACGTGCGTAACTCCTCATTGTTGATGCTTGGACACATATGATAAGAGGATGTCCTTTGTTTTGCCTTGCCTTCCCTCTACTTTAAAACACTCACATGCAAACACATTCAGTTCATGACTCCCTTTCAGCCTCTCCCTGTCCACCCACACCCCACCCCACTTGCACTGTGCAGACAGACTGTAGCGAAATGGCTGCCGCTGAGCCCACCAGGGCGTGTTGTGTTGCTTGTCCCCACCTCCCTCTTCCCTAGGTTTAAGTGAGCGCCGGAGTAAAGTCGGGGCACAAGCGGAGAAAGGTGTGCGAGTGTCTGGTCTGGATTCATGCATCTCTCTGCAGAAGTCAGGATGCCATGAATCCACACTGAGTTTCATTGGACCAGCCCAGCAGGGTGGTGCAGGGGAGGGGTTGGCAAGTGAGGAACTCTCAGATTGCAGCACATACATGTTTGCTACAAGTAAGCATGTATGTGCTGTTTGTAAAATATCTGGAGGTGATGGGGTAAAGGTTTTAGGTTGCTTTTTGTTTTTACTGTAGTGGGATTTGGTGTTCCTTCTGAGATTTTTCAAACCACCTGAGAAGATCAAGCGTTCCAGCTTCTCAGCATCTGCTCATCTCTCAAATTCTATCTTTCTCTCAGTGTACAGGAAAGTGACCCGCTTTTATAGGGAATAACCGATGGGTTTGTATGGTTTGGAATCGGTCTACCGAACAGGGCTGAACTCCTACATGGAGTTAGCTGCAGAGCCGATGCAAAAACATGGCTCTGCAGTGGCCGCATATGTGCACCGAGTGCAGCCCGATGGAATGATTTATTTAACAGGGACCAATAAGAAATACACATCATCTTTCACGTGTTACTCTCTGCAATCATCATGGGCTCCAGTAGCTTTTATATGCATTATGACCATCTGATGCCTCTGTAAGATGTAGGCTATGACCAGTCAAGAAGGCTGAAACAGAAAAAATCAAATAAAGATCTTTGGAAAAACAAAGGGAAAAACATTACCATACGCAGCTGAAGCACTGTGTATGGTATGAATCATGATGCTTAATTTTCAGAAAAGATCAAAAAAATAAATCCAATGGAGATTGTTTGCAGCTGGGAAAAAAGATGGATGGTTAATTGCTTTTGTTCTTGTCAGTCTCTAAAGATCCTTCCCCCCTGCATCTTCAACATGTAGCTCATCCAGACTACTCCCATTTAGGCTGATCAGTTTTAAGGTTTATTATTCATGTTTTACCCTTCATCTCTGAATTATTCATTCGTATCAAATCGACTATGCGGACATGCTTATTAGGGCTGCATTTTATCCTTACAGTGTGTAAGGTCCTACAGTCTCCTGTAAGACCTGAGCTCTAATTGACTGTTAGACACGACTATTAAAGGGTAAAATAATCAATACTTACCTCTTAATGTAGTTTTTTCCATAGAGAATTTGTTGCAAGAGCGTGACAAGTCCAAATGCGCAAATAAATATAAAACACAGAGATCTACTGCCGAGTATATCTTTACCCGACGACGGGTCGGAGTAGCCCACTCTTCGGCGCAGCATCCAGGGCTGACGGTGACACCCGCTCCGGTGTCTCTCTCTGCTGCATTCAGGACCAGGATCGTAGGAGTCCTGGAGGCACCGACCTGGACATTGTCCGTCACCTTTCTACACTATTTTGCTGTGCTCATCGACGGAGGATTAGATATGCATCGTAATGTATCCATCAATGGCTCTGGATCCAATTACAATTGTATATTCATATACCGTTTTGCAAAACCAGGTAGAAAACCATTAAATGTCAGAAAATGTCCTGGAAGTGATTCTTGTATTTTCTTTCTTTTTTTTTTTTTAATCGTGCTACTCGCCTTGTTGAGGTGTAGTCGCTCGGTCGGTTGCAACCATTGCAGATCGTCCAAAATAGCGCGCAAAACACGGAGCTTCTAGTCTATAATAAACGCTGAAACATTAAATCAGACTAATCGAAGCTACTGACGCTAAACGATGCTTCTGTCTTGTTTGGTCGTTTTGGGTTTTTTTTCCCTTTAGATTCTGTCACTGATTGGATCGGGGTGGACAAATAACATCCCCCATGCCTCATCTCAAATCTGAGCCAAGTGACGTGACTGAAATGGGAAAAAAAAGGAGGAGGATGCGCTTTTCTCAGCATGGCAGCCGGGGGCGCGCATTTCTCTCACATGCTCCTTACTCAGCTAAAGCCAAGGTCATGGCATGATTTTCAAGGATGCTCCAGCAAACATCTCCCACCATCCTCTTCACCTGAGGCAACCGAAATGTGCGCCTACCTCTAAATTAGGAGGTTTTGTTTTTTTTTAATAAATCTTAACACGTAACACTACCATCACAACGCCGTTACTGCTTTTAAACAGCACCCGTCTCTGTGTTCATAATCCAGTATTTAACAGTGTGTTTGTTAAGGAGTTAACACATAAATCGGGTTTAATGTTTGTGCTTTGCATCCCTCCACTTTCTTCAGGGGGCATAGAGACATACATGTAAATAATGCCCACAAAACTCTTACAAAGTCATTATATATAGATTTTTTTCTCATACCACTCCAGCGCTGCTGAAAATTAAAAAATATTCAATAATGTCCCTGACATTAACCCTTTAACCATATAATGCCAGATCTATCACATTTTATAGATACATTTCTGAGACCTTTGTTTAATTGATACAGGAAAAACAGTTTCATACAAACCAAAAAATATATATAAAAACTAGAACAACAAAATAAAAAATGTGTAAATTTACCTAATGTATTCATAATGATGAGGAAAATTATCATGTATAAATTGTTTTAATACAAAATTTAAAGTGTTTTTGATTCCAATATATAATTAACGTTTTAGTTTTTTTTTTGTGTGTGTGTTTTTTTTTTTTTTTTTTTTTGTGAAATTTCATATGTCAGGCTGGATAATTACCAGTTGAGATAAAAAGCACTACAGATGCCCTCCGAGTACTCCGGCTTCCTCCCACCCTCCAAAAACATGCATGTTAGGTTGATTGGTTATTCTAAATTGACTGTAGGTGTAAGTGTGAACGTGCACGGTTGTTTGCCTTTGTGTGTGGCCCTGTGAATGACTGGCGACCTGTCCAGGGTGTACCTCTGCCTCTCACCTGTGACGAGTCGGGATAGGCTCCGGCAGACCCCCGTGACCCTGCAAAGGATAAAACAGGTATAGAAAATGGATGGAAGTGTGTTTTTGTGTTTTATTTTGGGTTTTTTCGGGGGTGTTGCTGGTGATTAGAGTATTAATATCTCAAAGAAGTAACAGCAACATTCATTGAATTAGTATTTTTTTAATGTGATGGCAGTCAAAATATGCACACAAACACAGAAAATAAAAAAAAGACTGGTATAAAGTAATGATACACCAATATTTCCTGCATAAATCTCTTGCACCATTTCACCTCTCTTCAAGACTGCCAAGTGACAAAACTGTTCAGGATTTTAACACTTTAAATGCCAGTTTGAATTTGTGATACCGCTTGTTTTCTTAAAAACTACCCATGAAGTGTTAGATATTTTGAATATAATAAAGGGTGGTGGAATATAGCATTGTTTTGTTTTCTATGTTGTTTTTTCATCAGGACCTGGGACATGTTATTTAATAACAATTGCGGTTTTTGTGCAACATCACCAGGAAAATGGATGAAACCAGGATGTTTTCAACAAATGATTAATCTTTGCAACATCTCCACAACAATTACTGGTCTTGGACCTCATCAATGCAACGTAGACAGCAATAAGGAACGGCTATTAAAGCTGAGGCAGAAGCAGAACACAGGATAAAGGCAACAGCAACAACTACTCCCCACAACCTAACACCCCAAGAAAGGAGGGCAATTACCTCACTCAGCAGACATTAAAACATCACTATTTCACCAGCAGACAGAGGAGGATGCACAGCAGTTACCAACACACCAAAGTAATGACATTATTAAAAGACAGCCCCACTAACGAGGTTCTGAAGAGGGACCAAACAAGCAGCTATTAGAAGAAAGCCACAGACTGTCTGCAAAAACTAGAAAAGGGAAAAAAACGTAACTGACTGAGTTTTTTGTACCACTGACTTTACCCAAGGGAGCCCACTCTGTGCATATATGGACAAGGAAAGAACATGACTCAGATCCAACACTCTACGTCCCATACAGAACTCCAAGGACTTTGTCAACAAAATCCAACAACAGAGACTGGCTCCAGGTCAAAACTATAGCGTCATTGGATGTTGCTTCTCTTGTCACCTGTATAGCTGCAGCTGAGTTAGTGCAGATGTCAGGAAACGACTGACGCAATACAGAACCTTAAAACGGGTGTTCTGAGTTTGTTTCGTAGACTGAACTTAAACATAATAAAATAACTCATTTGCGTCCTGTGTCTGAAATTTTATTATAAAATAAAAATTACACTTTTTTCAACCTCGTTTCATTTTGAATTCATCTTAACTTGATTTCTTACTTCTGGACAGTAAATTCCAAACTAAAGAAGGAAACATACCATTGTCATGATAAATTAAGCCTGAAAATATTTTTGCAATGTGCCTGTATGTGTATGTCTTATATGGTATGGTGGAGTTCAGTGAAGCAGTATTAGCAATATTTACAGATGTTTGACAAATTGTTAAAATTCTCTCTTTACTTCTTCAAAAACATCATGTCCTGAGGTTTACTATGGTTGATGGTTGGTACTGGAAACTGATTACACTCCTTTTAAAGAGAATCTTTATTTAGATACGTCTTAATTAATCTAAATGTATTTAATTAAGTAAAAAAAAACTATGTATTAATGCTGCTTCGAGGTGTCATATTTGTCTGTTACCCAGGAAGCAGCACGGACCTAATTTGATGCAACACAAGACCGTGTTCCGGTCTCTTTCCCGACAGCCACCGGACGAAAATGGTGAGAAGCAACGCTGGCGGAGACAAATCTCTCAACATCTGCTTTATGCGCCAATCATCCGACACGGGTTGCTTGTGTTCCGTTACCGGGTGAACAGTATTACGGATTAAATCGACTATTTGTATGAAGAAACATTGTTTTCATTTATAAAACTGAGTCGTTTCCACTCGATCCGTGCAGCATTTATGTGCTGCCGTTAGCGTAGGGATTTTGTGTTTTTTACAACGACGAAAAACGTTTACGTCAACCGGAGAACGGCTAGTTAACTGTAACTTTACACAAAACACATTTAATTTCCAGCCAAATGACAGTTTTTGGTCAGTATGTGGATAGCTGGAGGGATTGCTAACTAGCTCTGCAGCGGCTATCGTAGCTACGTGTTTGCTCACTATTGTCTTTTTTTTTATATAAATACAAATTAAGTCTACTTTAAGCGCATTTCTATAATAATTGTGGTATTTCTCTGGTAAGGTAACGATGTAAATTACGGCTCGTAAGTGTTTGTGTTATGATTCAGAACCAAGGGGCTTTCGTTGCGCCCTTGACGTCAGCATTGCGTACCTGTGGGCTTGTGACCCTTGATGTCTTGTCAGTGATGTCTCAAAACACAAATGTCTGAACAAATGACTTCCTGTGATTCATTCTTTTTAACTGAGACAAGACGGTCCCTTCCTCGGTTTTTCTTTGGCTCAAGGCTTCGGTGAGTTGTTTCTGACCCGTGATCTTTCACCTCCTCTCTCAGACGAAGGGGACATCATCTTTCGGAAAGCGCCGGAACAAGACGCACACTCTGTGCCGTCGTTGTGGGTCCAAAGCTTACCACCTGCAGAAGTCCACCTGCGGCAAGTGTGGCTACCCCGAGAAGCGCAAGAGAAAGTGTAAGTTACTAAAAAGTGATCTGAGGTTGACGTGAATTCCTTACAGATTCCAGTAAAATAGTTTGTTTTTTTTAACCACCTCGCTGGCTGTATTTTTTATTTTTTTTACATTAATACCATTAAGTATAGTGTCAGTTCAAGTAGGAACTATGGCTGCACAGCGTAGTGGTAACAGTCCGAGTGCACTGCATTTGCTGACTAAATGTCAATTATTTATGTGACCAATCTGATGGAGCCATAGTGTCCACGATGGCGATCAAGATTCTGATGTATATCAATAGTGTTGCAGTTTTTGCAGGGTGCCATTGTGTATTTTTTTGATTTTGATAAATCTATATTACAGAATTAAAACCTGTGTGGATATGCTCATAAGCTGTTTACTGTTGGGATTAATCTTGGGAAAAGACTATACCCTAATGTATATAATATCTGTTAAGCATGGATACAGCGTTTGATCTTTTGGAGTTTTTACTTAGTTATTTCACTTTCTTACAATGTACCTACTGACATTAATGCTCAGTTTACCATCTATTATTTGGTTCATCAAAGATGTAAATGGCCTAAAATGGATGGATCTAAATGTAAATGACTGCTTTAGATTCATGAAAATGTGTGTTTCAGACAATTGGAGCGCTAAGGCCAAGAGGAGGAACACCACCGGGACCGGCCGTCTGAGACACCTGAAGGTCGTCTACCGCAGATTCAGGTGAGGTGTATAGATAAAACGGAGCCGAATAAAATTTGATATAGCAGTTTGAAGTACAAATAAAATACTATGTGATTCTTGTAATGTGCAGGAAAAAAGCTTAAATATACATTTTCCTTGTAGAGAAGATCATTTTTATTGGTGATATTAGACGCATGTTTTTTCTCAGTAAGATTTTTTTTTTTTTTTTTTTTTTTACATTTTTCCTGTGTAGTGGTATCAAACTATTCACAAACAAACTTTAGCATAAACTATTTTTATAGAAAGTTTACAAACCAAGCATAAACTATTTTGTTAGTTGATCTAAAGGTGTCCAATACCATAAATTTTAGCTGAGAAACTAAACATGCTGTGAACCAAATACCTGAGCCATGACTGTGTAGGTGTTGACCGTACCCGCTTTTACACTGGAGAAAATAAAGCCAGAAACCCAACTTCCAATGATGAAGGGCAGTTTTTGTTCATGGTCAGTTTTTTTTTTTTTGTTTTTTTTTCTGTTACCTTGTGGTCGTGTTCTCACTGTTTTGTGTAGGGTTACGTAGATGTGGCAGGTGAACAGCGTACAGTAGTCTACTTTCAGTGATGAAAGCTTCAGTGGCGCTTACCAGTGATGGTGAAAATAAAAATGTCTGAACAAATGAACTTTCTGTGATATCAGGTACTTTCTGAGGTAAGCGTCACTGTAAGGTAGGAAAACAAAAAGATGATCCGGACTGCACTCAAACGCCTGTTTGATGTGGATCAGATCTCAGTCAACTTCCGTTCATCAGGTCTTGGTTTTCTCTGTTAGACTTGTTTATCAAGCTGCAAAAAAAAAAAACGTATCCTTAACCTCATCACTTTAGTCTGTGTGAAGGACTACTTGTATGTTTTTATATCAAAGTAAGTTTGAGGAAAATATTTATAATTTAAAGATTACTGATTGATCAGCTTAGCGGTTTGGTAATCACCAGATAAAATAAACTGGGATTAAAATAAAGCAAACATTATTTTGTTAATGAATATTGACGGAGTCATCACCTGGTCTTTTCACATATCCAGTCTCCCTTAAATTGTCTTTAAATCAATTCTTAAAATTAAAAAGAAAAGGTGAAAATCCAACATAAAGCTCGTTCTGACCTGTTTTCATGCTGCAACTTTCTCGTGGCGATTGCAAGAATTTGTCAAAGACTAAATGTTTTATCCATTTTCCTTGCCGGTGAGTGTCGTTTTTTTATTTTGAAGAGAAGTCTCACGACAAGATCGTTACAAGGCTTGCGTTTATTCAAGAAGCTCCGTTCAGTGGGAACGCCGATCCCCTGCAGCGCTGCCTTCATCACAGATTACGAGATTTGATTTTCTTCTGTGGAAACCCAACGATTCGTAGATACGAAAAAGAAGAAAACGATAGTGGCGCTGTTAACAAACATCCACGCTGCAGAGCGACGTACCCAGAGATTTAAAACGTAATACGGGGCGTTTGTAAACGTCGCAGGGTTCAGTGTTTACGCTGGTCCTGTTATCATCTGGCTGTAGCCTGACTGGCAGTCAGCTGCTGTCTGCCGTCATTCAGGGTTTAAACACAGTAGAGCATAGTTACATGAGCGCCAGACTGCAGGTGAGTCCCTGACCGTTTGCAGGGTCGATGCCATGTTCGCCTGGTGTTGTCTTAAATCGGTGAAATTCAAGTTCAAAATGTTTAAAGAGCAGCAGGATGCAGGGACGCTGAAAACGTGCAGCCACTTTCAAGCGTTACCTGAGGTCCAACATCGATATACGTTTTAATAGGGGAAAGGTGTCATTTCTGGGTGATGACTCCTTTAAGAGCGTTTTGTGGATTATCCTTTACATCGGCAGAATTACTTTTAAGTCCACGTGTAGGCAGCTCTGTCATGTTTTTTTTTGTTTTTCCAGAAACGGATTCCGGGAAGGCACCACCCCCAAACCCAGGCGTGCCGCAGTTGCTGCCTCCAGCTCATCCTAAAAGACACATTTTTGATTAAATAAATGTGATGTGAAACCGGAAGTTAAGTCTTTTCTTTTAAGTTTGTTTTACTTTCATTGTTGTAAAAAAAATTAAAGACAGTATGGCCATTCATGGTAATAAAGGCCAGAGATGGAATTCATTGAGGTTCCGAAGTCAGTTTCTGGTGTTTTCAACTTGGTTTAAAAAAAAAAAAAAAGTAAAGTGAAAACAGTTTGGTGGATGTTTTGAAATAAAACCTGGAATAAATATTTAATGAAGCAAGCCTCCAGAGACGGCATGGTGTCCTGTGTTAGATGCAAACATTTAAAAGTAAAAGGTGATAAGAGGAACATCTGACATGGCAAGAAATTCTTATTGATGTCGCTGCTCAGTTTCCTCCTGAAACACCACCATGTGATAAGTTTATTTGTGCCTAAAGGCTGTGAGACAACTATTTAATTCAGTGTGTGGCATTTGGAGTTCTTCCAGAACAGTTTGTTTTAAATTAAAGTTGACCACCCTTAAATATAGATCCGCCCCCCAATAAACATTCAGCTGGTTTCTACTGATTCATAGACGTGCTGAGATGTTTATTGAGGATTCACTCAAACTGATTTTTGTTTTGTTTTTTCATTAATCAGGGTCTGTCTTTCATTCTAGACTGTAAAACAGGTCAAAATGGTAAAACTACCACCCTGCTGTCTTTACAGGTTTATGTGGAAATGCAGTGTTTCCATTCATTTAAACCAGACGGTCCTGTTTGGGTTGCAAAACGTTTCCACAAAGGGCCGGGGGTGATTATTTTAGATTGCAGCTTTCTCTTTTCAGCCCTCCCATCTACTAAGTAACTTCAGTGCTCTCCTGGTGAAAACTTGACAGGTAAAATGATCCTCTGTTCCTTTGCGACGCTGGTTCTCGCTTATGAAATGTTTTTTGTTGGTTCACTGCTCCTGTAGAAGTAAAAGGGGTTTTAAATTTCATGCAGTTTTACACCCAATGTTATTGACTATGAAGTCCAAATTTGCTTTTGTAATCCTACCCAGCTTAAGCAAAGATTCTCCTTGTGATATCTGCGGATTTAAATTTGGAAGTCAATTGTTGCTACCGAGTGTGGAGAAAGTTGTTCCACGGTTCAGTTCAAATGAAAAGACATTGTCAGGCTCAATTATATTCCAACTAATTAAAAGCACTGAAATTAGATTTTGGCTCATTTTGCTTTGACGAATGAATGATCATGTGGAAGTTTTTTTTTGTTTTTTTTTCCTACATTGGTTACTAAACTTTCACGCATCACTTTAAATGTCTTTTTGAAAGCAAACATGTAACGGATCCCACTGTTCTTGAATGAGCATCTGTTTTCATTTACAAGTCAACAATTGTTTATTATAAAACCCTATGTTTTGTTCAAACACGTCTCAGAATGAACAGCTTCAGAAACAGATATCCAGCGTTTTCAGATTGGCTTGTTGCAGTCATGAGAGCCTTAAATCATCCCTTAAAACATCCCTTAAATCATCCCCTTCGCTGCTGAACTATTTCAAACTGGTGTTGGACAAGGCAACTTTTTAACAACATTGGTAAAACACCTGGTCATAAGCACAATTACCTTTGTACAGAAGTATATTAAATTTAAAGAGAGGCGCCTTTGTACCTACATATATGGCTGGTCAAGGATACGTTTACTTTTTATTTGATCATTTATTTAAATCTATGCATATATTTGATTGTAGCCCAACTAACATGACTTAAAAACACAGCTGCAAGACAAATAGCTTTAAGTGGATTCAAACAAGACTAAATATTTATCAAGCCTCAAACAATGCTGGAACTTCTCACATGAGGAATGAAAAGAAGTTAGTTTACAAATGAGTCAAACCAGTGAATTTTATGGCCACACCTAGAAAAAAAGCTTCAGGAGTTACTGCAGAGATAAACAAAAAAATAATACAAGTCATTGGTAGAGGAAGTGTTTAAAGTTGAATTAAAGTACATCATTTAACTACTAAAGAGAGTCAAGATAATCTAAGAAATCCCAAATTTGCTTGTTAGGCTTCGGTTTTGTCATGTGTAAAAGTTTCCCTTTTTCTCTCTGATTGTGTGCTGGACTAATGTTTTATCTGTTGGGTGATCTGGCGAGTTAGTTGGTCTGCTGCAACATCTTACCTCAGCCTGGTTTCAATCACAGATAAGCACAAATAGTTTTTACTAGCAGTGTTTCTCAGCATTCTTTGCTGCGGCGCTTCTCTGCTTTGCTCTGCCGAACAACTCCGTTTTTCTGTTGTCGCCTCTTAATCTTTCTCAGTTGTAATTCTGCACCTGCTATGTTCTGCATTGCTTACAATGTGACTTTTAAAACATTTCCAAAGCCTTGCACAAATGAAAAGTAAATTCTTTGCCATTTCATAGAAAAGTGAAGTCTTAAAAATCAACAAATTAAGGAAATAAATCTAGCTCGCTGAATGGCACTTTTACACCATTTTGTCTTTTTATATAAAATGTTATGTAATACCGTTACTACTAGGTTGGTTTGAAGGTGGTATTACAGCGGGCTGCGTGAAAGAAAATAATGAAAACAACCTGGCACAATATATGGACTTTAAGGCAAGAAATAAAAACTTGAAAGGGAGTGGTGGCCTAGAAAGGGAGTGGTGGCCTAGAAAGGGAGTGGTGGCCTAGAAAGGGAGTGGTGGTTACAGTGGTGGGCTTGGGCTTGGAGGACCCAGGTTCACACACCAGCTGCCCACAATGGTAAATCACTGGGGGCCCCTGAGCAAGGCCCTTAACTCCCAATTGCTCCCCGCGGCGCTGCCCTGCTAGCAGCCCCACTGCTCACTAGTGAAACTAGTTGATGACTACTAGAGACTAATTTCGGTGTACATCGTACATACAGCGTGTGCAATGAAAATGGAAAATAAAAAAAAAATTAAAAAAAATTATATGGGCGTCTGTTCAGCATCGTTTACCAGCGCACCAGCAGGGGGCGCTAAAGAGGCGTCTGCTGCGTTTCAATGAACCCACCCGGCCCATTTTCTCCTTTCCCCCCTGTCTGATGGTAGGTAACGAAGTAAAGACGCAGTGCGACGGGACTGCAGCTCTCACTCAGGAGGTAACCTGTTGAACAGCTGCTCCTTCTCCTCCGGCCTGCATCTCATGTTCAGCCTCGATCACCGGACTTTTCCCATTGTTTAATGAGTTGGAATTACATTCAACTGCACTGAGGCTGCTGTAATGAGAGGTAAGTGTGTGCGTGTCTGTTGCCCTCGTCTGTGCCTCTCGTGTACCAGCACACATGGGGCCGCGGGACTGAACCAGTGTGCTCTTGTCCTCACTAATTCCTATGTATTCAATATTTTTCCTGCTGTGAGATGCACTCAGATTTTACTTTTTTTTTTCTTTTTCTGAAGTCTCTTTCTTAGGATCAGTTTGTGCTCTCATCTTGTTGTTGCGGGAGCCTGGTTGCCACGGTGATGAGGTTACCTCTGGCACAGGTAGGTGAAAGGTCAGTGGGGTTGAACTTACTCTGACCAATGAGAGCATGAGAGTCTGCCGGGGGCGAAAACGTGTGTGCGTGTTATTTCATTATCCCATTGGTTTATGGTCTGCCTAGTCACGATGGAATCAGGTTACTAAACATTCCGTAAGTCTGGAAAAGCCCAAAAAAAAAAAAAAAAGACATGCCCCTGCAGGTCTACACCTGGTAACATGACATCTCCAGGTAGGAGAAGAACTGCAGAGAAATAATACGAATAAAGACTACTGATTGTAAATCTTTTCTTATTTGCTTTTTGTAATTGAAAGGCGATAGATGGCGTGATTTCAACACTTTGTTTTTTTGATTTGTAGATAAACGTATTTACGTCACTGAAACGCCTCTGACATACCTGACCTGCACACCCACATCTCCTGTGCCACTTATAATAAACCCCCATGCATTAAGGAGACTCTTATCAGTTCTCACTCTCTTCAATCTCTTATCTGATTTCTGTTTTCACTACTCCCTGAAGTCTTATTGCTTGGAGGGAAATTTTAATGCCATAGTCATTGCAGTTCAGGTTTTAAATTGATCCACAAAAGGAAAAGCCCTCTCCAGGAACCGTCAGCTGAATCACAGCAGTTCAATTCCAGATATAATTCTGCTATGCTTTGTTTTAGGAGGAGTTCAAAGGGAATTTGTGTAAGATTGACACTTCCTGAATCTTATTATGCTTGTGTAGTTTACATAGCTGTCAGGTGTGGTATCTGATCTACTGAGGATGTTGCAGGGAGGCAAGCTGAGAAGTGTCTTTGCATGTGCAAAAAGTTGTTTGCAAGCCCCCTTACAGCAATACTGAATGGGTTAGTCTTGTTTTAGATGATAATTAAGTAATTTAAGAGGATTTTATCTGTCATTGTGAAAGTTTCCATTTTGAACGCATGTGTAGCTTCTTGTTATTACATGAGGTGACCCCTCCCCTCTCTCTGTATCTTTGTGTGCGAGAACAAAGGCCTTTTCATGTGGCTTCTTTTTCCCCACGCTGTTCTGCATAAAAATGTGCGTTTTATATTGATAACTTTGCTGTCCAGGGGAGTACATTTATGTACAGAAGTGGACAGCTTGCTTTCTTTTTATTTTATTTATATAACGTCTATTACATGACAAATTGTCTCTAGGATCTTTCCAGAGACCCAGAACATGACCCCCGAACAAGTATTACATAAACAACGGCAGGTAAAAACTTCCCTAGTGAGAGAAAAAAAACCTTAAGCCAAACTGTGGCAAGAAAAACTCCCCTTTAAGAGGGAATAAACCTGGATCAGGACTTGGATCATAAGGGGGGACCCTCCTGCTGAAGGCCAGTCAGGTGAAGAGTGAAGAGAGAGTGAAGAACAGAGAGAGGACAGACACAGACACACCATCGACGGTACAAAAGACAAGATATATTAATACAACTATCTGTCAGCAGCAGAACTAAGACTTCCATATATATGTGACTGATACATGGTTAGTTGGTGATCTACAGAGACGACTATATAAACAGGTGAAGACAGCAGACACTGAGGCGGTCAGAGGGTGGGACTGCAGGTCAGGAGGTCAGCAAGTATCCAACAGAGACGTCTATACAGACAGGTGGAGGTAAACACTGAGGTGGTCAGAGGGTGGGACTGCAGGTCAGGAGGTCAGCAAGTATCCAACAGAGACGTCTATACAGACAGGTGGAGGTAAACACTGGGATGGTCAGAGGGTGGGACTACAGGGCAGCATGCAGCTCCTGAGGCTCTGGACTGCAAAAACATGTACGGAAGAGAAAAAGAGGAGACAGACAAGCACAACAAACTACAAGAACGATGGAGAACAATTATACTTATGAGATACCTCTAATTAATAACTGAGGATTGAGCTGAAGAAGGGAAAGTGCTCTTAGGCGAGCCTTCAAAAACGGTCAACCTAAGGTCAAATAAAAGCCTGTTTTACTTGGTAGGACATTGTAGTTTTCTTGTTTAATTCCCTAAAAATGAAAAAAAAAAGCTGAATTTATTTCTAGGCTGTGAGAAGTGTCTGGACAAGAAATAGCCTCATGCATAAAAATGTAAGAGCTTTTATCACCAAAGATATAAAAAGTTAATCAAAGGCATTAGTTCATCGGTGCTCTTGCCTCTAGCTTTTATAGTAACTTAAATTACCTTACTTCTTACTGGAGCTTGAGAAAATAATAAATAAAAACAATATTGTTTGCTACATCTGTTAGAAAATATGTGGCAAAACTCTTATTTACTGGGCCAACAAATCCAGAATCATTCCCTGAAGATTTCCTTGGAAAGGTTCCTGCAGTTCCAAGCGAGGCCGAGTTGAATTTGGCTGAGCTAAAGTATAATGCTGCCAACAGAAAGCATGGCATAATAAATATATAAGAATGTCGCTGGTCGCTGTGACATAATCTATTGCTTCGCTGAATGCTGTTTGAAAGCCGTAGCATTTAATTTTCACCGTCATGGGTTCTTTTTCCCGTAAATTACATGAACGATGGATCTGAGCAAGAACAGGAGCACAGTTAACTCTGCTGCCATTCAAACCTGAACTGAACAGATATTATTCAAATGGGTTAGAAAAAAAAAAAAAAAGAAAAAGGTTGTTTAACAGTGGTTCCACCATATGGTTGGACATTAGCACGGAGCCCAGAGGGGACTGATTTTTAGGCTGAGCACCTCTCAGTGGAGTTTTTATGGAGTTGTGATCCATGATATGATAACAGGGAAAGACCACGTTTAGCAACATCAGCTCCACTCACTTTTCTTTTGTGACAAAAGTGACAAAACAGGGATTTGGTGTCCCATCGCATCATAACTTCTCTGTTGCACAAGTAAATCCCAGGCTTCACACTTGCGTCACTCCACTGTGTTTCCTTTATTCAGGTTTTTATTTTTTTAAATAACGGCGAGTTCTGCTGTGGTCCTGGTACATTTCAGCCATTCATTGTACAAAAAAAGAACCTATAAAATCATTTTTATGGGCTACAACTGGCAGGGAGAATAAATGACACATGACCATTAGATTTTCCTGGAAAATTCATCTTGTGTATTTAACATAGAAATCCGGCTACAGGCTGCTGCAGGCAACAAAAAGTGGGGTAAAGTCTCGTCTTATGCTATATAAGACTTATTAAACTTTCATTTTCATATGTAAATGGATCCAATATTACACAGCGCCTATAGGGAGACACTTTCAGAGTTATGCATCTTTAGAGAAGTTAGAAGGAAAGTTATATGTTAATATGTCCTCAAAAATGTGAAGCATAAACCAAATTAAAGTTGTTTTCCAACAAAAGTAAACTTACTTACAATTCTTAATACTGATACAATACAAATAATTTCAATATCTGTTTTCTTTTGTTTTTCACTAAGTTACTGATGGTAATTTCTAAAAGAAACAGAAAACCAGGACTATATTATAAACAAGAATTGAAATGAACTCGCCAGCATTTGAGACATGACATCTGGCCAATCAGCTCGGTGGTTTTGGTGTAAAACAGTTAGACAGATGTGTTTGTGTGTAAAAGAAGTGACATAATGAGAGACGCAGTCAGGCTGAACAGCACCGAGTTCTTATGTGATGTCTTTTTCAGCCTCATAAATGCACTTCCTGCCTTATGTACACGTCCTCAAGCTCTTTGATGTGAATATTTCCTTTTCTTTCTCACAGTGAACCCATGCTGCCATTTCCCCTGTCAGCACTGGGGTGTGTGTGTGCGGTACACGCTGGACAAGTATGAGTGTGACTGCACTCGCACCGGCTATTATGGAGAAAACTGCACCGTCCGTGAGTCCTCTAATCTTTATGCGACCTCTTCTCATATCCTCTTTTATTACTGCACTTTTCTGGAATTCGAAGGATCCCTTTGTTCATAGCACACTGATGGGTCGGAGGGATTTTGAAACCGGGAGTTTTGTGTTGTTATTATTAAATCAAGAAATAGGACAACATCACTTGGCTCAAATAGTTTAAGGTTCTTCGCTAGACCCAAATATTTGGGAAATCGGTGGACCTGTGAGCAAGAGAGCAGCTGGGTCAGCGATGTCTCTGAACCTGCTATTTCCTCTGGTCTGCTTCTCATCAACAGAAAAATCCTCAAATATTGAGGTCCAAAAACGAGATGTATTTAGCAGACAGTTACATCACACAGAGTAGAAATTTCCTTTGATTGCCCAGGGAGGGAGGGAGAGACGTAGAGGGAGGGCAGGAAGGAAAGAAAAGGTTAAGAAAGACAAACAGTAGAAGGGAGAGATGGGGTTAGGTGGTAACATAAACATACAATAATATTTTCACTTCTTGCATAAGGTAGAATAACCAAGCACGTGTACCGCCAGAATCAGCTGCGGAGCATTAGATCGGGTTTGTAGAGATCATGAGAGAAAAAACAGAAAAGAATTTACGGAAATTAATCTTGTTTTGTTAACATGTTCAATAAAGGTACGAAGTTTGAGACAATAAAAGAAAACAGCCAGCGAGTAAACGTTATATTTTATCTCTGAAACCTTTACTTTAAAAGCTCCCTGGAATTGTTTTTAAAAACAATGACCTAAATCAGCGTTGGACTAGGACATCATCACACTTCCTCTGATCCTGTGGGATGTGTGATGTGGGTTGGAGTCTCTGTAGACTGGACTTGGTCCAGTACATCCCACAGACGCTTCATTGTATCAGGAGTGTTTGGGTGATAGGGTCATTTATCGGTATGTAATTCCATGTAGTATTCCTTCAAGGAAGAATAACAACAACATGAAGAAATACAGATACTAGACCCAGGTTTTGGCAGCGAAGCATCCTTTAAAATACACTCGTAATCAGGTTAAAAAGCTCAACTCCACTGTTGATTTGTGGCTTCGAGCCAAACTAACTCGTAAGTGTTGTAGCAGAAACCAGCTGGAGCTCTTGGATCTTGGTACAGGATGTCTAGCTCTGGTAATGAGAATGAATTGCCATATTCTTTCAGGTAATTTGTTAATTCGGGGAATAAAGAGACATGGGCTGACGTTCAGAAGTCTTAAACCAACCAAGCGAGCACCCTGTGAATATGACCTAATAACTGAGCAATGCAGAGTGAACTTCCACTCTAAACTCCCAGTCACCCGGTCTTCCAGTAACAGCACTATTGTTTTGTTTTATTCTTCTTTTTCTACAACAGCTGAATTTTGGACCCGAGTGCGCCATCTCCTTAGGCCCCCTCCAGATGTGGTGCATTACGTTCTCACCCATTTCCGCTGGCTCTGGGACGTGGTCAACAGCACCTTTCTGCGGGATGTCCTCATGCGCCTGGTCTTGACAGGTCCAGAGTCAGTCGTTCACTTCCCCGGAGACCGTCACATGTTCAGTACATCTGCTAACTCATTTCTTTCTGTCAACAGTGAGGTCCAACTTGATACCTACTCCTCCAACCTTCAACTCCAAATATGGCTACCTCAGCTGGGAATCCTACTACAACCTGAGCTACTACACTCGCATCCTGCCCCCCGTCCCTGAGGACTGTCCTACACCTCTTGGGGTCAAAGGTGAGATTGTAGGATCCATATTTTACAGCAGGTGACCAAAAAGGACTGTGAAACTTTGAATCACATTTGTTACTTTAAGGAAACATGACTCCACCTGACTTTAGACGAATCTAAGCCTATTACGCATAATTTTAAGTCTGATTTAAGCATATGCCAACAGACCTGGCATCATCCGTCTAATAAATGAAAGCTGTGTATTGCACACCACGGGTGTGTAATACACGGCTCATCACGTAAAACCAGCAGAAATACGGGTATGTTTACCGCTGTGTTGAATCACCTGAGACCGGATCCTTTTGTCATCAACGTGAGATGTTAAGTGACGTTGTTTTATTACAAAGATTTTGGCTTCTCCTGAAATAAAAAGCCTTAACTCTCAGGGTACCATTCAACAGAAATAATGTTATTGATGTTTTCACAGATGTGCAATGTGCACACATATGTTATCATGGCTGCAGGCGTTTTCTTTCACCTTTTTTGTTTTCTTTTTTGCATAGTAGAATTTAAAGTTGGTTTGCAGAGGTTTTCTGACCTCGTGCAGTCATTTCCACCGCAGAATCTAAATTTTTGAGTGCAGTTTTCTTCAGATTCTCTGTGTGTGTTTATGTGTCTATGTGTGACTCTGTGCTCCTCTTTCTGTGCAGGCAGGACCGAGCTGCCTGAGCCTGAGCTGCTGGTGGAGAAGCTGCTGAAGAGGAGGACGTTCAGACCCGATCCCCAGGGCAGCAACCTCATGTTTGCTTTCTTTGCTCAGCACTTCACCCATCAGTTCTTTAAGACCTACAACCGCATGGGTCTTGGCTTCACCAAAGCTCTCGGACATGGGGTCAGTCCATGTAAAGCTTCTTTTTTTTTCAGTAAAATATTCTTAGTTTATGAGATTTCTTGAGGTTGCTTTATTAAAGTGAGACACGGACAAAAACATTTACCATGATAGCCTGAAACAGCTGTGTTGCGTGAGTTTACATGTTTTTATGACTTCTTTCTCTGTATTTATGTGCTTTTATCTTGTGGCTCGTGCAGGTGGATGCAGGACACATCTATGGAGACAACCTGAAACGTCAGCTCCTGCTTAGGCTTTTCAAAGATGGAAAACTGAAGTACCAGGTAAACACCCCGAAACAGTTAACAGGGAAAACAAATGAAGATGGGACTGAGCACGTTCATCAAGCTCAGAGGAAAAACATAAACTGTGTTACATTTGATTGATCATATTTTATATTTTTGTGCCAAAAGTAGCTGCTACCAAATATTATAGATACAGAAAAACATTTTTTTTAAAGAATTCCTCATTATGCACTAAAATGCAGTATATCTTGATTAACGTTGACCTTTCTTCAACAGTTAATTAATGGAGAGATGTACCCTCCCACTGTAGCGGATGCCCCCATCAAGATGAGCTACCCTCCTGGGGTCCCCGCTGCGGATAAGATGGCCATCGGCCAGGAGGTGTTTGGACTTCTCCCTGGGTTGGGGATGTACGCAACGCTGTGGCTCAGGGAGCATAACCGGGTCTGTGACATCCTGAAAGCTGAGCATCCCGCCTGGGACGACGAGCAGCTCTTCCAGACGACTCGTTTCATTATCATCGGTGAGATGGACTCAACGACACGGGTTCGGTGCTCCTGGGTTTATACAGACACTCACAGGCAAAACTAAAGTAACTAACCACTAACCACTAAGCCACCGTGCTGCCTACTCTACAATGTCCTCTCTGCTTATTAGTCAGCTGTCTGCTTCGGGAACATAAAATATAGTCTTGAAGAAGATCCTCTTTTGTGGAATATTCCAGTGTACTGCTGTGTTGTTTTTTTATATATGTCTTTTGACCTTCTCATGGTAATTGTCGTCCTCTTGATATTTCTTGTACGATTACTTTATCTAAATCCTTCTTTTTCTTTTTAAACATACTGAACTATGGCTAGAGAGGAATATGTTAATGCATAACTACTAGTACAGCTGTTTGTGTGCATTTATAAAACAGAACTTTAATCCCACTGAAATAAAAGTTCATACAGAGTTTTATCTTCCAAATCTTGCAATTTTGTGCTCTTTTGTCCTTTTTTTGGTTTAGTATTCAAACTGCACAAAGTGGGAAAACAAACTTGAGTTGCTTTAAAGCGAACTAAGCGACCTGTATGCGGAAAAGCATCTGTTTAGTTCCGGGGACTGAAAATATTGCTACTAGACAAAAGCACCCTTTTCAACCCTGTCTGGATGGCTCAGTGAACCCCCTTGAACTAGAGGTAAGATCGGGCCTAAAAAATCCAGCCCGACCCGACCCAGGCCCGCGGGTATTAAAGCCCGACCCAGCCCGAGCCCGACCAATTAACTTGATTTGCAGGCCCGAGCCCGAAGCAAACCCGAAATTTCATATTTTATTTGTTGGGTTTCGGGAGGAGGAGGTCATTTATGCTAACAAATTAAAGCCTTTTGTAACGAAATCTAAGTTTAACAAGACTGGATAAACATTTACATCTTTTATATTTCTGTCTGCAGATGTTACATTAACCAACAATTCGCCATCATTGATGGATTTTTTTTAAGAGTTGACGGGGAAAACTGTCAGGTTTAAACGCCTGCTCAGCGTCGAGGTGCCGGTCTTTTTGCTCTCGTATGAAAGCAAAGCGCCACATTGACGACATTCAGCGAAGCCAACGCAAGTTTCTGGAACATTTTCAATTATCAAGTTGAAGCTTTTCCATACCTCACTCTTCCAGATAGAAGATAGAAGCCCGGCCCGGCCCGACCCGACCCGACCCGAACGTAATGAATGACATTTTAGGCCCGACCCGGCCCGAAATTCGCTGACTTTTTTTTAATAAGTATATGTTTATAAAAATGTATACTAAAACGTGTGTGTATACTAAACTAAGGAATAATTGCTATAAAATAAATAATTTGGATAAAACAGAAGGCGCTGTAAGGTAATTGCTATTTAACTACTATACGATGGCACGTGAACGCGCCCTCTTAGTAATCTTCCCCTCCACAAGTCCGCATCTATTTTGACTTGGTATCCCTGATTATGGAGCAGCAAGAAGTCAAGGATAAACTAAAGACAGGGGAACTTAAAAGGCAAACACACACCGGGAAGAGTGAGGTATGGAAAAGCTTCAACTTGATAATTGAAAATGCTCCAGAAACTTACGTTGGCTTCGCTGGATGTCGTCAATGTGGCGCTTTGCTTTCATACGAGAGTAAAAAGACCGGCACCTCGACGCTGAGCAGGCATTTACACCTGACATTTTTCCCCGTCAACTCTTTAAAAAATCCATCAATGATGGCAAATTGTCGGTTAATGTAACCTCTGCAGACACAGAAATATAAAAGATGTAAATGTTTATCCAGTCTTGTTAAACTTAGATTTCGTTACAAAAGGCTTCAATTTGTTAGCATAAATGACCTCCTCCTCCCGAAACCCAACAAATAAAATATGAAATTTCGGGTTTGCTTCGGGCTCGGGCCTGCAAATCAAGTTAATTGGTCGGGCTCGGGCTGGGTCGGGCTTTAATACCCGCGGGCCTGGGTCGGGTCGGGCTGGATTTTTTAGGCCCGCACTTACCTCTACCTCTACCTTGAACCCAGAAAAAAAAAAAAAAAAAAATTACCGTTACAGTTTTGCATCTGAGTTACAGATTCATATTTGACTAATTAAAAGACATAAAAAACATCTTTTTTTTTACACTTTTACATAAATTAATCACCGATGACTTAATTTGTGTGCATTACTTAAAACCCTTACTTTGTGCGCATCTCTTCTTCTTTCTCTAAGGTGAAACCATCCGGATTGTGATAGAGGAGTACGTGCAGCACCTCAGCGGCTACCTGCTGCAGCTGAAGTTCGATCCCACGTTGCTGTTCAACTCACACTTCCAGTATGGAAACCGCATCTCGCTGGAGTTCAGCCAGCTTTACCACTGGCACCCTTTGATGCCTGACAGCTTCCATATTAATGGGGATGAGCTGTCATACCAGCAGTTCCTCTTCAACACATCCATCCTCACGCGCTACGGTGTGGAGAAGCTGGTGGATGCCTTCACTCGGCAGGTTGCCGGCCAGGTAACCGGCCGCAGACGCCGTGCAATCACGTATAAACGCAGTGTTTCATGTGACATAATCATGGTTGTCACAGACTCTGGCTGTCAGAGGCCCAAACGTCTGAGTGAGGAGGGTTTTGGCATTCACACAAGCTTTCATGCGAACACAATAAACTGAAGGTTGCAGATTGTTAAATCCGTGACAATTCTTTATACTTGACTGAACCCAGATTAAAACTTTAAAAAAACCAACACAACTGAAGTCATGCCGTATCGCAAAATGGTAATGGCTACTAAAACATTAAATATATCTGGCAAAAAAACAATGTTAGAATATTTTTTATAAGTATTTTTTGCCTGCAGCATATTAAAATGTGTATAAATGGGCTTTAAAGTTCCACTGTAAAAAAAATTCCATAAAAACTACAGAAAAATACTGGCAATTTTTGTAGCCAGTAATGTTCTGTAAAAAATACGGTAATACAGTTTTTCACATTAGGGTAGAGTACTGTAAATTTACAGTAATACCTGGGGTTTATAGCAGTAATACAATGTAAAAATTAAAGTATTTGTCATTGAAAAATACATGTATAGACTGCATATTTAGCTGTAAAATACACTTTTTTCTACATGTTTAAACTGTATACTTACACAGAAACACCGTATTTTTAATGTATTTGGACCGTATATTTAACACAGAAATACCTTCAATTTTACAGAAAAATACTGGCAATTTTGGTAGCCAGAATTTTACCGTAAAAAATACGGTTAAAACTTTTTTCACATTACAGCAAAGTACTGTTAATTTACAGTAATAACTGGGGTTTATAACAGTATTAAAATGAAAAAAATACCATATTTGCCATTGAAAAATGTATGTAATTAATGTTTATTTAGCAGTAAAATGCACTTCTTTTTACATATTTACACTGTATTCTTAACCAGGAAAACTTTTGTTTTTCCATGGAAATACCTTCTGTTTTACAGAAAAATACTGGCAACTTTGGTAGCCAGAATGTTTCCATAAAAAACACGGTAAAACTGTTCTTCACATCTCAGTAAAGTACAGTTTACTGTTACAGTAACAAATGGGGCTTACAACAGTATTAAACTTTAACAGTGCAAATATTTGCCATTGAAAAATACATGTTTAAACATACATTTATCACAAAAAAAAACCATTTTACATAATTAAACTGTTTAGCAGTTTTTACACCGTTCGACTATATGTTTAATGTAGAAATACATTGTAATTTGTTGCACACATAAATACTGGCAGCTGTGGTTGCCAGAAAATCTTTTTCGCATTACAGTTATGCAGGTACATTTTAAGGTTATAACTGGGGTTTAGATGAGTATTATACTTTAAAAGTGAATATATTTGTCAGTACATCCTTAGACCAGCTATTGAACACAGAAATACTCTTTTTTTTTTAATTATTGGAAGCTGTGGTTGCCAGAATTCAAAAACGTTTTTTTAATTACAGTTTAATAACCTTTGTAATGTTTAAGTCTAAATCATTATTTTACCAGAATAATTACATTATTTAATAGACAAAATCCCATATTTTACTGATACATTGCAGAATATTACATTTTTCAAGTTACTACACCCCCCCCCCAAAAGATTTATGTTAAAACAAAACTGTTGTTGTGACACAAGCACTTACTAGAATTTATTATAAAAGGAAAACAAAGATACAAGAATCATTTTAGATTAAAGTATTTAAAACGATTCCCAAATAAAAGAATACTTACATTTTTAGGATTAAAAAGTCTGAAAAGCAATGAAAAGTTTGCATAAAGCAGAGATCTGCCCACTCTTGATTCAAGCAATAAAAAGAAACTCAACATGAAATATGTTTCTCTGACAGCACTAAAACTATCTTAAGTATGTCATATTATACTTACAGTTGTGGTCAATGGTGATGAGCTCAGCAATACGTGAAAGTTGCGCTTTGGATTTAACAGTCCAAAGGACTGCCGATACAACCCGATACTTCACAAAAAATATTACTCTAAGCACCTTACAGGATAACTCACCTTTCTGATGGTGCAGACAGATCTCTAGGTTTCTCCAGGTGTAGGACTTCTGGCACTGGTCTGGCGAACAACACTAAGTAGACTGCATCGGTTTTGGACTGGTTCCAGTGCAATGCCCTAAAATATTTAAAAAAAAACCATTATTACTTTTATGATATTAACAGTAACTGATAGTAAAATTAACAAGTATTAATCGTCCATTTCACAAGTCAGCACTGTAAAATGTACAGTTGTGGGAGTTTTTTCTATATGACGGCTACTTGTCTGGTATTAACAGTAATTGATAGTAAAATTAACAAGTATTAATCGTCCATTTCACAAGCCAGCACTGTAAAATTTACAGTTTTGGGAGTTTTCTATATGACGGCTACTTGTCTGGTATTAACAGTAATTAATAGTAAAATAAACAAAAGTAAAAGGTCTTTTCCACAAGGTATTAGTGTTAAATGTACAGTTATGTATATTATGGTATTTGTCTGGTATTAACAGTAGTTGATAGTAAAATTAACAAGTATTAATCATCCATTTCACAAGGCAGCACTGTAAAATTTACAATTGTGGCAGTTATGTGTATTACAGTATTTGTCTGTTATTAACAGTAATTGATAGTAAATTTAACAAAGATAACTTGTGTATTTAACATGATATTGACGTAAAATTTGCAATTGTGACAGTTATAACTATTACGGTATTTACATGTTATTAACAGATATTATTAAGTAATTTAAACAGTGACACATTTTGAATTTTACAGTAAATCAATGTTCATTTTACAGTTACTATTGTAATATTGGTTACGGTATATGACTGTTAAAAATATGGTGTTTTTTTTTACCAAGGTTTTAATGTGTTTTTTTACACAAAATACAAGTAAAAAAAAACATAGTTTTGATGTGTATTTATTTTTATAGTAATAAACTGTTAAAAACACAGTTTTTATCCTTTTCGCAGTTTACAGTCAATTACTGTCACTATTTTACCGTTTTTTTCTGTGACGTCTACGGATATTTTTTACAGTGTAGGTTTATAATATTTACGTACAGTGTAAGTTACATGTAAGCATTAATATTCAAGAAATAAACAAAAACGCACAATACAGCAGTTGTCACAACAAAGGGGGGTTATATGTAATTTCTGAGTCTTTAAGAATCCAGATGCTGAAAAAGTGAAACAAAAATAGAAGTGAGTCAGAGTCAGAGTCAAGTTTATTGTCAATTCTACTACACGTGAGACACATACAGAGAATCGAAATTACGTTACTCTCAAACCCTCGGTGCTACACAATAAATACATTTTAAACACAAAGTGCAAATTAAAAAGAGACAAGAAACAAGGTATGACATGACATTTGTACAACAGTTTTTCGGTTTTTCGGTTTGATTAAAGTCCATTAAAGTGCATGTCTCCATATCTGTGTTTGTATCAGTCTGTCTCCATTAACTTAACTTTTTTAAACTGTCAACAGATAGGGGGAGGCCACAACATCAACGCTGTAATGACTCACGTAGCTGTGAGAACAATAAAGGAATCCCGCCAGCTCCGGGTGCAGCCTTTCAACGAGTACAGGAGGCGTTTTAACCTCAAGCCGTACGAGTCATTCCTGCAGTTCACTGGTAAGACAAACAGCCGTGTGTGTGCATCCCACACAAGCCGAAGGTCAGCTTCAACGGGGGAGATTTATGGCCTCTGACGGGTCAGTGAGAAGAGCTGAGTGGAAATTCCTGGAAGAATCTTCCTTTAAAAAGTCTTTCCAACATATGTACATTTCTGCTACAGCTTTTCTAGTGTCATTTTCATGAAGGTATAAAAAAAACAACTAACTTTTGTTATCAGATGGGTCAGCTTGTTATTTCTTATTAATTGCTTTCATATGAAATTCAAACATAAAAGCAGTTTTTTTTACCTCCATCGGACTGAGAAGCTTGTTTAGACTCTCAGAACACAGATTTTTCTGTCTTCAAGAGACTAAATGCTTCACTCTTGGAACAAATCAAACCAACCACTCGGTCTTCTCTTGTCATATTGGGGCAGCTTTTAAGTTTATTCTATGCAGTAGCCTTTTCCTTCAGTCTGGAGGAGATTTTTTGGATCAAATCTGAACATGTGTGAACTCACATGCAGAACAAACAAAGCGAATGACGGGAAGCATCGACTTCCTTTGAAACACTGTGATAACATTAAAGTCTTAAGAAAACGGTTCGGAGCTTCACTTGCACAGCAAAATCCCATTTCAAAGTGCGCTTACACTGACAAAAGAAACTGTGTATTAACTGCTTGTTGTTCATTAATTTTGCAAAAAAAAAAAACAACAAAAAAACGATCTGATCTTTATTTCAGACGCAATAATAGACAAACATGACGTGTTTAAGGTGATAACATACAATTAGAAGTTATCACATCTTTATTGTGTCATTGAAGACTCACAGAGTTGGAAGGAAAACTATGAGTGAACCCCTGGAGTAAAAAGCTGGTTGAACGACTTCAAGGAAGCGCCTCTGGTTCTTCTGGATCAGACCTGCACAACATCAGATGGCAGACATCCATCCTGACTCTATCCTGTCAGATGTTTTGACACATTTTGGAAATAATTGTCTCTTCCTCCTCCTCTACATGATAGAATGACGTTTCAGCGTTGACAGGTGCCTTTTCTGCACATTCCTGAATAATTTTCCACAACAATTCAACTTCCTTCATATGCAGTCTTTAAAATATGATGCCAGATTAATCTTTGTTAAACTTAACGTGCACAGCAAAGATTTTATACGGAGAACAAATATTAAACTTTGCTGTTCTGCCACGGACCACCTTGCCTGTTGAATAATTTACCTACAAATGATAGAGTCAGAAAAGAGACATTTGTTTAGCTCTTATGATCTCTTTAAACCTTCAGCCGTTACTCTTGTGTCCTTCTTTACCTCACTGGAGTTACTGCCTTGCGTCTTTGGAGTCGTCTTGGCAGGACAAGAGTAGCTGCCGTACTAAACCGCCTCCATTTATAAACAATTTGTCTAACAGTCCGGGGATGACTAAACACTTTCAAGTTATTTTGCTTGCCTTTCCCACTTTTTCCAGATCGACTACTCTCATTCGCATGTCTTCAAAAATGTCTTTTTTTTTCTTTTTTCTTTTTTTTTTCTTTTCTTCCCTTTCTTGTCAGTGTGGACATCGTGCACACGCTGTATGTACGATGCACACCGAAATTAGTCTCTGCTTTTAACCCATCAACTAGTTTCACTAGTGAGCAGTGGGGCTGCTAGCAGGGCAGCGCCCCGGGGAGCAATTGGGAGTTAAGGGCCTTGCTCAGGGGCCCCCAGTGATTTACCATTGCGGGCAGCCCTGGGCTTGAACCTGGGTCCTCCACGCCCAAGCCCACCACTGTAACCACTAGGCCACCACTCCCTTTTTTTTTTTTTTTACTTTTGTTCACGTCAGCAGAATTAGTTAATCGGTTCACCTACTTTTCCCTCCAGCACTGTGAATGTTTAATGGGAAGTGTTCAATAAAGCCCACACCGTAAATCACAATTTATGGCAAATTAATGCAGAAAACCAGTCATTTCCAAAGGGTTTACATACTGTTTCTATTCATTGCATCGCTACGCCCAGGTCTTTCTATGGTTACCTGTGTACCAGTGCAAGTAGTCCTTCCCCATTTGTTTAAGCTGCACATCTTTATTTATCTATGACTGTCTTTGCACAGTACGCTGCTGTTTGTGAATGAAATTAGTTGCACTTGCTTTGATGTAATGTATCTCTCAGCCTGAGCGAGCTAAAGGTTGTCCCTTGCAAATGAAAACAAGTGATACAACAGCACAGCCAATTAAATCAGTCGGGGTTTACCAAAGTTAATGACCATCTTGACTGTCTGGACCGGATTTAATTAGTGGAGTAAAGAAGGATATTCACTATTACTAGGATTAATCTTGTGGCAGCAAAGGAAATACTTTGACGGGAAAAAGCATATCCTCCTCTCAGTATTCCTTGCTGCCTACTACATCATCCAAAAAGTGCTAAAACACAAGAATATTTGATGGTATCACACATAAGTTTGTAATTATTGGTCAAATCACACTATGAAGAGAAACACATTTACAGCAGATTTGTTAAACGTCAACACATAGAAATTCATAAAGTGACTAGAAAAAGAAAAGCTCTTCTTGTTTTCCTCTTATCACTTTGAGAAAGAAAAAAATGTAAAGGACAGATGTGACATCGTAGGACTCACCTCTTCAAAAATGTCAAGCGACTACACACTCCATCTGGGAAAAAGATGGTTTAGTTTTAATTTAAAAAGAAAAAATCTGCTGTCCTGCAGATGTCAAAGCTGCCCTTTCCCTGTTAATCTGTGTGAGATCCAGTAACAGTAAATCAGCGCTTGCGTACCTGGAAACCACACCAATCTCTCAGACATGTGCCTTAAAACCTCTTAGAAAGCAGCTGCATTTGGTCCTAATCTGTGCTACTTTACGGCGCTGGCAGGTGCTATGTGGGCCAGGTGTGTCCCAAAGTCCGTGAACCTGGCCAGACTTGGGTTTGGAGATAGGTTGTATGCTCCAGGAGTGTCTCAAATTTCATATATCAGTTTTGACACTTTCTATTTGAACAAACAAAACGAAGAACTGGGCCGTGTCTGGTGGATATGTGGCTGAGTTTCACTCAAAGCCAAATGTGGGACAAAGAAAACTGCGGGTGTGGGCCGGGTTTGGGCCATGCATTCCTTAGGTGGGTCGTGATTTATACTAATGAATGCTTGACATACAGAATTTTCAGTATAGCTTTTAACCGTTTAATGTTCCTGATTACCTTTTGCAGATGACAAGGAGATAGCCCACACGCTTGAAGAGCTCTACGGTGATATTGACGCTCTTGAGTTTTACCCCGGCTTGTTGTTGGAGAAAACGCGACCAGGAGCCATATTTGGAGAGAGCATGGTGGAGATGGGTGCCCCGTTCTCCCTGAAAGGCCTCATGGGTAACCCTATATGTTCTCCAGAATACTGGAAGCCCAGCACCTTCGGCGGCAAAGTCGGCTTTGACATAGTAAACTCTGCCACTCTAAAGAAGCTGGTGTGTCTGAACACCAGGACGTGTCCTTATGTGGCGTTCAGAGTTCCACCAGGGGAAAAACAACGGCACGAGAAGGGTAATGGAAAACTGCCCAGTGGTGAACTATGACAATGTGCAACACCGGGAGGGTTATGTTACTTTTACATAATTTTTAGTAAGGTAAAACGGGCTCAAAGAAACTCATTGTTAAAGATTAAAACACATAAGAGTCAGTCAAGAGCTCAGCATGAAACCAAACCCAGCTCATTTTAATTTTACTCGCTCTTCTAAACTTGTCTTTTGTGACAGAGACAAGTTAGACAAACTTGTCATCGAGGAAAGTGCTGTCACACTTCACACTGTTTGGAAATAAATCTCTGTGCTGTATTTTGTTTTTAATGAGACTTTATTTTTTACTATTCAGTTTAAAAATTCCCTGAAATAAAACACCCGACCCATCATTTATACCTGTCCATTCATTAACCCATCAACTAGTTTCACTAGTGAGCAGTGGGGCTGCTAGCAGGGCGTTAAGGGGAGTTAAGGGCCTTGCTCAGGGGCCCCCAGGGCTTGAACCTGGGTCCTCCACGCCCAAGCCCACCACTGTAACCACTAGGCCACCACTCCCATTTCTCATCTCGCTGCTGCCAATAAGTCCAGTGTTTGTTTTGGCTTCAATAGCTTGTATCCGAAACTGAAACTCTGCAGACGCTTCTTTTAACAAGGGTGATAGGGTTAAAACTTTAGCCCACTCTTTGTTTAATCTCATTGTTATTTTACGCTCTGTAAGGTAATTGTACACGTCAGAGAATATATCTTGTACAAGTTGCTTATCTTCATGTCATCTGTGACCTCCTTATTTTCAATAAAAGCCTCAAGAGGCCACCAGAGGGGGGGTGCGGACAGAGACGAGAGCAGCTGAGATGTGGCTGAGTTCTCTGTCCGTCCTCCGTGCTGATGAATGAAAAACTTACCGACTTGTCTTTCTTCCTTATTGTGTGTTTAATAAATGTTAGGTCGTTTAAACCATGACAAAGGGCAGACATGGAAATGACCCACATCTCCTGTTACTTCCACCTTTTGTGAAACTATTGAAAGAAAAGGAAAAGCCAACACTTGTGAGTATGTGAGAATATGGCTGACAGTAGGTCCTGCAGACTAATGTGGACAGAAATTACTTTTAACAGACATGTTAAACAGACAACAGAGTCATCTAGTGGTCAATTAGGAAGCTGCAGCATCTGAATTTCTCCTACGCTTCTTACGGTCTTGACGTCACGCGTGTTGCCTTCAGCGCTTTCAGTAAAGTCGACTGAGAACTTAACGCCAATGCATGCAATGCCTTAAAATACTGATTTGGATTGTTTCCACCTTCTAATCTGCAGATTTAACTATTTGGAGGTTTAGCCATCTGGTCGACGTATTCTGTATCAACTAAACAATAATAATGATAATAAAATGTGTAAGAACAGGAACTATATTAAATCTAATATGAACCTATGAAATTCAACACCAGCCGTCATCCAGTGTGTTGCACAAAATAGAAAACTTGGTTTTAATAGTGTTTCCACGAACTCTTTTCAACAATTTTTGGTAAAAATGCTTGTGCTTATTTCCATATAATTTTGATATCTCTTAAATCTCTATTAACTTTTGTGTCTATTTTTTTTCTTGTCTGCTTTTCCTGCAGATATGTCTGCATCTGCAAAGGTCCTCTGATAATTCTGTGAACTTTACTGTTTTTATTTTTGCATTTATAAATATACTGTACACTGAATCTAGGAAATGGTTGATGTTTCACTGTCTGTTTTAACCTATATCTTCCAAATGAACATATAATTTTCCAAAATATAATCCGATTCAGCATTGGATAGGTTGTGAAACTGTTAACAGACTGTCTCTGTGTCGACTGCATTTAAATATGGGCTAAATTGTGGTTTTATTTACATCTCACACCATTTCTGAGATGTTGTTTTAAAAGTTGGGGTTTTAATAGAACAATACTTCTGAAGTAATTGTGTGGTCTCCTTCAGGAACTGCAAGAAAAACATCCGCTTTTACCACTCCTAACCTTTAGGGAGGAATTGTCTACCTTTCATTACTGAATTTAATTTAGCCACTTAAATCAGTTTTTTATACAGTCTATGCTTAAATCTCAATCGGTAGAAACCGTTGCGCTGGTGCTGGTAATTAATAATTCCGACAAAATATGTTGGCTCTGAAGGCGTCATAGTCCGTGGGCGTGGTTTGCAACTGCTAAACTAGCAGAGTAGCAAAAGTGGACAGTGTCACGGGTTTTAATTTACAACGTCCACTGCCCACAGAACTAAGGTAAGCAAATATCCACTAGTAACCATTAAAGCAGTATAAGATCTATATGTTCGGTTACATTACCCGTGCTCTTGACGTTAACGCGACTATTTTACCCGGAACCCAGGATGTGTAAACCGGTTAGCTCCTCGGCTAATGGTAATATTATAACCAGCTATTTCCGCTCGTCTCCCACTTGGATGGTAAATATACTCGGATTGCTTTTATTACTTCTGCGGGAATGTAAAGGCACCTGAGGAAATATGATTCACGTCTTGGAAAGCGATAGTTAGCTGAGATGTTCCGACAGACTTGTCTTTGGGCCTCGTAGCTGCTGTTTACGGTTATTGTACATGATATCATTCATCGCACTGCAGAGACGTTTTACTGTCGTCAAAAAGAAGCTAAACAGAGCAGCTGCTTATTGGTTTGGCAGAATAAAAGCATTGTCATAAAGGGGGGAGCGCCTTGTGTACCAGCTCTGCCTACTCTTCTGTCCATCTGCTCACCCCGGCGGGATTAGACGCGGATCACTGTACCATAAACGGCCTCTCAGCCCAGGTTTAATGGCCTGATGTGCTTAACATAAGCCCCAAAGGTCTACATGTCCCAGTTTTTTGTTATTTAATAACCCCCTTCTGTTCTTGTAGCCGTTTGGATGTCTGTCATTCTTGATTATTTACTCCATTATGAGATAAATGTTGTCAATCTCAGCCACTGGAGCAAAGCCAGTGGTGGTGCTGTGTTGGCAGTTAAGTGCATGTATTAAACACATGAAAGATATCCCGCTTTTTTTAATGTGTCCATTAAATCCATCCAATGTGTTTTTTTTTCTCACAGGTGAACCGTTACCATGACGACTCTAGATGACAAGATACTGGGGGAGAAGCTGCAGTACTACTACAGCAGCAGTGAGGATGAAGGCAGCGACGATGAGGATGGAGAGAACAAGACGGTCCGTGATGCCAGTGTCAACGAACCCGATATAGACTACAGTGCAGATGGAAGCGCTGTCAACACGGGTAACATAGATGTATTTATCTTTATTTTCACATGTGATTTGCACTATTTGAGGGGAGGGGGGGGGGATTAAAGCAACTTTCATCAAGACTTGTGATTGATGGATTTTTGGTGGTAAATATTTGAGAAATGTTATGTAACATGGATTTATCCTGTTAAATTGAAAAAAAAATCACTAAATTATATGAACTCAGTACAACATTGCCAGTATAAACCCAAGCAATATCTAAGTACTCTAATTTTATTTACCCAAAAGCAACAAAATTCTGGTGAAAAATTCTCACCCACATCAATGACTTGTCTAAAACTTAAAAAATTTATACAATGACTGTGGCAGCTGCTATATCTTGCCAGGACCGAAGGGTGTGATCAATGACTGGAGGAAGTACAAGCAGCTGGAGGTGGAGCAGAAACAAGAGCAGAAGAAAGAAATGGAGAGTCTGCTGAAGAAGCTGTCAGTGACCTGCCGCTCTGACCTCGACCTGGAGAAAGACAAAGAGAAAAACAAGGAACTGCAGGCCAAGATCAAAGGAAAAGTAAGCAGGATGCTGACTAAATTCATATTCAGTTATATCTAATCCATATTAAAAGTTAGTTAATTAGTTGTAAAGTGCTTTTCTACACAAACTAATGGAGCACTTGATGGATAAAATAAAATTAATTATTGACTATTTGTTAATTGCTGATGTCTAACTGTTGATTATTTAAGTTACTGGCACTCCATATCTTCTTAACTGCAGGTATTTGTTTATCTTCAAATAGAAAGAGTCCAGATGCTTTCTCATGGACATACAGGAGACGTAAAAATGTTTTAATGTGACAGAAATTAAAGTAGTCTGTCTTACCAAAAAGTAGTTGATGCACATCTAATAAACATATCTCCAAAAATGTTCCACTAATTGTATGTTTTCTGCTGTCCTGCTTTAAAGATGACCATGCAAGAGTATAACAGGCTCCAGGAAGAGGATGATGATGAAGACTTCCTCCAGCAGTACCGCATGCAGCGCATCGAGGAGATGCGGCGTCAGCTCTGTCGTGGAAAGCGCTTTGAGCAGGTCTACGAGCTTAACAGTGGCGAGGACTTCCTGGACGCGTTGGACAAAGAGGACAAAAGCACACTGATCATGATCCACATCTACGAGCCGGACGTCCCGGGCTGCGAGGCCATGAGCGGCAGCCTGCTGTGTCTGGCGCAGGAATACCCGCTGGTGAAGTTCTGCAGCGTGCGCAGCTCGGCCATCAGCACCAGTGCATTGTTCAGAGACAGTGCTCTGCCTGCCCTGCTGGTTTACAAAGGAGGGGACCTGATTGGTAACTTTGTGCGGCTCACAGATCAGCTTGGCGAAGACTTCTTTGCTGTAGACCTGGAGGCCTTGCTGCAAGAGTATGGCCTGCTGCCTGAGAAGACCTCCATCGTCCCAAAGACAGTTCGCAATGGAGCCATAATACAGAGCACTGTGAGTGATGAAGACTCTGACCTTGACATAGACTAGAGCCCCACTAGAACATGCTTTATACTCAATCTGCATGGACTGTACATCATATTTATGTTTGTGAACCCCTTGTAGTGATGATGGAGCAGAACCAAAGCAGAACCAAATGTAAATGCACACATATCACACCTTCGTTTGTCTCGCATCATTCCATCGTGAACATGAGTTACAGTTAATATTAGCTATGATTATCATGTTATGCACAGTGGAAATTCTGTAGGTGCTGTAGGCTAAATGTTTTATTGAGCTGTGGCTTTCAAATATTTATTTGATCTATTAAAAAAAAAAAAAAAAACATTCCTTTGCTTTGTTTAATCTCCACCTCATTATCTGCATTTGACTTTGCAGAATTTAAAACCTTCAAACTGACCTTTAGTTGATTTTATAACTTTTTTATGTGCTGTACCATTTCAAATAGTTGGGGAAATAAACTGCAACATGTTTGGATTCACTGCTTGTTATATTTGCATTTATCTCCTTTTTCTTTTTAAGGCAGGAAATCATTGTTACAAAGTTATGACCCAAATCTGAAGTACCCTTCAGCTTTACAAGGAAATAAACAGTACATTTGTATTTAGTTAATGATACACCAACTGCGCACCGCCAGACGAGCTCCAGACATCAGGACTGCACTATTTATTCATTCTTGTACCATTCTTGTAAATCATCTAACCCTACCGGGTTGAATGAAGGTGACGAGTTATCGTGTGATATGTCTCCCCCATGTGGTCAGAAGTAGTATTGCTATACTGTAGTTTTAAAATAATCAGGATTACGGATTAAATATTACCCACCTAAATACCAAGTAGTCAAAAATAATACAAAATTCAACAAGTGTAACTTTATTTTTACTTTTTTCATTTGTAGTTGTAAAACAGTTATCATGTTGCTGAGTTTATTTGCCAGCCTTTTCTGAGGTCAGACAAGCCACCAGTTAGCCGCTGTGATTCAGCCTTTTCTGCTCTGGCACACCAGCGTCAACTTTCCAGTTCAGTAAATACCTCGGAGGTGATGTGTCCAACACGGATTGACAGGTCATCTCACTGAATCCTGCTGGCTCAATAATTACTTGGAACAGGCCGACAGCAGGGAGGCGGTGATCCCTGCTGCATCAAAGCTTGCTGTCTGACCAAACTTCACTGCATACTTTATTCCTGCTGGCCAAAATATACCAACTCAACGTTGTGTGAGAAACAAGCCGATGTGGACCACAGTTACAGTTCTGACAAGAGGCTAATGTAGCCTACAAACAGTTAAACAGCAGCAGGGTGAGGCAGGACAACACCACCAGCAGGAGGAGGGCTGTTTCTTCGTGGAGGGGGGCAGCTGAGTCATGCAGCTCATGTCCACAAAAGGCATGCTCCAACAGCAGATGCGTTTCTGCACTCATGCCTGCCGTGAAAGACGGAGAAATATCATCTCATTACCTCATACTGGACTCAAGTTTCATCTGATAACGTATAAACATGTTTTGGATGTGAACATGAAAACAGGTCATGCCTTTCATTTGCAGCCTGCATGACCCTGAAATCAACGGCTCATGCCCTGGCCTCGGCCTGAACTCTCGCGCAGCCTCCCAAACGCAAACGCAGCTGCAGCCTGACTACATTTACTGAGATGTTTCAATCAGCTGTAGAGATACACACCATGCTGTGACCATTCCTCCCAGAGATGTTGAGCATCCTCACCATGGTGTTCGTGATGATCTGGGTCTGCATTTCAAACACAGGCAACTTTGAGAGTATCCTGACACAATACTATACTAGGATATGTTACAAAACTGCAAGAAAAGCAACCCCTGTGGGTTACCTGCAAAGAGAAGAGGTAGGAAAAGGTCAGACACTGCGTATGGTTATCATACGTGAGCGAGTGAAGACAGCAGGGAAAGGATTAAGAGACGTAACACTATCATTAAATTAAACAGCTGTTTTGACCTTGAATGCCAGGACTTCATAAAACCTCTGCATTTTAAAAGTGATCTGGACTCATTACGCATCCTTCCTTCTATTCAATTCAATTCAGAGCTTTTATGACTTACAAAGAAAGTATGTATCCTAAAATACAGAGCTGTTTCAAAGGACTTGTCAAGAATAAAATGAGTTGTTCTAATTGTTAAAGTAGTGCTACTCCGTGGTTCTGTCCATAAGTACATTTTATACATATAAATGAAGAAGAGGACTCCATACCATTTGCATGATGCCAGAGCATGCGTTTTAGCTCCCTGAGGGCTTGGGTGAGGTTTTCCAGCTGGTCATGGAGGTGGATGTTCTCCTCTATCAAGGTATGGATGGTATCCTGCAGCTCGAAGCACCAACTTCCGAACACCATCAGAGTCAGGGGAACCAGCACCGCAGGCCTCAGTCCCCTCATAGCTGTCACTAGAAACAGGCTGAGTCACATCCTCACTGACACCAGGGCATCCCCTTCACTGGTACATTTGAATCCCCTGACGATTGTTGCAGGAGGCTTTATCAGCTTAGACTGGGCAGCGGTGGAGAGGCGGGTGGGGGTGATAACAGTTGGATCATTAATTCTAAAGCCACGGGTGGAAAGAAGCCAGGGGGGCTGCTTTAAAATCTATTTAATGATTCTACCTCAGTAAGTACAGAGGCAGAAAGCTTGTTTGCTGCAGTATGATCTTCAAATTATGTTTGAAATAGGCTAAATACAAAATAAGGAACAAATGGTGGATGTTTTAGATGCAAATCAAAATACCAAAACCAATGTTTTAGTTGCACAATGTACCCGTCAGCTTTATAACTGTTAATCCAGACTAAATGTCATATATGTGAAAAATTGTAAAGCTCATAGTCCCTTTCGTATCTAAATCACAGCTAAACTGAATAAATTGTGGGAACAAAGACCTTTAAATCACCAAGTGCAGCCAAAGTGTCTGAAATATCCAATTTCAGCTTTTGGTTTGTCTTTTTGTTCTTTAAGCCTCTGAGGTTTAACCTGGTGGGGCCGAACTTGGAAATAGGTCAGTGAAACCAATTGTCCACTTAGTGACCCACTTGTCACTGCAAAAATCATTCACATTAGGTTGAGGGATGTTAAAGGCACAAGAGGAAATGACCCAAAAAAAAAAAAAAAAAACACAAAAAAAAAGGCCAGTTTGACTCTGTGTCTGTGTTTTTTTCCCCTTCAATTATTTTGTCAGATACCTTTATTACCCTACAAAAATCCAAGGTAAATTAAGACTCAGAACAATACAGCATTTGTCAAACAAAATGTTTTTATTTATTTATCACGTGTATCGGTTTATGCCGTTTTGGTTGCCCTGGTGCGCTTCTTTTTGACCACAACTGGCTTCTGACTCTTCAGAATAGCACTGGCACGACGCAGGGCCGCCTGAAGAAACAAATACATGTTTAAGTTACAGAAATAACACAAGATCAAGTGAAACTGACTGCATAAGCCAAAATGTAGGCTTTGCCTTCCTAAAACAGAGGCTCAGCTCACCATGCGCAGGTCCTTCCTGTAGTTGTTCTTGCGAATGATGTGCCTCAGGCTGTTGAGGGTGGCACGGGAGTTCTTGTTGATGGTGATCTTTTCATAAGAGGTGGAAGGTTTGTGCTGGCCTGTGCAAGATTTTCAAAAGGAAAATATGAGGATAATTCTAACTCATCTAAAGTAGCAGAATTATTCAAAAACAACCTATGAGAACTGAAATATTTGCTCCGGGTATTGTCAGTGCAGTGCTCAAACACGCTTTACAGGAAAAAGAATAAGCAGCTCCACTTTGAATAACCAGAAGGAATTAGGAAACGGGCTCCAGCATCTACACTAAGGATTATGCAAATTAACAAAATGTTTTCATGGGATATTTATTCACATATTAGTCACACTTAAACTCAACAATTGGTACTCTCGCTCAAATTATGAAGAAATAAGATTATACGTTTACCTGAACGCTTCTTCAGCACCACCACGACACCCTTGCCATCGGCAGCTGGCTGCACACCAACAGTCTTCTTGTGCACCAAACCATTGAAGCGGAAAGAGTTCCTTGCCTTCAGATTGTTGGGCTCCTGTAACATCAGTGTAATTTGTTAAAAACCTGTTTGCACAACAAATTACTATAAACTGTCATACATCTTAATCACACAGATGAACATTTTATAAAGCTGCTGCAGTGGGGAGAAATGCCGTCCTGTACTGGGTCACATCATGTCAGGATTTATGAGGTTGGCAGCAGTTTAACATTGACACTCTTGTATTTAATTGTAAAGCCCAATTGCTATAAACTGATCCAATCATAATTTTCTACACATTTTCTTAAAATCCAAACTCTGGATTTATCTGTAGATTTTTCTCACAAAAGTTTACAAAATAGAAATAATATTTATTATGCAGTTTAAAAATTAAACTAATCCATTGTGTTAAGACACTTTTGCTATAAAAGTAGGTGGCAAATCAATGTGTCGTGTCACACGTGAACGACCCTCCTGGTGTGTATTGTTTTTACAGCAGCCTGACCAAGTATGTAAATATATAACTTTCAACATGCTTCAAGTTTGAAATGCTGCAGAAACACTAATGTTCTCCCAAACACCAGTGCCACTGGGGGCTTTGACATCCTATGATAATCACATGGTTGTCTATTTGTTTAAATGTGTATCATCAACTTCTTTTTAAAATTTTACGTTTATAAACGACAAGTGGTGTGAAAGCAAATAATCTTTTCTACTTCTAAACTAACCCTTAACTGATCCATCCTCTACAACCCTCTGAATTTTTTACCCATAGCCTCTACATTAGTGTTACGCCCGTTTCATGATGTTTTATTTTGAAAATCCATTGGCTTCTCAGCCATTTCGATGCTCGGTTTCATGTCAGCTCGATCTGTTGTATGTAGACGATTTAGCAGCAGTCCAGCTACATCAGCGGAGCAGAGCCGTTTCTTCTGAAACGCTCCACAGCAACTCACATTGGCTGCCGTTTGAAGGCAGCTTCACATCCTATGGGACCAGTTGATGGGGCTCGTTATTAACATGACATTCTCATCATCAAACATGTAGAAGAGTTCTCCCTGAAGCCATTTCCATCCACTTCTGCTATGTTTCAAACAACTGCAGTGGGACTGGCATGCCTTATATTAATTGTTTTGGTCATATGACATGTTATGAGGAATCAGACAATAAGTCATATCACTTGATATCCTGACCAAACTCTTGTGAAGGACTGTTACTGCACACAAACCATCTCCCTCTCTCCAAACCTCTCATGAACAAAGGGAGGAAAAATGTCAACAGAAAAGTGACCAAAATCTGAATTACTGAATACTATCACTTTGAAAGACTAATTATACTCAAATTTCCCAGTTAAATAATGAATGTGCTCCAATTTACACTATAGCTCTTAAGATTAAGGAAATCGAGTTGACCTGCTTCAACTGCACACTTGCTTTGTGTACAGCCGTGCAACAATAGCATTACACCTAAAAGTACCCACATCTTTATTTATCACAGTTGAACTTAACTTGCAGGCAAACCGTGCGTGTGATTTCCCTTCAGAGCAGGGAGCGCGCGCAGGGTTAGTCCGGGTACTTACAGTGCTGTAGGTCTGTCCGTTCCTCTTGATGAGGAAGCTGGAGCAGTTCCTGATAACCATCCACTGCAAGTGGGATGACATGATGAACCTATTTTAAAAAAACACAAAACGAAATTAACGTAGTGCTCGTCAAACATTGAACAATTGAAAGAAACTTAAAAAAACACGACCGCTCTCATGTGACGGACGTTAGGTTTGATATTTCTAAAACGTTTTCTGAAATTAACGATTTGAACTAGTTAAATATTAGACTTAAGAGGAGGCACACTGATGGAAAGACATTAAACGGGTCTCTTTTTTTATTTTTAACTATCTTTACGGTACTTGGGTTAATATTAGCTCTCGAGCTCGTTCCTGGAGACCGGAGGACGAGGCCTAACTGACGGCGACGTGCTTTTACACGAATAACTCTTCTCCTCCACGATGAAGGGAGACGTTAACTACCACATAAGGTGTACAACAGCGCAAATAATAATAATGTGTTGTTTAATCACTCTGAAAGCCTCCACGAAGAGGAATTAAATCAACTTTGTTGGCCAGCCGTTAGCAGCCGAAACGACCACGTTACCTTTTAGCGGAGGAAAAGGACCAGAGAGAGCGGAAGCCGCGTTACAGAGCCGAGGTTACAGATTCATGCGCACAGCTACCGTTGGATAAACCATTTACAATCTTTATCGTAGTTTTATAGTAAGGAAACTAAAACAGAATTATCACATGAGTTTATTTTATACGCCAAATACCCGAGACTAAATTTAAATACACAATTATACAACGTACTAGTTACTCGTACTTAACAGTAGCGGAAGAACACGTTGTTCGCTGTGCATGGGGGCTGACGTCATTAACATGCGCCTCGTGTTTACAGACAGGAGCAGGACACTTCTTAAACATCTTAGTTTTTCACGCCAACTTTTTAAATATGACATCGTGTTAAAAACAGAGACCATGCCTACACACACTGCCCAATAAACAGCATGACAGCGATCGATGAAACTGGCATTGTTGGACGTCACTTGGGAGGAGTATTTCGTCGATAAACCCACGCGACTCGAGGATGTGAACTGTGAAAACCGCCTGGAAACGACGGTTGTAAAGTAATACTCCGGCTTAACATGTCAGCTGGGAGGAGGGTTTGGATGTGAAGCTTCAGGCATGGATGAAGACGCAGACCTGGATGCGCTGGGTGAACAGCTGTACAGTCAGATTTACCCCAAACACACAGATGACGCCGGGAAACTCACAGGTGAGGCTGTTCGTTTTAATGGCGTCATCGAATACACTTACAGAGAAACCGCCGCGTTACATGACAGCAGTTCTGTCATTAAAGTATTGGCGTGTTTCAGGCATGCTGCTGGAGCTGCCGGTTCCCGTGCTGAGCCAGATGCTGCAGGATGAGGCCATGCTGGCCACAGCTTTGGAGAAAGCGTTAAAAGCCCTGGAGCTGGGACAGGATGCCAGGTATGGTAGGTGTGCAGAGATCATGAAAGTCTCACGTATCCCCAGCTGGAGAGCATTAAAGAGCATTAGTTAACAGATGTCCAGCCTACACACCAGTCTCTTAAAAACGCCAGTTCTGGGCTTTATATTGGTTATTCTCATGGTACAGTGCTTTTTTTCTCTTTTGTTCAATATAGTGAAGCATCATACAGGGATGAAGATGATGCATCTGTGTCCTCTGACTCTCTTGGGGAGCACGTGTTCGAACTGGTAGATGTTTACAACACTGGCCATTCACAGAAAATCACAGGCAAGTGAAATGCACTCTGTAAACACATTCAGTAAACACAAGCTGATGACGATGAAACTGCTTCATATTCAGACACGTTTTAACAGTTTTCTTGCATCACATTAGGTCCATCTGCAATTTCACAAAAATAATACCTTTAGGACAAGAATGGTGGAAACCTGTCCCTCCAAATCGATTAGACACTGTTTTCAGCCTGTACACTTATATTTCTGTAGTTGCTGACCTACAGTCTTTGAGCAAATTTTCATTTGATTGTATATTTTTGGCTCTAAAGTCATGGACAAACATGTTAGGTACTGGAGAAAGTAAATTCTCACTCGTTTTTTTAATATTCATGCTTTTGATGAATTTTCAACATTTAATGTCTTTTGAAAAGGTCAATCTGTGATAACACTATGACCTATTGCGTATGTCCTCCGTACACCACCAAACAGCTCTGACCAGTCAGGGTGTGAACAAAGAACATTTGATGGTGTCTGGCACTGCGAGCCTCTGGTACAGGAACATTTGCAAAAGCCCATTTGGGCACTGTGGTTCTCTGGATTGGGCTTGCTTTCTATCCCGAAGACACCTACCTTAGGAAACTTTTTATCTCTTTGTCTCAAAATTTATTTGCCCAGTTGTCATGTCGCTGAAATGAGAAATTAGTTAATTAGTACTGATTTCACACCTGTTTGTTTGTTTGTAGGAATGCTTCTGGAGCAGCACAAAGATGCTGTTTTGCACCTTCTGTCAGACCCCAAACTCCTGGAGGAGCAGGTGAATCTTGCTCTCAAGACACTAAAAGAGTATGTACTATACTGCCGTCTTTAGAAAATATATATATATATATATATATATATATATATATATATATATATATATATATATATATATATATATATATATATATATATATATATATATACTCACACTTGCTTAAAATCCTTAGAAATTATTTTCCATTTTGATGCACACGATTTCCTTCATTTTTTTTAAAACCCAGCCTTTAATTTACCCAGGTCTGTAGAAGTTCATATTTGTATTATTATATTGAAGAACCAGTATTATTGGCTGGCTGTGATAATGTCCTGGCCTTCCTTCAGGCAGAATGTGGAGGAGGCGGACATCAGTGACTCGTCAGAGGCTGATGATGCAGACAGGCTGGGAGAAAAGCTCTTCTTCCTGGTGGAGGAGATGGATCCAAATCATGCAAACGATATTACAGGTGACCTGACATTGATTATCCAAAATACAGTGTCTGTAGGGACCTTATGAAATATGGATTAAATTCTCATAACTCTAAAGATATCTGGGATGTGTTCTTGTGCCTGTGTGCAGGTATGCTCTTAGAGATGGACCCAGCTGTTCTCAAACAGCTGCTCAGTGACCGTACAATGCTGGAGGCTGCTGTTCAGAAAGCACAAACAGCACTGGATCCCCAGAGCTGAGCCTTTTCCACTCCAAGAAAATAATCCATTTGTTAATAAGTAACTTTTATACCCAGATTTTGCCAGGTTTGGTAAAATCCTTCGTTGATTTAAAGTGGACTGCTGAAAAGGTTTGACTGGATGGACAGGAGAAAACGTGAGTCTGAAAGCCTGTATTCATAAAAAAAACAAAAAAACATTGCCTTGTGTTATTTCTGTCAGGTTTAGATTGACCAACTGTGTCATTAGTTAACAGGAAAAGACTTTAAATCAGTGCTCATCCTTGCATTAGAGCCAAACTTCCAGTACAAAAGTTCAAACCCATCCTTCATGGACTTGTTTACAGTAATATAAGCTATACAAAATGAGAGTATTTCCTTGATACTTTAAAGTAAATATTGACTTAAAGACTACTAACTTCCGTATTATTTTTAGTTTTGCTTTTTTACTGTAGCCACAATGGTTCATCTGTATCTACAATGAGAAGATACAAGACGAGCAATTTATACAGTCAGGTGAGAAGAAAGCATGTCTTTCAATTCTTTTATCTGCTTCAAAGTTGGACATGTTATGACAGAAACCCTAGAGAGGGATGTGCAGTTTCAGAAATACTCCGACCAGCTCGTCTGGCACCAACAACCATGCCACAAACTCACTTAAATCCCCTCTCCCCCCATTCTGATGCTCGATTTGAATCCCAGCGAGTCATTCTGACCACGTCTGCATCACTGAACGCATCGAGTTGCTGCCATGTAATTGGCTGATTAGCTGTTTGTGAACAGGAGTCTCTAATGATGCAGCCAATGAGTGCTTTAAAGAAACAAGTCTCTGGTGAAGATGACGTCATTTCTGAATGACCTCAACCTTGTTCGGCCTTTATTTGTACTTTTTATTTTTTGTATTTGGTGAAAAGTACTTTATAGTGACCATGGTTTGGTTGTAATAGAATACAATTGTTTGGGATTATGTACTGTGAATACTGTGATTGTCCTGGTACTATCATTTCAAACTTAATATCGATACTAATGAAAATATTTCATATTCAGTACTATTTAACAACCACTAGGTGTTTTTTTCTTGGCTTGGACAAAGGGAATACTACACAACAAAGTATAAAAAGGTCAGAGAAAGACATTTTATAACAAGTACTTTCTGATATGATGCTCCTGGCTGGTCAGTTTGTTCAAGAAGTTCCTGTCTTTTTTTTCTGGATAATCCAACTGTTCATTAAAAAGAAGTCACAATAACCAGTCATGTTGCTTTTGAAAACCTTGTTTATAGTGAAATGGTTAAGGATTATTAGACGATACGTTCATTTTTACTTTTGTTAGGAGTTATAAACTCTCTCAGATGTCTTAACACAAGTCAAATTGTCAGTTTTAATGGTGACTTTTTTTGTCGTCCTAATGATGTTTATTTTTTTCTATTATATTTAATCAGAGATGTGAAGTAAATAATGCACCTTGTAACTGATCATCTTACTGCAATTACAGCAACAAAAATGTCAAAACAATTTCCGTTTGCAGGATACACTCATTACATTTGTTATAACTTGCTCAAACCAGATATGTATCATTTAGTTTACACTGAAAATGTGTTGATCAATGACAAATAAAAATATTTATGGATGTGTCCATTAAAGTATAATTTAGACACTTTATTTGAAGCGATCTAAAAGAATTCAGATCAACAGGTTTTTTTTGTTTTGTAATTTACAACTTATGAAATCTACAGAAATGTCTTTGAAATAGGAATTTTATAGCCAACTTCTTTTAAAATTAACAGCAAATATACAAAGCTACAAAAGAAACAAAAAAAAAAAAAAACCTAAACACATTTAATGTTTCACATATTTGATCTTGAAATTTAATTGTGGGGTTGAAAGAAAAAAACCCCAACCTTTTAATGTAATTAATGAAACCATAAGACATTTCTTTGAAAGTGCTACAGAGCGCAAAAATACATTTATTACCATGTTTCTACCCTTTATGCGTTTGTCAATAATTACAGGAGTTGTTTTAAAACATGAACAAACAACCACCTCAGAAACAAAGGTGCCTTTAAAAATTACACAGATGTCAAACTTATAAATTTACAAAATTATTGAATCAGACATTTAGGGTGACAAATGACTGAATTAAGAGACATCGGTAAACTATCAAAATGTCAAAAAGTATTCAGAGTAAAACTAGCTCAGATCACAATTTAGATAAAGATTTATTTGTATGCAGAAGCAGCCAATACAAGTGATCAGAATGATTCTCGTCATGTTGTCAATCATAAATCCATTTTGTCAAAGCCCATCAGAAAAAAATTTGCTCTCTCCACACGCACACGCACGCACGCACGCACACACAACCATTTTGCCTACAGTTCATAAATACAATCAATCTGATATACAAATATTTGTATGTATTTTCAGCAACATTTAAAATGCATCTTTAATCCTGGCTCCTGGTGTTCTGGACACAATCCGTTGGATATTTTGATTTCTCCAGAGACTCTAAACTAGATGTAGACAAGCAACTCGGACACATCTTTGAATGTGAAGCGCTGATGGGGAGAATGACATTTAAATAAATATCTGAAATGAGTGGCATCTCGACTCTGCAGACCTTCTGCCTTTAATGTCTCATCCAATATGCTTCCTTTACTGCAGAGTGACGAAAGAAACGTTTGACAACACAGCAAGACAAAGCACTATTGACACTAATCATTCTCACACAAAATGCCATCTCAAATTAACAGAAGAACAGAGCAGCTGCACGAAGTCCACAAGTTGAAATTAAAGACGCCACTTTCTTTTTGTCCTTCACACAGACAGACATATGGACATCAGACGGAGAAACGGTAATGTGGGATGATCAATCTGTTAACAGTGTTAGATTTGAGGGAAAGCTGGGCAGTTTTGTGGAGCATTTACTGTACATGTAATTATACCTACAAGAACATACAGTCTCTGTATGAACGCATCCACTAATAACGCTTTACGCGTCACAAAATTCAGTTTTCAATTCCGTTTCCTGTTGGATGCAGGAGTAAGCCCTTGAAGGAGACACTGTGCCAGTTAAAAATGCATCAGTGACATCTACTGGGCTTTAGAAAAAAGAAGTGGTCAAACTGTTGGACAAATGCCAACATGATGGGATTACGCTCTTCTAAAGTGAAGGCAAAACAAAGTCCTTAAGACAGAGAGCAGTATGTCCATGTGCTTCATTTACTCCCAACGATGATCTAACTCTGTCTAAGTTTGTTCACGCAAATCTCTTTGCTGGAGACGCTCACTTCAACACCGGGTACTGGCGCTGTCCGCCCAACCGGCCAGAGCGCGGTCCACCTCCTGATGGTGCACTCGGCTGGAAACAAAAGCAAGGACACGTTGCAACAAAGGAAAGCTGAAAATATGGCCAATTGAGTACTGATAAACATTTTCTTTTAATGAAAACATACCTGTACAAACTGTGCAGGGTTATAAAAGGTGACGCCCCCGGTGGGTGGAGCTCCCTGGGTAGGATGACTCTGCCCAAGGACGCGCAGCATTATCAGAGTTAGTACAACGTTTCATTAGTGCAGAAACATTTAGGGGTTTTCACTTTAAACGTTACAGTGAGATCTGACAACACTGTAAAACAGTAACCAGGGAAAACTGGAGAAAAAGTCATGTAAAATGGAACCATAGTGAGGCAGCATTACAAACCACTATCGTCGTTATTTTACTAGCCATGCAAGCTCAGTCGTGACAAAGAAAGTAACCCGTTTTCAAAGAAATATTGGACATATCAGGACACAACTGGTCCTTACAAGGTCTTCAATTCGGTAAATACAACCCAGATGACATATTAACCAGCATGAACAGCAATAACTAAATAGTTCTCTGGATGAAATTATCAGCCACTGACATTGTTGGGGGGAATTTCTGCCCTTTTCTTTCAGTTCATCAATGTTTTTTTTGACATCAACTGGACTGAGATCTGGACTCAGAAAGAAAAGAGTCGTTGCAGTGGTCCATTCAGAGTCATTGTGTTGAGATTTTCTGGTGTCCTTGGTCAATCTTGAAAAGTGGGACAGATGACCTCAGGTATTTACTTGAAAATACCCAAGCATATAAATCATTTATGGCCCACTAAATCAGTGTTTCTCAATCCTGGTCCTCAAGCACTCCAGCTCTGCATGTTTTAAATGTTGCCTTGCACCTGATTCTAATTAATGGTCCTCATTAGCTTCTGATCAACAACTCTGTGGATGATACAGCTACTTGTATCAGTGTGCTGAAGCAGGGTAACATCTAAAACATGCAGAGCAGGGTTACTTCGGCACCAGGACTGAGAAACTGCACTAAATTACTGTCCAGGGACTGCAGACTGAGCTCATTACTCCTCTATCGCTGTGCTTAAGCATCAACTTCAGCTTCTCTATTGTGCTCATTTTAGTAAGAAGAGGATTTCTACAGACACCTGCTCCAGATTGGCCCTTGTCAGTCTTTCTTTTTCAAATTTTCTGTCACAAGCTTTTACATTTACAACACCAACTGGTGTCTGTAGGGTCTCACATGTTGCTCTTGGGTTGTTTGCAGTCTCTGAGCATTGGACGGTCTGACCTGGGACCGAACCTGCTGGGATGATAACTATTGAATAATCTTTCTTCCTGTAGAATGATGGGATTGTTCAGAGATAATCTTCTCACTCTTCCCAGATTAATATCGGCTGGCTGATATTTCCATCTTAATTCCAAAAGCAATTGTCCAATTATACGCCGCTTTTGCATTTGTTTTTTAATTAAAAGAAAAAAATGACAGTGTGATACACCATTATTTTTTTCATCTATTTTTACAGTCTGATAAATACCAGTTTAGGGTTGTTTTTCTTTTACAACATTAGAAGGGAAAGTGGATATACTTTCTTATTCACATACTGTATATGCCAAGTTAATGAGGCTGTGCACTTCCATCACTTCTAGCAAAGAAGCTTTCCTGCCACAGTCTCCACCAAGCTCGACTGATCTCTGAAGTGAAGTTTTACAAAAACCTGTTACTACTACAGCCGGGTTAATGGCTAAAGTGTGCTTTAGTGCTGCTCAGTAGGTATTAATGCTTGCCATATTTACGATCTTAGTATAGCAATCTAAGACAAAAATAAAGCTGACAGAGCCCCCCCCCCCCAGGCATTTGGTGTGAATCCAATATATTGAACTAATTCATTGATGGATGCTGGCAGGAAAGCTTTTGCTACTTAACAGAATACACTTAAGACATCATGACTATATGAACCAACATTCAGGATAATCAATCCCACAGTTTGATTTGAATTTTCAGTTTGGTCAAACGTACAGAGCCAACCTACAGAGTTACTACGTTTGAAATAGGAGTCACTGTATCTTTATTAAGTTGGCCATTTCCAATCATATTTTTTTCCTTCTCCTTTAAAAGATACAGCTTTAAACTAGTAATACTGGAGCAAGCAGACATCTTGGGTTTAATGGGCAGTGAAGCTTTAGGTATAAATGGTGAAGCGTGCTGTTAATGATGCGGTGAGCTACTGTAGAAGGGTGGCAGTCGGGGGTGAGAACGGACCTTCTGAGGCCTGACTAGAGGTACCTGGTTTAAATGCTGACTCACTTCGCGTGATAAAGAACTCATTGAGCTAGAACGTGAAAGCTTCAAAAAAAGCAGAAGGGAAATAAACAGACAAAAAAAACACAAAACCATATTAATGAGCTCCCATGCACTTGATTAGTTCTGCTTCCACTATCCGACAGTTCATAATGAAAATAAATTAAATAGCGATAGAAAATTGTAGGTTCTTGAGAAAATAGAAAGAATTATTACAGCAGCACATGAAACAGAAGTAGTAGTAATTTTCCAAGCATTTAGCATGATCATGAGGGAATATGTTAAGTTGAAATGAATGCATTCTCACGTTCTTTTTTTTTTTCCCCAAATTAATTCGAAAGTAAACAAACTACTCAAGCAGGCTCTTGACCCTCAAGCATCATGGTTGCATTGGTGGCATGACTGTTGGCAATTAACGGGGATTGGTGACTCTTACCTCCCCAGACTGAGAGTTATCAGGAACAGGGGGACCTTCGGCGGCGGGGGGCAACAACGTTGGGTTGAACATCTGAACAGATTAATTAAAGTTAAACATTGAAGATTCTGGATAAGAACTTTGAGTTGGTTTTTTATACAATATGAATGGGCTTGAGAAATGTAATTTTAGCAGTAGAGTAAATCAAAACGATTCCCATATCTCAATAGAGCATTATTAAATAAACCTGTGCAGCAGCATTTGTGTTTGGTGAATTTTGCTCCAGATTTCCTCCTTCACTGCCCTCCAGAGGCTGCTGATCATCAGGAGCTTCACACAGAACAGACAAGATGGTTAGGCATATACTGTAATATAAAACTATCTTATAATCCTCATCCAACTTACTTTAATGTGTGATACACACCTGAACTAGGCACAAATAGATTAGCGGGCATTTGCATTGGTGCCAAAGGAGCAAAGATGTCTGTTGGAGCAGGGGCCAATCCACTTGGTTTAGCAGTTGTACTCGGGTTCAGAACATCCACATATCTGCTCTTAGTACCTGAGAAGGCAAAAACACATCTCAGTGCCAAGACTTGTATCAAACAGCAAGTACTTCTGCCTTTTCATCAGTATGCAAGGTTGTGAATAATTTGTGTAGCTGAATATCTGATGTATATAACCCTCATCTCACCTGCCTTCCTGGAGAACATGTTTACAGGAGGACCGCTATTTGGTGGAGCAGCAGGACCACCAGGGCCATTAGGACCAGGCATCTGAGGCATCTTGGGAAAACCAGAGGGAGGTGGAGGAGGGGGCTTACTCTGCCAGATTAGATAGGGAAAATAGATCAGAACTAGTTTGTCAAGTGTTTAGGCTTGCTGAAACATATGCTACATATCCTGTGAAAATAATAAAGTAAATGCTGACCTCCTCTTCAGGCTCGTTCAAGTCAACCCATCTCTGCTTCTTTTCATCCCACACAATCTGACAAGAGAGATCAAAGTGCTTTCATCAGTACTGATGACATACTAAATACAGAGAGGCAAACTTGATAAAGTGAATACAAAGTTGTGCAGATGACATGCATATAATATATAATATAGCTAGAACTTACAGATGGGTTTTTATCATCTGGCAAGTGAGCCTCGTTCTTTCCCTTCCCAAAGAACCACCCCAGCAAGCCACGACTCTGTGTGGAGTTTAAGGAATGCAGTGTTGTATTAAACACTACTGACCCCTGCAAAAGCACAGACTGGGGATCTCAGAACATGCATGTTCTCAATACCGACCTTTTTTGGGGAGTCCTTCTTTGCTTTTTTAGCCTCATCTTTACGAGGCTGTTCGGGAATCGAGGGTGGGGGTGGAGAGGACTGCTTTACAGCAGAGTTGCTCCGCTCTCTTCCACTGGAGTGCGTAGATGACTCAGAGGCTCTGCGAGAGCTGCGTCCTGATGCCTGAATAATTGCAAATAAGAAGCATAAAATACAGTCCATATGACTGCAGCAGTGAAAGTTCTGACTTTTACTTGAAAGGCACTGGAGCGACCTTTAAAATGTCACCACTAAGACAAACGTCTGATAATTTATTTAAATAGTGGTACATTATGTTAATAACTATTCATGCTGATAGTTTTGTAAACTCATAAAACTGACATATAAATAGACATGTTGAAATCTATTCTATTGCTGTTATTGCTGAAGAATAAACATATAAAGGACCGTCCGCACTTTTGGTTCTCATACAAACATACCATATGCATTGACGACTGTGAAATGGTCCGTGTTCTCCCAGGAACCTGTAGAACCACAGAAACATAGTAAGCATTTTCTGGCATTTCATAAACCAGAGGTTGGTTGTTGGAAGGATGTTTAAAATATTCAGACAGACCGTGCTTGCCAGATGATCATACAAGTCCATTTGAGGTGTGATGGAGCTCCTGGGAGGGGAGGATGATATTGTTTGAGCAGGGTGCATGTCTAAGGAAGGCTGGGGTGGCTGCTCCATCTGTGGCATATGACCAGGAGAGGGTGGCATGTGCTGCTGAATCTGAAATGGTGGAAGGTTCATCTGCACAGGTGAATGTGGCATCTGTGAGGGAAGCATGTGTGGTGACATTTGGCCAACTTGAGGAGGAGGGCAAGGCTGTTGATGGGGTCCGGGATACATCCCTAGCTGCTTAGATTGAGGCTGGAAGGGGGGAGGCACAAAAGCAGGATCCTGCTGAGGGTAACCAAGGTTAGGGGCCTGGCCTTGTGGACCATTAGGGGGTACTGGATAGAAATGGGGAACATCACCAGAGGGCAAGAGATGATGAGGAGCCATCCCATCTTGGAGGATAGAAGTGGGAGCTGAAAGAAAAAAAAAAAAACAACACACAAATAAAGAGATACAATTTAAAAATGCCCCACATTGCAGACTGAAACACAAAGGTCCGAACACATCCACACACACACACCAACACACCTGGAGGCATCAACTGTACTCCTTGTGGCGGAGGCCCAGGGATTAATGAGGTCATAAGTGGGTTGTCAGGTGCTGACCCATCCACCTCCAACGACATGGTGTAAGGTTCAGGAGGAGTCTGTTGGTCCAAGTCAGAACTTTCACTGCTGCAATCAAATTGAGCAGGAGTTCTTCTCCCCACGCTGAATGTAATCACACCGGTCTGAGTAAACACATAAAAAAAAAAAAAAAAAAAAACGCAGCATGTGACATTTATATGGATACAAATTACCACGCATCTTCAAAATTAAACATCAACTTAATCTTCTGACTCCCGACATACTGTACCATAACATCAATAAATTAATAAATAGTAACTAAAGTAAAATGAAAATATATCAAATATATTTGTTAAAGGTTCACAATCCTTTTCTAATATTGGAACTTTTAAGACATTTATGATTACATACATTTGATTATTTGTAAACTATAGGTGCTAGAATTATGGTTCAAATATCAATGGAATAACTTTAAAAATGCATATTCTCAAGAACCGGTGCAACTTAAATACAAAAATAGTACAGTACAAACTGAAATCAATTTATAAAATCCTTTTCATTATCCATACCTTGATCTGCCCATCCAGCTGTCTGAGCTGAATTAACCACTCAGGCTCAATAAACAACTCCTGCTCTGGCCTCTCCTTCAGCTGTGGATCAAAGAATCGTAGCTTTTCCGACATCTGTGAGCAAACAGAATAAAAATGACATGTCTCATACAAGAATCTTGTTTTTTTTTTTCCTGGATCTGTAATTGAGAAATGTAAGGAAAAGTTTTGAAGAGGGACAAAAACAAACCTGAATGATCTGGCTGATCAACACAGGAGAATAGTAAGAGGGCTGCATAAGGACAGTCTTGGAGATAACTTCACAGTAGTGAAAGGCCTGGGCACACAGTCCTGCTTCAGCCAAGCGGCATGCATATATCAACTTGAACACCTAAAGGAAGACAATGATGAGCAGAGCTTTTTCCTCAAATATATAAACAGTAAACAATGAAGTTATCACATAGCCATGGAAGTATGGAGATGCAAATACAACCATCCGTAGACAGATCTGCACAGACCTATTATTTTGTGTATTTGGTGGTTGACTGGTAATTATCTAAAATAAAATAAACCTACCTGGAAATTAGGCAGTGAGCAGGTCTGGGAGCCGAGCGACTGAGCATACTCATACGCCTCAGTCCTCTGGATTGCTTCATTGGTGGCAAACTGTCTAAAGGGAAGACTAAATCGGGGGGAAAAAAAAAAAAGACGGTTACATGTGTACCACGTTTTCCATAAACTTTGTGATGTCAAAAATCCCTCAAATTTGTACTATTGGATTAACCTGTGATTGGAACCAATCAACACCATCTTGGTGCTCTTCTTTGTGAAAACTCCCAGACCAACTTGGGCCATCAGGTAGCAGAAATGAGCAGCATCAGTCAATCCCTTAGAAGCTGACCCAGGTGGGGAAAAAAACAAAACAAAAAAACAGTAGATTTAGCTGCCATCAAAAATAAAATGACTGTTCAGATAATTGTTGGTAGATGGAAGCTTTTTAAGATTATCCTACCGAGAGTGTCACCCATGGTGCTGATGGTGCGAGTGTCCAGATCCAGGGTGTGCGTTAGGTTTGATAGCACCATGGCAAGGTGAGGACGCCAGTCCCCCCACTTCTCCTCTCCACAACACTACATACAAACACATTGCTCAAATTAGGCTGCAATAAAGATATACAAGTCTAACTTAAAAAGAAACCTTTTGAAGACCACAAGGCCAAAGCAAAACTTACAGTGGCTGATGCAGGCATTCTTCCTGACATCAGTTGGTATATTGTCTGGAGAGGATCATTCATAGGCAAACTATTGGCAAACCTAAACAATGAAAAAAAATGTCTTCAATACAAATGTCTGTAGAAAATGTAAAAACTGAAGGCAAACCAATGTTGTAAGTCATAACCTTTTAGATAGTTATTTTTACCTTGTCATGACACGTGCGTGAGTCCTGTTGTCCATCTTACTTGCCAACAGCAGGGCATGACCCCAGAGACCTGCCTTCATGGCTGCTTCTAGTGCATCCTGTTTCACAGACACGCGCAATTATTTCAGAACTTAAACGTTAAAATGAAATGCTCGCCATATTGTAAACATAATCTTTTTATACTTTTTTGCGGCCAAACAGAAGCATCTCCCTGAAGCGTTCGGTTTCCCTGCCGACATTTTCTGGGACAACCATAAAAGTGTCTGACAGAAGCGATATCGGTCCGGCGCCCGGCTCGTCCTCAGCTCGTGCCAGCGGTTCGTTGTTAAAATCGATCAGGTTTGCTTCATTGGGACTCTTGCCCGGTAGCCAGACTGAGCGATGCTCTTTCAGTAAGAGATCAGCGATGTCTGTGCCAATAACCGTCTAAAAGAAATAAATGAAAATAAAAATGGAGTTTCAACACAATATCTTGAGTTGAGTTTTTGGTTAGCTCCGTTTCTCCAAAATTCCCATCTGCATGCTCTTACCCCGTTCTGTCTACACAGGAGTACAATGAAGTCCCAGAGCAGACAGGCAGAGTCTCTGTCCAAGAGGTTGTTGTCACGGGAACACTCCAGTGCTTTGTTCTGGGAGAATTTTATCACGTCCACCTTATGGGTCTCCTTCCTGATAGCACAACACAAACAACAGAGACTATTTTAACCAAAACTTTTGTTTATTTACAGTGACACCAAAAAGCTACATACAGAATAAAAAAAATCTCTTTCAGTGTTTTAACTGACAGTTTAATGTCGACATTAACAGAAGTAATTAGCGACAACTAGTGTAGTCCTTTCTTAGCCGAGTTGTTATTCTTCCTTGATTTTCTTGACTGGAGAAACTTTGTCCCACAGTTATGATGTTGCAGAATTAGTAGCAGAAGAAGCTACAGACCAACACGCCTGACACCGTCGATATAAACTAGATCAAATCATACTGTAATGACTCAAACTGAACTATACTGCTCTGTGGAAACATGACTTTTGACGATCTCTTAAAAACTTGTAATGCCTAAAATAAAATACAAATGATAAATTAAATCAAAAGTATTAACTTTGCTCACATATGATTTAGGTGCACTGTCACATTGTACTACTGAAAGATATTAAACACGTATTCAGAATTTTGCCACATTATAAAGCATGAATTGCAGTTGATGGCATTTATATTCTTTACTTCTGGCCAACTTTTCTTAAGTGTTATGGAATAAATAATCAAATCCTATGAGCTCTTTACTTTATTTTTGTGGTAATAGAAAATACTTACTTAATAAGAGGGCCAGGGAAAGCTCGTAGTTCACCCTGATCTGAGGTATCCTGCAGCATCGTCTGAAATAGATATATGATAAAATAATGTGCCATGTGTTGGTTACATGAAACCATTATATTACAATGGTCTGAAGAAGTGGTAAGGTTACTCTAAAGGGTAAAGAAAAGAAGAAAAAAAAACAATAATTCAATGAAATATGTTCATTAAAAAAAAATGTACCTCCATGTTGTGAATATCAACCAGAGCTGGCTGTCCAGCTGAGGGGAGATTAGGCAGAACCTGAACCAGATGACCACCAGGTCCAAATCGGGCACAGCGGTGGGGCATTGTGAACTTCTCTGGAGTTGCAGGACGAGGGGGAGCTACAGGAGAAAAAAAGAGGCAGACCAGAAGTGCTCAACTGAACTCAAATAAAGGGTCTGTGTGAACTTAGAGGTCTATAATATTTGAAAACAATGCTTAAGCTATGGATTGTATACTGACGTTGCTCAGGAGCTATCCATGTGGTTTCTGTGGGGTATTCTGACGGATAGATGTACTGGCTGTAGTTCTGAGAGGCATCGGTTTGATTTGGGTACTGCCCATAGGAATAGTCCACAGGCAGAGTGGACTGTGTGGTGTCATAGACTGCAGACACCAAGTCAGGCTGGCTCCGGTACACCTGGCTCTTTAGTGTTGGATAAAAAACAAAAACAAAAAAAAAAAAAACGAATTAACAGCGAACAACTAGTTGAAGTGGAATACTGTTGGGGGCACTTAGATTTTATAGAATATTATTCAAGCCTTTACTGTATTCATAAACGTATAATTTTAACTTTTATCTACAGTGATGTATAAAGAACACACCAACATACACAGATCACTGACAATCAGATAGCATTAATGTTAACTGTAACTGAACTGATAAAACCAAATACTCTTAGAAAGACTGTGATTACGCTGCACAAACAAAATGTGGTTGGTGTAAATGAATGATTGCATCAGGCGCAAAAACTATGGTCAAACATTCAAAACGTAATGTGCAATTCACAGATAAAACAGATTTCAGCAACTGAAAAAGAAAGAAGCAGCATCCTATGTCCTGACGGATAATTAACCTTTTGATTGAAAGAAAATTTAGCTGTAGAGTGAATCAATACACGAGCCCTTGGGGCACACTAGCCTGAACTCCTCTCATACTTCATATCGCAAATAAGAACCTGACACAAACTAAGGTAACCAGACAAGAGTCGAACAACACTGATTAAAACGGTGTAAAGAAAGGGTCTCCCTCGTTTCCTGTGCAAAGGCTGAGACAGACATTAGAATCAGGCAGCAATAAAAGAGCATCATACAGAAAGTGATTACTTTAGATGGTTTTATAGGCAATTGAACTTTGGGGCTACGTTTGTTTGTCGAATTCTTTTTCTGAATTTTAGCTTAGTTATTGTTAAGTAAATTATGACAGTGTAATCCACTGTGTGTTATTGTGTTAATTTGAGCTTAATGCCAATTCAAGATATGGAATGAGCAGATTATTTTTTCAATATAATTTCTTGATTTGTAAAATATTGAGTGAAAAAAGGCATAAATTCTATTTTGCTGACTGCACATGAATATTTTACCTGTTGTGATCGTGAGCTGAAGCTGCTCCGTCTGCTGTGGTGACTGTGGGAGCTGTGCACGCTGTGTGCCGACTGCTCGCTGTGTATGCTGCGACGGTCAAAGTCATCACCATACACGTCTCTACTACGGCGGTTTTCATCATCAAAACTGGAATCGTAACCAGGATAGTACCGCCATTGGTCATCATAGCCATCTTTCCTACGAATGAAGGCACAGTGATTGTAAACAATATGCCAGTTTGCAGAAACTGATGGGATTCATGACAATTCTTTCTAACATTGCCTTACATTACGTATTGCCAATTGTGCACAATAATTAATCCTTTGCAATAATAAAGGATTTGACGCATACCTGGGAGGATACGCATGTTGGTTATAGTAGCTGCTTTTGTACGCTTCATCGTAGTAAGACCAGTAGGAATGATCATAGTATCCTCTGTACCGGGGGTCATATTGTCCATAGTTGTATGCTATCCAAAGACAAACATAAGAAATAAAGTCATTCACATCTAATTTAATGTTTGCATGATAATTACTACAGTACCAAGAACTATTTACATCTTAATTGTGCAGTTCATACCTCCATAATCATAGTGCTTTGGATAGTCTGCATAATATTCATTATAGGCACTTCGGTTTGCACGGTGGTTATCTTCAGGATAGCCTTGTCTAGGGAAAAAGCATTAAAAAAAAGTCAGATTTACATGTAAGTCCTTTGAACATATTTGGAGACATATTTTGTATTAAATGTCCTAAAAAACAAAAAGAAAGACAACATATGAAGATTTTCTTGACATTCTTTGTTTTCAGTCAGTCAGTCAGTAGGGGGATAACTGAGCATGTTGCTGTCATGTATGAATGACTGGTGCTTTCCTTTGACATTTTGTGGCAGCAACTTTACCAGGTAAAACTCAGAAACATATCAGTTTCAACATGGCAGAAGTTTGAACAACTACAAAATGAACAGATATCTATGATCGTCGATGGCAGCTTGATTTAACTTTCAAGATAATCTGAGGAATTTGATAAATGCGCTAATACATCAGTAAAAGGTGATGGCTGAGACAGTGCAGATGAACAAACAGCTTAAACATGCCAAAAAGAAGTATTAACAGATGCTTCCATCTGTTATAAAGAAAATTGACCTAAAATAGGTTTTTTGAAATACAACTCATGTGATAAATTGCTCAGTTTCATATATTTAAAAAAAAAAAAAAAAAAAAAAAAAAAAAAAAAAAAAAAAATCAACGAAGTGGTGAGTAGCATTTGAATGACAGAATACAGCAAAAGAAAATACACCAATACTACGATAACCCCTCTAAATATTTTCTTATACCTCAATAGAGATGTGCAGGAATCAATTGATCTGAGAAGATCCATAGCTTATATTGTTTTCTTGTATCCTTGAATCTGCTCATTTTGTTGCATCTGAGACATTTCTGATCTACTGATTATAAGACAGACACCAACCGACAGGACGCTTGTGTTTCAACTAAAGAAAACAGCAATCATTTCAAAATGCTATCCCACAAACAAATATGTTCACTATCTGCACCGTCACCGATCCAGCAGCTATGCACAGGGCTGTGGAGGAGTTCAGTTCAGTACCAGAAGGTAACCTCTGTCCTTGACAGACCATCAGCCCGTGTCCCACTTCCTCTTAATTTTTCCACTCTCACACTGCATTAGATGATAACTGAGAAGTCAAAAAAAACAACAAAAAACAAATCCTGAGTTCCACCATCCTTAATCTGAAGCTTACTCAGTAACGAACAAGAAGCAAGACCAAGTGCTGTTCAGGTAATATTTACATCCAAAATACTCATTACTAACAGAAGGCTAGTGTCTTCCAGCTCTTGCTAGATACTGCAGTCTGCCAAGTGAAGTCCAACTTTGGAGGAAAACATTTGTTTTGCTATACAGAACTGTCAGTTTATCCTCAAAGTTGATGAATGTAAAGCTAATTGGTCAACAACTACAGGGGCCACAAATATCTTAAAAAAAAAAAAAAAAAAAAAAAAGCATGACAAAGTCACTACCTTATGTGAACTGATATTCAGTTTTGTGACTGACAAGGGTGCCAAGTGCACAACTCAACATCTTACATATTCACATATTTAAGAATAGAGAGATAAAAAAAAAATCAAATACAACACCAAAACAAGTGTCTAAATTGTAGAATATTTTTTATAAATAAATTATGAGACAAGGCTAACCTTGATGAGGGTCTGTCGGAGTACTGGCTGGCTCTTGAGCTGGGTCGATCAGGTTGGGGCTCCCTGTACTGGTAGTTTGGATCACGGTAACCTGGAGTCTGCCCATCATATCTGCCATACCAAGGATCTGCTCTGCCCCGATACGGACCATCCTGGGTTGAAAAGATGATATAATGGATGTGGATGATATAAATAAATAGGACATTATCCGCTCTTTAGGATTGAGAACTGCATTCAGAAAAATGAAGATTGATATTCAAAGCTAGCATGGATAAAGGTTTTAGCACTTACTTGATAATATGGCTGTGCTCTTGGATCCCCAGGTGGAGGTGGGTATTGGCCAGGAGCATACAGTGCTCTGCTATCTTGGTATTCTCCATAATTGGCATAATATCCACTGTAAGTCTGCCCCGGCACAGGAGGAGGAGGTCCATAACCTTGGCTGCCTGCAGAGGAAGGCGGTCGAGCGGGTTCTGTTGGAGCTGGCTGGGAAGCCCCTGGAGGTAAAGATCCTCGTGGCCCTGGAGGGTATGCGGAATCAGGAACAGTGGCCCCTGCAGCAGTCCCCTGCACTGGAGCCGAGTACTGATTATGAGAAGGTTGTGCTCCACTCACAGGAACAGAAGGAGCATCTTTTTGTCCCTGCAGTGAAGCCTGAGACTCTGATGTCATAGAAGATTCATTTGAAGTTTTCAGGGTGTTTGCAGCTGCCTTGGAAGTTGCTGGTGGAATTTGTGGGGTGGATGAAGAGGCTGGGGTTTTGGCAGAAGCATTCCCTTCCACATTTGTCCCCTGCTGTGCATCATTGGTGACCTGCAGGTAAAATCCATTACTAGACTGTGAAGATTCATGAAGAGAAGGCGGCTGGCCAGGCGCTTGGCTTGAAGCATGTGATTGATGCATAGAAAAATCAAGCAGTTCATAATTTGATGATAGATTATGATTGGAGACAGAAGGAGTCACAAGAGAAGAAGCTTGTGAATTAACTTGGACAGCAGAGTGGCCATTTCCACCCAGTGATTGGCCCCTTGAAAGAGGAGGATGGAGTGGTTGAGACTGTGGCCCAGACTGGATTTCTGATGGTAAATCTATGGTATTATTTCGAGTCAGATTAAGCGGTCCCTGATTAGAAGGTAACGAATACAAAGTCATCGGTGCAGGTGACAAGAGAGGATTTTGATCAGTAGGTGGTTGGGAGATACTGGCGCCTTGCCCCTGTGCAATTGAGTTTTCAGGTTGTGTAGATTCCCTGTGACTACTCTGAATGGATGACTGAGCAGGCGTAGCAGGAGGAATCACGCTGTAATTGGATACAGGCAGTGCAATTAAAACAGGCTGATGGAGCGAGCCAGGCTCAAGGAGAGACGTGTAGCCCAGGTGGCCTTGAGAGTCAGCCGGCTCTGCATCACTCACCTTTGGTGGGTTCTCTAGATTTTCTGAGTGCGGCTGAGAAACCGGCTGGATTATTTGGGAGGGCTGCAGCTGCAATGGACCATCCTCTGGAGGCTGGATGACATCAGCACTCGGTTCTCGTAAGGGGGGCAAAACTGCTGGAGCAGCAGGAGCAAGGAGGATGTTAGCACCCAAGCTTGCAGGGTCATTCTGAGCCCACAGAGTAGTGGCAGGGCTCTCACAGGGCCGACTGGCCCCAAATGCACGGGATGAAGGCCGAGAATGAGAATGAATCACTGGGTGTGTGAGATGAGGTGCTCCACTTCCAGTGCCAGCAGGCTGGAGGTGCCCTGAACCATAGATATTTTCCATATTATCTGGTGGCTGCTCCAAGTTTCCAGCTGTGGAATCGGTTCCCCCTTCCGCTACCATGTTAGCCTTATCAACCTCAGCAGGACGCACACCAACGCTATGTGAACGCACAGGTTCAAAAGAGCTGTTAGCACTAGCTTGAAAAATCCCAGTTGGTTTGGGAGGACTTGGCGTGGGAAGCCACATCTGTTCTACAGGGCTCTGTTGAACACCCACATCTCCTGCCGGAGAAGTATCGATCTGCTCAAAGTAGCCTCCAGTAGCCGCAGACAGGTTAGGATCTTCAGCGAGACGTGGGCTTTCCTGCTGAATAAAAGTGCCTTTGACCCCCTGGTGCTTACGAGTGCCAGTTCCACTTCCATGGCTCATATTGCTGTAGTTGGATGATACACTTGCAGATCTCACAGGCCTTGGAATTGAATCTGGAGTTTCCAGGTTGGGCCCGGTTTCAATCTGGTCTATTCCATGTGGTGCAATAGCAGCTGGATTGCTTTGGGTTTCACTGGGTAATACTTCCTGGTTTGGAACACACTCCAAATTCTCTACAAGGTCAAACTGTGTATCAGGAGGCTTCTGGGTACTTGCATGAGACAGATGACTGCCATCATTCATATAAGGTAGCTGTGAATGATCTTGAGGAGGGGCTTCTTGGTAATCCAATGAAAGATCCACACTGTGGGGTTGTGGGTTCCTATGATGCTGAGAAGATCCAGGAATGCCATTTATTGACTTATTTCTCTCTCCAGTAAGCGTTTCCTCATTTTCAACACAATTATCTTTGAAAAACATTGAGAGTGTACCGGACTCCTGATAGTCTGAATCCGTAGTAGGGGCAGAGGCAGGCCCAGGTCCTGATCCTGATCCTGATCCAGCTCCAACAGAGTCAGTCAGTGGCTGAGGATGGCCAAAGCCAGTCCCCATTTGGTGGTAGCATGAGTCTTGTGGAGGTTGATTGAACCATGAGTCTTGGGGGGCGGAGCTCTGACTGAAATAACTCTGAGTTTGGAAATGAGAATTCTGGTGTTGGGGTCTATTTGGGTCTTCCCACTGAGCGTTAGAAGACATTACAGGGTTTGGTGCATAAAGAGGAGTCTGATTCTGGGGATGTCCAGGCTGTGTAGAATGGGTGGGGGCATTATGTGGTGAGTGACTGTGAGAGGGGTACATCCGAGTCTGTGGATCTGTATTTAAAGGCTGTGGTGGAGGATCACTAGTAGGCTGGAAATAGTTTTGAACTGATGGAGGGCGACTTGTATGATCAGGGGCCCACTGAGAAGAAGAGGTGGTAGGGGGAAGAGGCTGAAAGGGAATAGGATGAGGAGGAGGAGGCTGTCCTTGAAAATCCTGGTTAAAATGTGTCCGACTAGGTGTTGCAGCTGTAGCCATAGCTGGAGACTCAGTTGATGTAGACGGTGTTTGATCTCTCGAATTAAAATACCCCTGTTCGCTATTTGAGGATGCATAATCACCTGTAGGACTTTGTATTGGGAAAATACCAGGGGATCCTGCATTGTGGGGGTTGAAGAGGGCCACCCCTGGCAGAGAGGATGGTGGAGGACCAGGTAGCGCAGCTGGAACATTCTCCAGTGTCTGTGGAGGTAGTCCTGATCCAGGCTGAGGATACATGGCATTGGGGGGGGCTTGCATTTGTGGAAGGTTGTCCTTCGGTACAGCTGGAAGACCACCTGCAGCCATAGGGGGGGGAGTTCTACTGAAAGCAAATGGATCTGTCATGGGCTGGGTAGGAGGAGGCATTGTTGCTGTTGCTGCTGCTGCTGGATACTTCTGAGCCTTGGGCCTACGAAACATATTAGGCCCAGCAGGAGAAGGGCCAGAGGCTCCTGGAGGTCCTGTCCGTGGAGGGGGCTGCATTTTTATTGAGCCGACTAGTCCACAGACCAAGTCACTCTAATAGATTTCACTGAAGAGACCGAAGTCAGGTGCAGCTGGAAAGAAGGGAAACAAGGAGTGGTTAACAAAAAGTTGCACATGTTCCTTATCTGGACAAACCACACCTTTATTTATGTAAACAGTACAACGTAGCAACTTCTACATCAGCTCTAAAATATTTTGACAGCTACAAAAAATATCACACAACAATTTAGATAATTTAGTCAATAGTTAAGTTAGCCTCAAACAGTTTTATTTTTAAATCACATTAACACTTATGTAAGATAGAGAAATGTTTCTGTGATAAAACAATATATTACAAGGAAAAAAAAAACTTACTTTTATTGTAATTCATTATTTTTATTTTTCTAATAGTATATAAAAAAAAAATTAAAAAAAAAAATCACACTCGCTATAAAACTATCAGAGTTTTATTCTTTTGAAACTACTTGTTATTGTCTGTGATCCTAGGATTTATTCCTTTTATTTGTCCCCAACACACATAACACACTGTGGGGAAAAAACTATTTAAATATGCTCCACTTGTAAACAGTTGAGTACGGTAATTGCCCTCTCCTTAGCTGGTCTCACTACATGAATTCAAAGTTAGACACCACATTCCTGCTTTTGTCTTGAACATTGCCATTAATATGTGGTCTTTTAAAAAGTTTCTGTATTTCTGACGTCATTTCTTTCTGTACTTCAGTCTCAATAGTATTTACAGGTACATATTTGTGTTGTATCTATTACTGCGTGGAAATGCTTGTGTAGGCTTTGCTGATTCAGGTGATGCCCAACATCAAGATCTCAAGAGCCCTAAATTTCCTTTTTTTTAAAATAAATAATATTTATAATAATAAAGACATGCTGCATACGTTGTAATGCTGAAAGCACCTGCCTATTCGTGTCATGAGGTAATATTGACTCTGTCTGTTTTCACAAGCTGCTGGCAGTGAAAACAGACTGTCTCGCAATTATAGAGTAACAGTTAAGCAGGAAAACAATATCTAAAACACATGTTCTGTCCTTGTGAGGCTCCAGACCGTTTCCTGATGATATCATGTTTTCTGTCAAACACAATAACAGCGCGCTGCGATTGTTTAAAGTTCGGGTAGGCTTAGGGGAGAATATGAGGTGCCAACTAGGGAGAATAAAAACGAAGTAAAGACGGGCGACACGTGATCCCGGATCTTTCAAGCGACCGGGTGATTAATTCAACTAGAGCCGTTGAAACCCGGCAAGCTAACGTTAGCGCTACCAGGGTTCCAACTTGCAGAAAGTCACAAAGTTTGATTTCAGCTATCGACATATCTCTGATATCTGACACTCGCGAGTATATAGCCGAGACTTTAGCCTCCTGCGACACTGAATTAGCGTTACACATTAAGCTGCCTAAGAGGAAGGGTCCCGAGTGCTTGGCTCGGCGGCTAACGGGGAAGCTACATGGCTTCACTCGTCCCAAACGCCATATCCTGGAACATGCTGACGTTTCCAACGGCCGGGCTGTTCGTGGTCGCCGACAAGACAGCGAAAGCCGTGTCCTTCCCCGCTAGTTCAGTTCTGACAAGTGCACAAGCCTCTGTTAAACGACGCTGGTCGCCGCCTGAGCGCAGTTTCACAGGTTCACTGCCTGCTCGGCTAACCTTAGCATCACTTCTTCAACGCTGCTAGCGCACTAGCCCGTGCTAACTACGAGTAACAGTTACACCCATCTCCAGATTAAAAAGTTCAGAAGTTAAAAAAATTATATAATAATACTAAGTTATATTTTATATTTACTCTTACCCAATTCGGGAAGTGTGTACAGATATAAATAAATTCTTACAAATATGCAGGACCGTGAGTCTGACACACATCCACCATCTTCAATGAACACATCCTAATAGGCTACGTGTACAAGCAGCGTCACGAGCCAAACACCGATTATGTCACGAGGGGGTGGGGCTTATTTAAAGTCCACTGTGTGTCCACTGGGTGTTGATGCCTAAATCAATTTGTCTTAGGTTAATGTGGTCCCAAAACAGTACAACACACAACAAGGTTTCCTTGCAATCATGTACAAAAGGTGTTTACTCCTCAGAGTCATTATTCATGAGCTATTGTGAAGAAAAAAATGCGTAGAGACTACAAACATACATTTTAGCTACAAAGTATGTTTTCACTGATGATTTGTATGTGAGGCACTTGTCAAAAAGATGCCAATGACAGAGCACTTGTAAAGAGCGATGATATGTTACTGTTTACATTGTTTTAGATGATATATAGCTGAAACATAAGTACTGTACAAGAAGAATACAAACAAAAATTAATACGACCCCAGTTCAAAACAAGTTAGGACGCAGTGTAAAACGTGAATATAAAAACAATGCAATGATTTGCAAATCTCATAGACCCATATTTTATTCCCTTTGAAAATAAAAAAACGTATCTGATGTTGAAACTGAGATATTTTGCAGTTTTCAAAAAAGTTGGAACAAGGGCAACAAAAGGCAGGAAAAGTAAATGGCACAAATTAAAAACGATTGGCAACTGACTGCAATTTACAGGCTGGATTTAAAACAAGCGTTTCAGATGTAAAGTTGTGCATAGGTACACCAAGATGTTTCAGGAAAATGTTACTTAGACAAATGTTAAAGACAAAATTTGGAATGCTATATAATATTAATATGCAGTATAATTAACACCTCATATAAAAAAGAAAAAGGATTTTCTATCTAGCTTTTCATATGTCAAACATTAATGGGATATAGGAGTGCAGATGTGAGCAATACATTTGCCCTCTGGGGGGCAGTACTGAATCATCCATCGGCGCCTAGTGATGGTGTTTACTGAAATGTATTTTAATTAAATATATATGTGAAATATTTGCGAAATATGGATGGGTGAAACACAAGGGTCCTAGTAGAGGTGACTGTACAGAACCGGAAGAATATCATTACAGATACTGACAGAGGAGGATATGGGGTGGAGGAAGGTATTTAGAAGGTATTTCCTACTAAAATTGTAACCCCATGTTTCATCACAATGCCTTACATTGATGAACTGAATGATTGTTTCGATTTTTGCCACAATAAGCTTTTGATTTTATCCAGTTCTGGAGCTAGTGATTGATATGAGACAGTAATATCATATTTACACTCAACACAATCACATTATTTCATAATATATCACAATAACTAACTAATTTATTGTTTTATAGTTTTACCAGATAATTAACTGACTAATAATCTGTTTCTTTAATAAGACTACAATAAGACTAAAAAAAGACACTTAATTGATCCTTTTGGACCATTCATCATTAAATCAATGTATCAAAGTACATTGTTGGATCATTACGCCCCTATTTACTACAGAAAATGTTTTGAAAAACCTTTAATGTTCCATATTTACTGTGTTATGTTGATACTATTTTTAAATATGTCAAATGACTGATAAAAATACCATCATTTTTGTTGGAAATTATTTATGAATCAGATGAACAGTGTGTTGTGTTACATAAGCATGTGAATAGAGTTAGAAACTTTTGAATTTTCTGAATCACCTTTACTTCAAATTTGTATATTATGTTTGTAATTAAAGTCATGCTTCAAATGACTTTACATTTTTTTAACGCATGTTGACACACTAAAACCAAAAACATTAACAGATCTAGACACCATATGTTTAACTTAAATACTTAACATTTTTTTATTTAACCTCATTGGGTGAATTGGGTAAAGCACACTACTTCAATACAATAACAGCCTGCGGCTACATGTATAACTGTGTCTTGTATACACACCTCATTTTCTTCTCTACTTTTGCTCAGACTTGTCAACCGAAACCTATTCACCCATTATACTAAGTCTAGAGACTACAGGCCATGAAGCAGGTTGGGGCAGACCTGCACATTTACGCCAAAAAAGAAAAAAAGTCTTCTTGGTACAAGAGTATATTGTGTAATCCTTAAGTCCTTCTGTGGGAAACCTTATCTGTTGATAATGTAACAACTTGCTCAAATGTGCTATCATAGCAACAGGAAAAACCTAAGAACTCAGTGAAATATACCAAACAGGTGTTTAAAAATGCTAAAAATGAAATGCATATACAAAATTCTGTTGATGTTTAATGCATTTTAAAACAGAAACTCATTAAAAAGGCAAACTTCTTTTAGGAAAAACAGTAAAAAGCACAAAAAAAGTCTTGTCATCTCATTTGCATATTAATTGCCATTTTTATCTCTCATGCATTCCCCATAATCAGCGTGTTTAGATTGTACATATGTATAAATATCCTATGAAACAACTGTATAAACAGAGATCACCTGATGCACTAAATCTGTACACTAAACCATATAACTCAGGATGTAGTACTGAGGCTTGAGTTTCCCTTTAGGTGTCATCTTACAGTATATGTGCTCGTTTTGTTTCTCACACTCCATTTACACAGTAAACAACACATGAAAACACCACCACATCTACACAACAACTACAAGCACACCGTCTCATTTCATGTTTTATCTTCCCTTCCTCGGTTATCAGCAAAAATTTGGTCACTGTTTTTATCCATCAGTGGAGAATAAACTGCTGTATGCACGGAGGACTAGTTGTTTCAGGTGAACTGGATAGAAAAACTTTGAAAATTCCCATCATTTTCATTAATTACTAACTGCTGTTTTCATTCAAATCAAAGCAGTATGCGCAGCTGTCACATCTTGTGGGTAAAAAGAGATGGTAACCCACTGACGGTGTTTGTCCTCGGGGACTTTGTCTACCCCATCATTAATGTCATGTTTGCAGCAGAGCCAGGAGAGTGGTTAATGTTTGGTTAACCACTGTCTAAATTCCTGATAAGACCCTGCATATAAACCTGAGCCCTGTGGTTTGCTAATGACCCAAGGTCTCCGGATAATAGCGCTGGAGTGAGTTCATTCTTGCTAAGGCAAGTATGTTTGCAATCAGATGTCAGGCCTGGCAGGTGTTTGATGGCTGAGATAGGAGCTAGACAAAGAGATGTCTTGAAGAGTCAAAGTAGGGGATGGCAAATATTAAAATCTAATCTTAAATATAATTGGTTTGTCTTTGTTATATCTCTATCTCGCTCACACTCAAACACATTTAAATAGCCTAATGCGCCATCAAAGCTAAATGTCTGGCGTCAGTCCTGAAAAACCATTTTCAGACCTTAAAAAGCCAGTTTAACCCTTGCAAGGCACTAAGGCTCGGGTCAAAATGACCCAAGCCAGAGCAAAGGCCCTGAGTGTCAGGGCTTGCCCATATAGCACCTTGCAAGTGTTAAGGTGTTAAAGGTCCAAAACTCAAACCGGTACTGCCTGAGATAATGATTTAAGCCCACACACAGTTGTGGTTAAAAAAAAAAAGAAGTGATAAAAAAGATTGCAAGGGCAGGTGTGGACATGGTTTCACAATACAGGATGTGCAGATTAGGATGATAGTAGAACATCTCACAGAAACCCTTTCACATCCCTACATAACAAACCAGGACACCAGTACTGAGCTTTGACTGCACAAGACTCATCACCCTGCTTTATATCTCTCGGTTGGTGCAGTTGCAGCCTGCAGAGGAATCTAAACAAAAGTGCATGTTGTAAAATATAATTTAATAAAATAAAATGTTATAAAATATTATGTTGACATAACTACTGTTGACTGTTTACTTTGGTAATGTATATACTGAGAGCATGAGAGTATATATATATATATATATATATATATATATGTGTGTGTGTGTGTGTGTGTGTGTGTGTGTAAGCAATAACCAATGTTATGTTATCTTACATGTCTTCAGAAATGTTTATAAATAAAGTACCTATTAAAGAAAATGAAAAATAATTCTTCTAAATGCCTTTAGTTGGCTTTAGAGTCAGAAAGCCCCCATCTTTTGATTCTTGTTTGAAGTTAGTAGAAATATTAAATTTCATCACTGGTGGAAACTTAGCTACAATGAGGACTTGACTCATACTCATAGAGTTGTCATACTGTAACTGACATGAAGTATTGTAGAAATTTACCCCTGGATATCAACAGTTGGGGGGAAGTGTTTAGAGTCAGTCCTTTTAGCCAGATGGTTTGCGGATTGATCCCCACCCACTAAGCAGGCACAAGACTGGGTTCATGTTGTCTAAAAGTTCAGAGCCTGGGTGAATGGAGAGGATTGTGTCAGGCCGGGCATCCAACAAAAAACCAATATGCAGAGCACACTGATCTGCTGTGGCAAACCCTAAAAAAGTAGAAAAGTTGAAAGAAATTATTTTCTTGCTATACATTCTAGATTTCCTCTTCTTAAAAAATTAAAAGAATCAATTGTAGCAACACACAGGTCTTATATACACTTTATGTGTTGATATTGGCATTGTATAGAAGCTTGTGAGTCGGATGGACAAAGACTTCTAGTAATTTTAAGAGGATATATAGATTCAAAGAAAGACATTCTGAGCCAGCAACCAACAGGACCAAGTTTCTAGCCCGTTACAACAGCATCAGATGGTGATGTCGTTGCTGTGCTTTATTAAGCATATGACTAAATCAAATCAGCCGAATTTCCACTAGAAGTGCTCAGATTGTGCTCATAAGTATCAGACTGCTATGCTGATTAAGTCTGAGCTTTATTTTAATATTTAATGTAAGAGAAGGTGATTTAAAACCACAGATAGTTTATTTATGCTTGTGTGCGCATCATTTAGTGTGTATGTTGAGTGAAATTAAACGACAGCTTGCAGAGCACTTATATTACAGTAACGGTCCTGTATCATCTTCAACCATCAATTAGGACTAGATGCAATTAGCGAATTGCAAAATCAGGGCTAATTTTATTTTCTTGCTGCTTAAAGTGAGAGTTATGGGGAGAGACAATTGCAGTAGAGAGCAGTGTTTGTACAAGTGGAGGATGGATTGTTTTACAAGCAGCAGAGGGACAGACTGAAGGTGGGACAGAGTGAGGAGGGAGTGAAGACGTCACATCTGTTCCTGCCAATCCCTAGGGTGCAGGAGCATGGGAACCTGTACCAGTTCCAATAAATACAACAGGATTTGTGAAGTGTTTTTCATTTATCAATTTAAAGCGTCTATGAAGCCATACAGGCATCTGATTTTGATAGTCTTTGGATAGAACACAGAAAATAAAAGCATTTGTCATCAGTATCTTATGCACGTTGGGCATTTTCGTCCGTGCTAATACATCTAATATAAATATCTCCTGCATCTGGGGCTTCTTGTCTGCAGCTTATGACTGACACCATGACCAGTTTACCAAAGAGGGTTTTAAGTTTCCCTTACTGTTATGTCCTATGTTGGCCCCCCAGAATGGTGACCACCACACTTTCATAATCCATTTCACAGGGGTCAATTCTCCTTTCTCCACGGCGTCAGCTGGGTCGCCCCATTCACCCTCTTCTCCCCTTCCTCACCCTAGCTCCCCCGTTGGCATGTGTTCACTCCAATGTTGTTTACTGGATGGAGCATTTAGCAGGGTTAACATTTCACCACGGCAGCTGTTGGCACCATGTGCCTCCCCCTTGGGCGGCTGGCCGACGGCACGCACACCACTGCTTCACACACCCTCCAGCATCCCCCAGAGGACACTGCCCTCCCTTCTCTCTTTACTTCACTTGGCCTTGGTTGAAACCAGCGGCCTTGATGGGATATCAGATACCAGCTTAATGGGGAGGACCGGTTTTGGCTTTAATTAATGGCTCCTGATTGGTATTTAGAGTTTACAAGCAAAGTTGCTTGAGCTTGAACTGTTAAACTCAGTGGGGAAAAAAGACCATCCACTCTTCTGGACATCTCCACACATGGTCTCTCTGCTATAAAAGCTAATGTCATGTCTGTCACTGGTAGGATTGTCACTGCATTTTCCAGGACACCTCTCTTACTTTTCGTCTAGACAACTGAAACCAACAACATCCAATACAAATTTCCATTGTAAGATTGCATATGACAGTTTCCATGTCTTAGAATATAATGTAATATAATGACATTTCATCATGACATTTAGGATTCTTGAGGAATTAATCTTCTGGCTTTGGTGAGCTCTCGCATCCCATTAACTGATAAAACTTATTTATTATGAAGAAGCACCAGTAAATATCAATGCTGATTAACAAATGTTAGACTACTAACACACTAAAATATTTAAAGACATGTTTCTTGTCCCTAGCAGCACTGTGCAAAAGTAAAGCCAAACATAGATGTTACTTTGCGCTGACTTATATTCAAAATAATAAAAAAAGATCTTGTCTCTGCTACTCTGAAGCTGCACTAGATATACATGCGCTTATAATCATAGCTAGGAACAGGAACCGCCCTGACAAAGAAGGATCTTATTCTTTGTTACAAAGAACTGTTAAGGCAGAAGCTGGTTTAGATCAGGTCTTATCAGTAGCTTCAACTGGGTGTGTTTGTCTTTGATGGAAAGGAGTCTGCATGGCTATGGTTCCTATCATTAAGAAAAACAAGCTGTACTTTTCATGGTCAAGCACTCAGTCATTTTCCATCAAGCACACAGAAAGAATATATGCTAAAGATTAATTGAGGTTATACCAAAAAAATTCAATTACAGTACCAAAGTATTAAATATTATTACACATGAACAAAACCACTGGTCCAATATTGCATTAAAGCTGTTTACCTTACACTTTGTTAGTTCTCCTCATCAAAACATCAGCTGTGATGTTCCTCAAGTTATTTACACTCAACTGTTAAAGCATTCCTGAACAGAGAACATTTATCATTTACATATACTGTACAATATATTTATCATTATTATTATTATTTTGTTTTGATGAGCCCTACATAACAAGACAGGGTAAATCTATTCTCTGTGAAGATGGTATAAGTTGTAAATTAAGTTACTCCTGATGTACTAGGAGTAGGAGGGGGAAGTTGTGTGACGTATGTCTTACGTGCCAATCAGAACCCTCGAGCTAATGAGTAAATTAACCGGTCGGCCGTTTCTGTCTAACTTTGTTCCTTCTGCTGTGATTCAAGGTGAGATGCAAAACAAGCACACAAACAATATTTCTAAATATGAATGTAAGATGTTATTTGAGGACAAACTTTAAAAAAATCCTAAGATGTTAAGAAAGTTAGGCTCTCCCACCCCACTGTAACTGTATTTCTCTGACTGGCAGATGGCTGTGGTTTTTGGAGAGACAGGGGACATTGTGAATGTTGGTAATCTTGTCCCACCCTGCTATAGAGTCTAGGGAGTCCGTGAGAGTGGTGTAGAGAAGCAAGGTCAGGGTGACAGTTGTCAGACCCCTATCCATACCATTTGGATGGAAAGTGATACCACAGACAGCTGAGGCTGCCTCTGACACTCTCAGGGTTAATTTGGAGCATCTTAACATTCACTTTGCTCAGACAAATTTGTAATGAACGTGGAACTGGGGGGTAAGTGGAAATCTCAGCATCAGTAACTTACAGTAACTCTCCCCCTCTATCGCTTACTTAATATATATATATATATATATATATATATATATATATATATATATATATATATATATATATATATATATATATATATATATATATATATATATATATATATATATATATATATATATATATATATATATATATATATATATATATATATATATATGTATATATATATATATGTATATATATATATATGTATGTATATATATATAACATATAGTGAGATATACATGTGCCGGACATTCATATGCCGGTAACTACCTCAAGGCCGCAGAACAACAAATTCCTGAGGTTGTCTTGTCACCACAAGGTCACACAGTACCCAAAGCTCTTTTATCATAATCACTGAGGTATAGCCTGTCACTCTCTTGCATACACCCCTCCCCACCCCTCACCCCTGGGGCTTGGATCATAATTGGAGAGCCTTGGTGAATGTTTCCCTTCTTCACTGAAGTAAGGCTGCGTATCAGGTGTGTCCTAAAATACAAGAAAGGGCTCGGTGAGTCTGGAATGAGACTTACAAGTCATTATTTTTAAATGGTTATAGACAGAAGATATGGATACAAGGAGATATTTGTGAACAACATTGACAAAGTTAATGGATTAAATATGTTCTTAACAACCACAACAGTCACATTGGGTTTGTCCCTGCCTGATGTTAGTTGCTGCCCAATCTGAGTAACATGCGTGAGAGTAAACAACTGAAGGCACTTAGCATCCATTATCCGTAACTTATTGATTCACAACTTGTACAAAAATGTTGAACAGCTTTTCGTCTGCCTATGAAGGTGGTGTGAATAAGATCAGCCCTGATTTCAGTACCTTTAAAAGTTAGGAAAGATTAGAAAAAATACAAAAATAACTGCTTTCTATATTAATTCTAACAGCAGTTAAAATAAATCTCAAACAGCACAGATTCATCACTACACAATAAGCAAGGTCACACATTCATATTTGCATATAAGGGAGAGTCTGTTGTTTTAGAGATACAGAATGCTACATGAAAGCACTTAGTTAAACAGAATAAAAAACCAGGAGAGCAATGGTGCGTAACAAAATATATTCTTTGTGGTATTACAGGATAATCTCTTAGGGAAAGAGGCTAGTATTACATTTCAAAGCCTGTCTGATATTGAATTGAACACTGTTGGAGAGCATTTAGCCCTCCAATAGCTTGTCCTAAGCCAAATTCGCAACAATAGAAAAGGCTCATGCATGCACGTGGAGAGTGACAGGATCTGTAGAATTACATGTTGTAACTGGATACTCAGTAGGAGGCTCCATACGAATCTTTTCATACGCACCAAATTATTTTCACTGAGCAAACACAGTACATTTTTAATTTGTATGGATGAAATACATCGTTTTCTTTTTGTATATCTTTATAATCTTTATCAGCTATGTCCTCTAAGAAGACACATTAAGAATAAACAGAAGTCATTAGTGCGAGCTGGTATCTGTTTCTCCATTCACAGCTGAGTTTAACTGGGCCAAATGTTTGTGTTCCCTTTTATCATTTTCCTACTTCCCTCTTTATTAACTTAAAGCCACTAACTGTGTTGGCTCTCAGGGAATCTTCTAACAATCTATTTTTCCCTCCTGGCCTCTTGTTTACATTTCACTGTCTTTTGCCCAGAACTACAGCACCAGCACCTAATCCTTATCTGTTATCCTCCCGGCTGAACAAATATCTCCTCTTGTATTCTCACACACATTTAACTTATGAGCACACAAGTTCCGGTTAGTTTCCCCTGCTGTGTCTTGTCTTTGATGCCTGTCACAGATTCAGACAGATTTGCCTTTTCTCTCAGCTGTGGTCTAGCAGCACATCAGCAGGAAATGCATGCGGAGGTCACATTCGTGTTCTCATTCTCACTTCTCACTGTCATTGTTTCAGCTGTCTGAATGTGATAACTTCTCTTAACTCAGAGCACAAATCAGACACGGAATTGCTGCACCAGGAAGATGCCGGGGGGAGGACAAGAATTATTGTTTGCAGACCCAGGATGGCTCAGTGGGTTGTGCGGGTGCAATTTGCAGACGCTATTGCCCTTGTGCAGGCAGGTTTGAATCCTGGCCTGTCATTCTTTCTTGCATGACCCCCCCCCCCTTATTTTTTTTTCAATACCCATTTCCTTTTCACTGCTGCAGCATTTGGCTGACAGGCGATGCACACTGACACACTGGCCACAGAGAGTTTGGGGGTCCAGTGGTAAGATGGATGTGAAAGGCCAGGTACAGACATAGATGTGAAGATTGACAGGGGCTGCTCTGTTTTCTCTATGACCCACTGAGAGTAGACTTCAGATGCTTTAAAAGTTTGCATCAGTGGGCCTGTAAAGACCAACTGCCAGGCCTCCTGTACAGCTACAAACTCCAGCCAGCGCTGCGTCCCTCATTAAAGGCTAGGGATCCCTGCTTAGTGGGGCAGCAAATCTAATTTCTTCTTTGTTTCAGTAGTTTGCTGATTTAAGTGATTTCTTTATTTTGGGTTGAGCTTGCTTGTGTTCACTTTTTATTTGACTATGGGTTTGAGTTTATAGACCTTGGATAGGAAGGACTTTTGCTCTGGTTTTCCCACAACCATTTAAATGACACATTTAATGTTAAAACTCAATCCTAAACTTTAGGATTAAACTTGGGTTGAGTGATGGTTAAAGCAGTGCACTATGTTAGGTGAAGACCCAAGCAAGTAAAAGTAATTAAACTGCATTTCCTTTCGTCCATTTGTCGTTTCTGTCAGTAGGTTGTGAATTAGAGGCCGTTTCCTGCACTCCTCTCACTTTGGGCTACACAGGCGGGGGTAAGACCCCAAACACAAAAACTGCCGTTAGGTATGCATGCCTTGTCCACATGAACCACAGGGCCGGTAACTTCCTGCCTTCCTTTGTACTTTGTGAATTATGTTAACACACACATGCATGTTTCCACCTAGGATTGTGCTGACAAAGTCCCTCTTCTCCATGCTGAGCTCTGAAACACAGTCAAGAAATGCCCAAATTAACATTTTAGCCTAAAGAGGTGAAGATTTGAAGTGTATGCAAACACAATTAATTAATACATGTGTTGTAAATGGAGTTCAAATTCTATCTCATGCTGTCAGCTGCTTAATGAACTCGCCCCCTTATATGCTTGCTCCACATGCGCTTGATGTGTGTCAATGCTATCATTGCTAAGTGTCTGGACATGTTTGACATTAGCATCACTTGCATACACATGAGAGGCGCATCTGAGGATTGGATGTGAAACCTATGAAAGGAAGGTGATAATTGGAACACCTGAGGACCTCTCTTGTAGAACCCAGAGCCGCGAAAACAAATAAACAGAGACTCCACATTGTGGTGGTGGTGATAGTGGTGGTGGTGGGGGCCATGATCTACTCAGCAGTCCTGCCCCTTTTCAGTTGCAAATCTCCAAGTCACTAACAAAGGGATTGTTTTTCCACAAACATCAGTCCAAGCCCACCGGTTAATTGCTGAATCGGGGAAGCAGATAAAGTAGTGAATGTCTTTTAGGTAAATTAGTAAGATAAGCAGGAGTGGGGACTGGGGAAAGTTGCAGTTCATCAAATGACCACTAGGATCTGGCTTCAAAAGCTCTGTTGCTGGCATCCTGATCAAGGTCAAGCCAAAGGCTTGTGTGAGACTGCTTGAGTCAGGTTTATTTGCAATTGACATCTATAGAGATCACTTTATGCACCTTTACAATGCACCTTTACATATATATATATATATATATATATATATATATATATATATATATATATATATATATATATATAAATAACTTTACCCTATTTTACACACACCTTTACATCATTAAAGAGATTGTAAATTTATGCTTCAGCACAGAATAGTGATCTTTTTAGAAATCAGCCTTTTGGTGTTTTTTTGGTTGTTTTGTTTTGTTCTATTTATCTTCTCACTCAGTGGTTAAATCCATGGGTTCTAGGCATTATATTACATGTATGTTCTTGAGACGTTACTCACGTTTAACCGTTTTAACAAGAAATTATTAACCATTTTACTACAACAGTACTGCTGTCAATAACTGGATGTATTCAAGTTATTTAGATCTTTGCGTGACTTCACATTGCTACACTGCGGTCACTGTGCTTCTCTGAGGCAATGAAACTGTTTGGGTGTGAACCCACAAGACTATCTTCAACTCTGGTCTGGCTTTTAGGGCTGATAAAAAAATGACATCATGCAGTTCACGTTAAAAGGAGCTACTTTTTTTTTAATCAAAACCTTTGGCCTCTCTCAGTTTCTGCTCCCACAAAAGGAAGGAAGGGGCTCTAAGTTGTGCTCTGAGTCAGACTCCACAGTCTTTGGCAGCCGAGGTTCATGCTGCAGAGAGCAGTAACATTTGTATTAATCTCATAGAAATTACTCTGTTTTCTTGTGCTTTGGACTGACCTCTCTTGGTTTTGTTTCTATATTAAGCTCTGATACAGTTTGTTTGTCTAGCTTTGGGTCTTCCCCTCTTCAATCTTGTGAATTCGTGTCAGTGCGCTTTCTCATGGCTTCAGATGTTTTTATTTTACACCCAAATAAGTATCTCCACTCAGAGAGAACAGAAAACTTAAATTTTATGACATATAAAAGACAACACACACTATTTCTTAACCAAACCACACTTTTCTGTGTGTAGCGAGGATACAGGAGGGCAAGTATTAACATCTACCGTGACTTGAGCTCAGCGTGTGCCTGAAAGATCTGGCATTTCTCACGGTGGGTCAGGTGCTTCACTGCGTGCCTGTACACATCTCTTTTTATTTGAATATCTCCAACAGATTCCCCTTACACTTCACATTTACTTTTCTGTTGTGTAATACATTTGTAGCTAATTGCTTGCTCTCCCCTTGTTCCCACACTTCACGCACCTCAAGAGACTGATTCCCCTTTGGTTCCAATTGGGAACCACTCCAATTGAGCGACCGGCATGTGCGTGGGCTTCATAATAAAATAATCTTTGCCCTGGGGTGCCGAAACTCTGCAGTTACTCCCTGACAGTTTCACTTTCCCCGAGAGAAGATAAAGTGAATAATGGGACTCTGGTTCAGACATGCATTCTGTCACAGCAGTAATCTATGATGTCGGTAAAATACTATGAAAGCACAATATAACATCCAATATACAGCCATACGTGATGACACTTGTGGGTAAAAGCATTACAAGTGATTATATGTGTTGAAGATCCTACAAAAAAAAAAAAAAGATTTTTGATTTATGACGTGAAACTGAAACTTCTTAAATGTCTTTTAGGTTATGCAACCAGATCTCAGCAGTCAACTTTATACTATAAAGTGTTTCATTATAAGATTATCATTATTATACACTACAAATGTGAGAAGGTGGAATATATAAGCGGATCCACCGCACAAACAGTATTTCATGATAAAAAGCTCAATATACACAATATGACAGCAACGTCAAGGCTCAATGACCATTATATATACCTACATTTGACATAAAGAAATCATGACATGCCTCACTAAACTGTAAAAAAAAAAAGTTTTAAGATGTACTAAATAACACTCGTGGTGAAGTGTGAGGCTTTAACCAACCAAAAGACTTCTGCTTAAGTCAACTCTGACCCAACATTTTTTAGAGGTCTTTCACTTTTTAACTTTGCTGTCACTCACAATTTATTGGGTTTAGGTGGAATGTGTGCTTAAGTTTAGACAATAAAACATTAAATTTGTGGTTCAACCTTTAACTTTACATGAATGCTTTCATTTTTGAAACAATAGGTCAGATGTTTGGGTCCTTTATTGTGTCAGTGCTGTCTCTGACCTGTGGACAAATGTACCCACAAATCCTGAGTTGAGACCACACTGATGAAAATGTCTATTCATTTTCTCCACTTCTCATCTTGTTCGGGGTTGCCAGGGCGCTTAAATGTTACAGCGGGAGTTAGGCTTACTCCTGGCCTTTGCAACAGTAATCTGGACGCGTTATTTTGGGATAAACCACAGGATAGTTAGAAGAAGGAGGCATTAACCCTATTTAGACAAAAGGACTGCAATTTGTTTCACTGTTTGAGATGATAAAATGCTGACAAGTCATTATTTCCCAGGTGTTGGGGCTCAAGTTTTTATTTGGAATTCTGAAATGCTCGCTTTCCTTGTTGCTAAATTTGACAATTTCCGGCTTGTCTCCATGTTTTATTGCATGAAATGTAAATAATTCAAGTTATTTCATGGCTTCAATAATTTAAGAGATTGATTTTGTTGGACCAAATTCAGGGAGTGAAGGAGCTAAGTTAACTTGGGGTCGCCCGCATAGCTGCGATAAGCTGCATTACTGCCATATCTGATTTGACATAGAAGGTATTTATAGGTGACTCAAGAATGACGGTGACTCGAAAATGACACCCTGATGGATGTCATGATGATCCACTCTTGTAACATTATCAATAGCATATTGTAGAGCCACTCGCAGGACATGATCTGGGCCAACTGAACATCAAAATAAAGAGTCAAATCTACTATCAAGTAGTATTTTATAGTCCTGAGTTTATTTTTTTTTTTACTAGAAATGTTATTTTAAGACTTTATCAGAGCAGTGATGCAGCACAACTTTCTCAGTATAAGCTTTTCAATTAAAAGTCACAGGATAAGATAATCTTATTTAAAATGAATGGAAATGGGCTGCTTCTCTATGTAGGGGCCCTAACAGTAACACTCAGTGATTCTGTAAAAAAAAAAGAAAAAGGAATGAGTCAATGATGCTCATCAGCATATATTTCCAAGCATATAATCTGTTTAAGTGCAATGATGACATCAAAGAAAGTCCATTTGTGCTTCTTTACAGCTAGTTTACATACTGATAGCTTGAAGCAACACACTGAATGCTCACTGGGGTTCTTGTAGACAAAGAGAGTATAATTAAAACCGTGTCCCCAATTGAAATGTAGGGACTGAAATCTAGCCAAACTATGAATTAGACTTATTAGTAAATTGAAATAGTAGAAGAATGTAATGTTTTTCAGTGTCTAAATTGAAGGAGACCTGTCCAGGGTCTAACCCAGCCTTTATCCTAAAGAGAGCTGGGATATAATAATCCCAACGATCCCTGTGACCCTAAATAGGATTATGTGGGTGTAGGTATTGGGTAGATGGATAAACAAGAGGAAGATGATGAAGTTAGACGGATTCATTTAATACACTGCACTTCAGGAAAGCTTGCCACTGGCTCATTAAAATAATCTAAATAACAATTATCAAGCTCGAGTAGTAAAAAAAAAAAAAAAATTGGTTGAGCTAGAATACAAATACTCAATTAGAAAATGTGCATAAAAAATGTCATTTAGGTACCATTAGAAAAATGTACTTTCAGAACTGATTATAAGTCTGTAGCTACCTTGATATAGTATTGCAAGTGGATTTATTTACTGCCCAGCCAGCGTGTCCATGTGGTCCCCATCTTGAGGGCATGGGCTTGAAAGCACCAAATGTCATGGGTCGCTTATTGTTTCAGTGTTCTGGGCCCCAAATGTGTGGGCCAAATAAATGGGGCCTTTAAGTGTACTTAATGGACATGGGCTACGAAAGGGCCGAAGGGTGTGGATACTATACTTTCAATTACATGTGTCCCAGAACATGTAAAATCCAGGTAAACCCCACTCAGGGCTCATATGGGCAAACACAGGTCGGGCTCCATCCAACAGCCCACTTTTTAACTCAGATGGGTTTTGCGGTAATGTTGTTTGGTCAAGCTGGAGTGGGTATGTCTCACTGACATTGGAAACTGGTTAACCTTTTTTTGGTCTGTTGAGAAAATCCATTATATTTGTATTTGTTATTGGCACAGGCTACATTAAAAACAACAATATTCACCAGTGAAATGTTTTAAATAAGACGTATACAAGACCAAAAACTACATGGAAAGTATAAAGTACAAAAACTTCTAAATGAAAACCCATTATTTAACAGACTTTTAATAAATGGAAAACTTTTTTGTGGAAATATAGTGGGAGGAAGGGAGACGCTGTTTGGCCAGAGGGGGAGGACGGGGAGGAGGAGGAAGAGGAGGACGACGAGGAGGAGTGGGAGGACCTTGCAGACTTGCCTGCAGATTTCATTCAGAACAGAAAGCAGCAGGTTGACATCTATGAGCTGAGTCCCGTTGAAGACTTTCACTCTCTCTCCAATCTCTGCTGGATTAACACCTTTTAACTAAAACCAAGGATATTTATTTCAAACCAACATCTGGAGTATCACACTGCGGATCTATGCAAACCCAACGCGGGAGTCAACCACATTTGTGAAGTTGAAGAGGAGGAATGTATCGTTTCTTTGTGAAACTAACATTTCTGATTCCAGCATTCGTCCTCTCACAAGGTAAACCTTCTCATGGAGCTTTGTCGTAGAGATGCAGGCTGGTCCCCGTGACTCAGACTGAGCAGGGGCGCTTCAGGAATTAAGATTGGAGAAGTTAGTTAAACGATAAGAGAAACAAACAAAAACATATAGTTGATTTATTCAACTATCATATTTTGATAACCTTGTAATGATGCAGAGTTTTAAACTCTTGTAGATAACGGCAAAAAAGCGTCTTTGATACTGAAGAAATTTGAATTGCTTTGAGTTTTTTTTTTTTTTTTTTTTTGATCGTGGGAACTTCTTCACTGTAAGTGAAAGAGTCGTGACCTTAAGTGCTTGCACTGTCTGCTAACTTCCCTTGTGGTTTGTGTTAAAAGGTACACTAAAATTAGGGTTACGCAAGTTTATCTCTTGTCACAGACCAGTCATTATAGTAGAATGACAATTACAGTTTGTAATTTTGCTGCTACCTTATATCCACGATTTATGAGTCAGGTATAAACGCTTTCTGGTTGGGTACCTTTTTCCCCTTTTGAAATTTAACTTTTTTTTTTTTTCCCTGTTTTGCTTCAAATTACTCTGCGAGCTGGTTTGAAATAACATTGGAGATAATGAAAGTTGGTGCGTCTGTTCAAGCAGGGGGACGCGGGGGGAGGAGGGAGGGCACCTTTTGTCTGCAAGTGTGGGAGAGTGTTGTGAGGGTTAGAGTGGGGTGGGGGTTGAGGAGGCGCTGTTATTCCCGTATGCCGGTAAACAATGCCTGAGGAGAGTGTTTTACGGCTCGTGCTGGACTGATTTCTTTTGTTCCGCGCCTGAGCCCCGCAGCTGCCGCGCATCTCCCCCGCAAAAGCGTGCGCTCCCAAAAGCCCCGCACCACGCGCTCTGTCCTTACCAGTGTCCGCATCATGCTCCCCAAGGACACCCCTATAACAAATCAATTAAAAGATCAGGCTCTTCCTGCTCGTGTGCGCGTCAAACTTCTGTAAACGATTACATGTGCAAAAGTAACTGATTAATAATTCCCCAAGAATAATTTCAACACCCTAATCCTCGTTAATCCTAGTAGTTTAACATTTTAACACTGTGTGCATGGAGATTTTACTGTATGTTTTTATATCTACACTCTACAGGTCTAAAATGCTCCCTATCCACTGAGTCATGCCTAAATGGAGGAAGATGTGAAGCCACCTCAAATGGAAATGGAGAATGCAGGTGAGTAACAGTGAAATTGAAAACCAGCATGTGCTGAACTTGATGTTACACTGCAGTCGTTTGCATTCACTGAGTGTCTTTTTGTCCTATATGAAGTTTTTGTTGTGTCAGTAGTGGAATGCATAGTAATTTTTGTTCGTAAAAGTGCTGTTTAGTTGGAAAGAAAGGGGGCCACATATCCTCTCTTTCATTCCATCCTTTGAGTGGGCTCTGTGCCCAGCAACCACAGGCCCTTAACTTTTTTTCTAGCCTGGTCTGCTCCTGTAACCCCTCCAGGACCAGTGTAGGAGCTCTGCATAAGCACACAGTTTCTAAAAAGAGGAGACATTTGAAAAGAGAAGAAATAAAAAGAGTGCATATCCAGAATCTTGGAGAGGTGATAGAGGGGTAGCTGGACAAAAGCCCACCCTCCCAACAGCAGCCTGTTAATGAATGCAGGACCCCCTCGCCCGCGAAGTTTGCGGACGCGTCCAGTCCTAAATCTTGTTGTTCTGCTTTTTCATGGGCGACAGCTGGGGCTCGCCCGTCGCCCGTCACCCATTGTCCTGCAGTCGGAATAATGCTGTGTGACTAATCTGAGTGGGGCTTCCCATCATGCCATAGCCACCCCAAACACCGCAACATACACCAAAGCCCCCCACCCCCCACCCCCCACCCCCCACCCCCCTCACACACACACACAATCTCCACACAAAAGCTTGTCTCCTTCATTTTGAATGAACCCCCACCCCCACCCCAACACACACACTTTACCGCTTGTGATCTCCATTTGAAAGCCAGATGGCTGTGAAATGTAATTGGATTGGATGTTAAGAGTGAGATTAATTGGAATAAAGAGCAAAAATTTGCAGGCAAACAGGTGGGGATGGACACACAGATGCATATTGTGGCCTGTTTGTTTAGACTTTGGACTGATGTTGATAGGTTATGGACGAGATCGTCATATGGGCAGAACCTTGCTGATTAAACTCTGCGTCTCAGTGTAAAAAGATGAAAGTAAAGAAGTTTTTTCTTGTTTAGAGCCGAGTGGCCGAACACAGTAAATGTGTATTCTGCTTTGCAGCTGTGGCATAACTTTTGTCTCCTCTAAAGAAACCAAGGGGTGGCCTGGTTTACCCTCAGGGTATGTGGTCATGACAGGCACTGGTCTGGTCTGTGGGGACAAGGGGGAGCTACTGAAGAGCCCGTGCTACTGGTCCAGGGCCACCAATTCACAATATCTAATCTGCACACGCCACACACATGCACAGACCTCCGCACGTGTGGACACACTGGCACACAGAAACTTTTCCTCCACCCCTACAAAGATCTTATTGTGGACTCCATGTCTGCTCAGTGCAATTAAAAACAGACAGGATGAGGGCATCACTTCACCCACCCGCACTCCTCTCGTCCTCCTTGCTTTCTTCTCATTAGTCATTCATTCCTGCCAAGCCAAGCAGCTATCAGTCCTGGGGTGCAGTGGGACATTCAGGGGTCAGAGTGCAGCGTCTGTGGCAGGGAGGGGTTTCCAGTAATGTTCTGTGCTAAATGACACACATTTGAATTTTTGGGCCAACATTGCTAGCGTCAAATTCACTTTTGAGCTTTTTGGTGACATGATTGGAAACTCCACCTGCGGTGAGAAATAAGACACTGACGCTGTGATAACTGAGTGAAAGCAGTGCTTCAGATTCTCATGAGGGTCCAGATGTTTTGACTCATTCAGTTGTGCAGTTCCCATCACAACATGACAACTATAGTTCGAAAGCTTAAAAATGCTTTGAATCCACCCATGCACACAAATACCGAAGGTATCTGTGAGTCATGTCATACGTTGTGGTTTTAGCTGTCCCCTGTGAGCATATGGTGGCATAGATTTTGAGTGCTATGATAGATTTAAATCCTCTTCTAGCACAGTTCCCATGAGTGCAATGATGATATCACATGTTGCCATGGAAAATGAGATTAGGATCGGTATAAACTATGGTAATCAGAAATCGTATGCATGGATTTATTAAGACCGTGTTTGGGTAGACTTGGTATTCTCTCTGAGTGGATGTTTTCCTCACTCCCTGATAGTAAAAATAGCTTTCCTTCCTTTAAATATTTAGAACACCGAACATTCCTTAAAAAGGACCAGGCTTTTGTATTTATTCTATATTTATCTCATTGACTTTGACTGTAATGAACTTTTAATGTTACACAGAAAAGGGTTTTTTTATACAAAAACAGTTCATCATGTCTTCATATTATCCTCAACAACGAGCAATTTGTTTTGATGGGTCATATGATGCAAGTAAGTACGTGACAAGCTTGATAAATCAAGGAGTCCACTACAGTGAGAAGCTATAGAGATAAACCTTTAGGCAGGAGTTGGGGTAGCTTTATCAAAGATTTGACCTTCGTTTTGGGATTGAAGACCTGTCTTCTTGCGCTGACAACTTTAGGGAAAAAACTGTTAGTTTGGTGGGGAATCCTAGTATCTTCAGTCTAAACAAAGACGGTTTAATAATCAGTTGTGAAATACAAGGAAACAAACACAGTCTTGTGTAACAGGAAAGTACTCAGCCAAGACTCTTTGAAGTAAGGGGTTACTTGAAGGTCTGGGGCTTCCTGTTTCCTATAATCTCGACCTGACTGCTTATGTGGGCAGGTTGAAGGCCTGCAAGGAAGGGCACAGTGTTGTGTGAGTCAAATTTAGATCCTATTTGCACTATATTAATAAGAGCATAGCAAGGTAGCAAGGTTGAAAGGTTGATGACCTCAAGCACGCCACTGCATGGCTGATGCCACTTTGATGAAACTGACACTAATTTGTCAAGAGGTAACTGTTAATACCAAACCCAGAGTCCATGTCTCAAGTACTGCAAGAGAATTTACTTGAAAATCTTTGGCAGTTGGTGTGATAAAACACCCCTCCGACCTTGTGAATGCTTGTCTGGTATTTCACATTGATAACATAATGTCTCAATCAGGACTGTCTAAAGCAAGTCCAGCACCACCAAAAAGATGACACAAATTCCCTCCAGGAATTCTGTTCTTCATTTGGACTTTTATGGGATTACTTGGCAGGCCTCTGTGAAGGTTCAGCTCCATGTGGTCTTAAGTGAATCAGGAGCATGCAAGTCCGTGACAGGGTTAAGTGTGTCTGGTGATCTTGGGGTTTTATTGGGCTTAAAGTTTAGAGACTGCACCTCCCTTGGTTGGGCTCTTTCCCTAGATGCCAGGGCCCCTCGATTCAGCCTCAAAGGAGGTTTGCGGTATGCTATGTAGACAGGTCCAATCCTCTTTAATTAACATGGAAGGAAGGCCAGTATTCGACAGCTCTCTTAAAGCGACTGTAAAAAGAAGGTATTCAACATAGGGACATATTTCTAACATTTATTGATGGTGTGGCTTTTAAGTAGACAGATCTGGAGTTGCTCAGAGCCGGAGAATCAAAGCTGTGCTGTCAGAGCAGCAAGATAAGAGGCTATTTCACTCTAGTGGGTGCTGAAAGTTCACATTCACCAGCACAGGCTGTCAGATGTTGAACTGACACCTCCTCAGTACATATGTGTGTGCATGTGTCTTTATCTGTGTTTTAAATACATCCATGAGAGAAAAATGTTATCAGATAGGACTCCTTATTATGCCCCTATATCACTTTACAAATCCTATCAGGTTATCTGGCAGCCATCACGAGAGGTAGGGGAGGGACAGGTGTTTTTTTTTTTACGGGTTTGACTGTGAGGTGGGGTGCCTTCAGAGTGTTGGTGACAGGGTACAGACATTTATATGAGTTTGCCACCAGTAGAACAAAGTGAATCGCTCTTTTACACACCTTTGAAGTTACGACTTGGGTGTTTCTGCACTGTTGTTTCGTGAATAAAGGTGATATTCCTGTAACTAGTCAAGTAGGGGTCTGCTGCTTACTCCCACCAGTTAGTCTTACAGTTTTGCCCATTTTGAGACAGGAAAAACAATTCTGCTAAACTGATTTTTTTCTTTCTTTTTTTTTTTTTTTTAAAGAGATGTTATTTGATAAACCTTGAATTTTCTTTGTGTCAAGACAGCAGTCACCTAAAAAAGTGTATTATGTCATAGCCAACACAGTCTTGTAAAGGGGGAGAATAAGATAGTTTAACAAGCTTGGGGAGAGAAGATAATAAACCTGTCCACTTTCTTGTTTTGTGCATCCCGATGAGTGCAGAGCTGTTCCCGCCAGAGATTCCACCGCTGTGCACTGATTTCACTACATTGCAACTTCAGAGCCTTCCAGATGCTTTTTATTTCTCATTTTCTCTTTTGGAGCATTGTTCTGTCTTTCGGTGTCTAACAGATGTCTACCTCAGGGGTCAGATCCTGGCTAATGATTAGATGCCATCTATAAAGGAACATCAGCTAATCAGACAAAATAAATGAGGAGGAGAGGGCAGAGGCAATTAGAAACAGAATAAGAGGGAGAGTCAGAGCTGGGGAGATGAGAGGAAAAAGCTGTAGTACTTATTAAGCAAAGTGATAGTAAAAAAAAAGTTGGTATAAAAGTTGTACAGACATGTGTGGTTACTGTATGTCACCCGCAGATCTTTCCCTGTCACTTTTTCCACAGCGGTGGCATTTCCATTGCACAGTTGGGCTGGTTTTGTGATAGAGGATAAAGTCGCCCCCCCCCAAGTGACAGATGGTAGATCAGGCCCAGTGGGGAGAGAGGAAAGAGGGGAGAGAAGGCAAAGAGGCCATCCCACAGTCACAAAAGTCCTTAGGGTCACAGGTCGAGGAAGCATCTGCTCCGGCCTGAGGGGACATTGCATCGTCGGGAAAGACCTGTTGCCGTGGTGTGTGTGCTGCCGGTCAGCGTGTGGGTGGATCTTTATGTCAGAATGGACTGACTTCACGACAAAGAGGATCTGTTACAATTAGTGAGGGCTGTCTGTCACACGCACACACACACACACACACACACACACACACACACACACAGGCACGCGCGCACACACACACACACACACACACAGGCACGCGCGCACACACACACACACACACACACACACACACACACACAGAGGCACACACACACACACACACACACACACACACACACACACTCGTACTGTTAAAAAACATCTCTGTTTCATTGTCAGAGCGAGATGTTTATACCTGTGACTTCCCTTTGAGGTCAGTGTTTTCATAGTGAAACAAATTAGGAAATGGGGACGCTTCAAAGACACTCCAAATGTCTTTATAGTCTTCTGTCAATTTTAACTGTCTGGGCTCCCTGTTGATGCACACAGGACTGTTAAAACCTCTTTACTGCCTCACCCGACTAAGTCAAAAATCAAGTTTTCAGCAGTCCTGTGCGACATAGTAAAAAAATGCAGTTAAAAAAAAGACAAACATATAGTAACAGTAACCACAAACGAGAAAAAAGAGAATACATAGCAATTAAGAACTGAATTTGACTTGAAGGAGATACTGAAAAAAAAAATACATTTAAAGAGGATGCTGTGCTAAATGAAAACAGGAACAGGTAAAAAAGAGAGAAATTGAGAATTAGATTTTGTTGTAGTTGAAGAGACAGAAGTTGCAACAGCTGACTTCACATGGGTTCTTTATGTCCCTAGAGGGGAGGTTGGCTTCACAGCACCCCCCATCTGTGAAGGGGACAAGAGGGGAAGGGGGGGACAAGGGGAGAAGAGGAGGAGAAAGGAGGATGGGGGAGGAGGAGGAGCCCTGTCCAACAGCTGCCTTCATTAACATGCGCACCTGCTCCCTGTGGAGATACTAGGAGGCCAACAGATGCCCTTTCTTACACATAAACACGCACGGGCTCATGTGCACAACGGCACACTGCCACACCAGCCCCGATTCAAATATAAACACTTTTTTTTTGCTGACTTTAAGTGGCCTTTTAGCATTTACCATAACCCTTTGACAGATTGGACCTCACTCTTATGCACAAACTTCATCTCAAAGGATGTGTGCATTTTGTAAGTGGGAAATTATGTTGAACTATTTTTTTTCTGGAGAAAAATAATTTCTGTCAAAATGTTGTGAAAGGGATGCCTATATCTCTCTTTCCTGCTTTTGACTCAGGCGTCATTGTTTTACAAGTGAGCTAATATGAGCTAAGTGACTGTAGCGGTAACTGTCTTTATGTGGATGAGAGAGAACACTGGAGGGTTCATATGGGATATTGTTGGGCAACATGTTCCCCTTGATCTCTACAGTCATTCAGGATGAATGTGGACAGCGTGGGGGAAAAAGGTAGATGGGAACGGCCTGTTACTGCTGGACTAGTTTGTGATGTCTGCTCTCCTAGCAGAATGTGTTTTCAAGGTTCAGAGAGAGTCTAATCCAGAGAGACACACTAGAACAACATGTTGTCCCGGTCCCACTGCCGTGGGACTTGGCTGGGCGGGAAAACTTTCTGCCCCCATCTACTCCCCCTCTTTTCCCCTGCTATTATTCCCCTGTTGTTTACATAATTGGTCCTGATTTTTTTTTTTGACAAATAAAAGAAAAGATAGATCCAAGATTTCTAATAATCTCCTAATTGTCTTATTCCCAGATGTCCCAGTGACTACATAGGTAATCGGTGCCAATACCCCAACCCTTGCAACCCTTCGCCCTGCCGCAATGGTGGTGAGTGCCGAGCTGTTTCCCATGGCAACACATTTGATTTCCGCTGCGTGTGCCGCCTGGGTTTCACAGATAGGCTGTGCCTCACCCCCACCAACCACGCCTGCATGAGCGCCCCCTGTCGCAACGGAGGAACATGCGATCTCATTACTCTCGATTTGTACCGCTGCCACTGCCCTCCAGGATGGTCAGGTATGTTGTTTTTACACCGTCATTTTTTTTTTTTTTTTGGATATGATCATACTTCTCCACTCGCTAATTTTAACAGTAACATCACAATTAACTTTTATTATTTTGTATTATTTTCCCAGGCAAAAGCTGCCAGACCCCAAACCCGTGCGCTTCTAACCCATGTGCAAACGGCGGCCAGTGCACGGCCTTAGAGTCCACCTACAAGTGCACCTGTCCTCCCACCTTCTACGGCCAAACCTGCAAGCAGGATGTAAATGAGTGTGCTCAAACTCCCTCTCCATGTCTGAATGGTGGCGTATGCGTGAACGAGGTTGGCTCTTATAATTGCCGATGTCCTCAAGAGTTTACCGGGCAGCACTGTGAGACCCCTTACATGCCATGCAGCCCATCGCCATGTCAAAACGGAGGCACCTGCGTCCAGAAAGGAGATACCATCTATGAGTGCAGCTGTCTTCCAGGTAAGAAACAAACAAGTATTCAAGCATAAATGAGTAAGTAATTTAATACTTATTGGAACGTGGGGTTTGTGTAGTAACAGAGCATTTGTTTTCATATTTCATATCAGTTGACATGAAAAAGACTGTTGTAGCAAAATCAATGTTGTAACAAAAAGAGGGGAGGGGGTAGAAATCTCTGGTTACCCCATCGCCCTCTTTATCTCTGCCAGCCTCCACTGGCAGGATGCAGTTGCACAGACGTTTCCTTCTGATAATCACCAGTTAGCCCACAAAGTGGCACAGATACACACAAACACATAAACCTATAGATGTACACACCCCATTTGTTACAAAAATATCTCGTTTTTCACATAATACCACCCATTCTGTCTCTCACCGTTAGTTTGTTGGTACACAAAGCCGTTTGCAGTTACCGTTGCGTTACTACCGAAGAGGAACCTTTCACCTAAAACCGCACAGCTTCTTCTTTTGTTTATAAAAGGTTCAACAAAGATTATTCAGTTAGTTGCTGTCAGAACTTTCTTCTTCTTATGATTGTCTGCTTATGACCAGGACAAAGCATGCTCTCGGCAGATGACGGAGGGACACTGAGAGGTTGTGTGTTAAAGTTTAAACCATGCTGTGTGGCTCTCGTTGGTGCCTGCTGTGGAATGCATTCAGATAAAGAGGCGGCACTGGCACCTGCAGAGCCGCTGGTTGATTGTTAATCAGACTATCATGCCGGTAAAACACCCACTCAAGCCTTTGATGTTTGCGGTGGAGACAGGCTGCACTGTCATCTACAAGGCATTAAAGCATTTTGCCACGAGGACATAGAAGTCTTATCTTTATATGAGCCCCATGATAATGAAAGGAGGAAAGGGTCTGATCATTAACTAAATCCAAGCGTTGCCAAATCTTTGTCTTCATCTTTTTTACTCCACTGTTTTTCTAATGTTTTGCTTGGTCTGTCACTGTTCATCAGGCTTCACAGGCCAGCATTGTGAGCATAACATCGACGACTGTCCAGGTCACAACTGTCAGAACGGTGGCGTGTGTGTGGATGGGGTGAACACTTACAACTGCCAGTGCCCACCTCACTACACAGGTGACTTTTATCACTTACAGCTTTTTTTCCTGTTCTTAACTCTACAGTTATTACAGGTATTTATGTATTCCTGTGTGAACTCTTTCAGGTCAATACTGCACAGAAAATGTGGACGAGTGTGAGATGATGCCCAATGTTTGTCAGAATGGAGGAACGTGCCACGACACTCACGGCAGCTACCATTGCGTCTGCGTCAATGGTTGGACGGGCGACGACTGCAGCGAGAACATTGACGACTGCGCCAGTGCAGCTTGCTATCAAGGTGCCACCTGCCATGACCGTGTGGCCTCGTTCTTCTGCGAGTGTCCTCACGGACGCACCGGTAAGGCAATTTGCACATTCTCCGGACACAACATGCAGACAAATTATATTCTTCAGGGACAGATCGAATGTGGTGTGTTTGCACATTCAGGTCTGCTTTGCCATCTTGATGATGCCTGCATCAGCAACCCATGTCAAAAGGGCTCTAACTGTGACACAAACCCAGTCAATGGAAAGGCAATATGCACATGTCCGCCAGGTTACGCTGGATCAGCCTGCAACTTGGACATAGATGAGTGTTCCCTTGGTAAGTTATCAGTCAGCTGTTTCTGAACATCAGAGTAACAAATAAAATATATCTTAGATGCATGACATCTTATATCATCAACGATTTAGGTGCCAACCCGTGTGAACATGGCGGTCGCTGCCTCAACACAAAAGGCTCTTTTCAGTGCAAGTGTCTTCAAGGATATGAGGGACCTCGTTGTGAGATGGACGTCAACGAATGCATGTCTAATCCTTGTCATAATGATGCCACCTGTCTGGACCAGATTGGGGGGTTCCATTGCATCTGCATGCCAGGTAAAACCAATGGTCCATAAAAAAAAAACCCAAAAGGCTTTAAACAGTTAACCTTTGGGGTCTGCTAGCTACTTTCTTTTTATACTCACTCCCAAAAGGCTCAATTTGGCCTGAATTACCAAAAAATGGGGGTGTACAGGCAGTTTGTTGCTGTTTGCTTTAATTCTTCTGTTCATTTCCTAAACCGCAGAAAGGTGAAACTTGTGCACCAGACAAGAGATTCCAGATTGTTCTATAGTAGTGTCTTCTATTTTGAATTATTTTGTACAGAACACAAAAAAGAAGACACCAAAATGCTCCGTGTGACCTCAATCAGTAATTTGACTGTTTTGTGTCTTATTTCAGGATATGAAGGTGTGTTCTGCCACATCAACACAGACGAGTGTGCCAGCCAGCCGTGCCTCAACAATGGCAAGTGCGTAGACAAGATCAACTCCTTCCACTGCGAGTGCCCCAAAGGTGAGTGAACATCTGGAAACTTGCAGCTTAATGGGTAAAACAGATAAGTTTTTATTAAATTTAAACACATTTTTTTCCTCAGAAATTTGGCGCAGAAAATGTGCTATAAAAGCGTGGATTATTAACCAATCAGTTACTGAGTTTAGCACACATGGTTTGCAGATTGAATGTTAATGATTTACTTCTAATAGCTTTCTTTGGCTGAACTGGAAGAAGTGGACCAGGCTTTAGAAACATTAGCATATTTGGCGGGCATGAAAGTTTGTGTAAGAGATTAGCGCCAAAACTCGGGGCAGGGATTGGTTCATAGCTGGTAAGCTGGGGGCCATTGTGTTGTGGTTGGAAAGAAAGTTTTTGCTGCACAGTAAAAGCGCAGGGTGGGGCGTGGTCCCGGAGGTGGTGTTGCCGAATGGCTTGCAAGGACTTTCAGCATCCTGGGGAGCCACTTCAGATGCAAATGAGTTTGTCTTGTCCTATTTTTTTTCTTTCTTTTTTTTGTTTTTTTTTTTACATTATTTAGACTGCAGATAAAAACAACATGAGCAATTTAAAAAAAAAAAAATCATACATAATTCTGCATTATCAAAAAAGATTTAATTTGGTCTCACAAAATCCATCTGCAGGATTCTCAGGAAGCCTTTGTCAGGTGGACATTGATGAGTGTGCCAGCACGCCCTGCAAGAATGGAGCTAAATGTACTGATGGTCCCAACAAGTACACGTGTGAATGTGCTGAAGGTACTCTTGCTTCTTATATAGTAAAATCTTGTCATTTCTGTCTCTCTCCTTGTAAATGCAGCATTTGCTAAGTCTTTTCCCTAACTTTCCAGGTTACACAGGACAGCACTGTGAGATTGACATCAATGAGTGCTACTCTGATCCCTGCCACTACGGCACATGTAAGGATGGCCTGGCCTCTTTCACCTGCTACTGCCGCCCTGGATATACTGGCCGCTTGTGTGAGACCAACATCAACGAGTGTCTTAGCCAGCCTTGCAAGAACGGTGGCACTTGCCAGGACAGGGAAAATTCATACATATGCTCCTGCCCTAAAGGCACAGCAGGTGAGACCCCACTTCAGCTCTGACATTCTTCCGGTCATTTTTCTACGTCATATTTTATTTTTCTCAATTCTTACCTCTGATCAACAGGTTTCAATTGTGAGGTGAATCTCGACGACTGCAAGAGCAAGCCCTGTGACTATGGGAGGTGCATCGACAAAATCAATGGCTATGAGTGTGCATGCGAGCCAGGTTACACAGGTGAGCCCTGGGTGGAGTTTTACAGGTGCAGGGGGATGGTCCCCTGAGTTTTTGGGAGGGGTAGGTTAGACAGGTGGCTGGCGGGTCTGCTTTTGTAGAACAATGGTTTCAGATTGCCTGTGTGGGATAGGGGGGTAGAGAGAAAGGGAACACAGCCCCCAAACCTGATATGCCCACAAACATACACACAAAGCACTAACTTTGTTTGCCTTTTGAAAAGACTGTGACGTTGAGCCTGGATAGGCTGTGTAAGGTGATCCTTTAAAAGATAGAGACTGGCCTTTAATCACATGTCTGATGTTTGTTAGAGTGAATTGCATGACACGCCTCACTGATGACTCAGAGTTAAATATTTTCCTCAATTACTTTGCATCTGATTGTCTATCTGTTATGTACCAGATTTTAAAACTTTGGTGATAAAGTCTCATCCCGTCAAGTCGGCTCCTATTGTCTTCCTCCTCTTTTGTGGCCCAATAGAGCCGGTTTTGACTGGTAGTTTCTCTGTGATTATTCCAGAAAAGAGGCAGGAAGGAGGGAACAAGTGTATGTGTGTGCAGGCTGCTGCGAATCCCTCCTCCTCTTCCTCCCCACCATCTTTTTGTGCTCATGGGGTGAGTGTGGAGGGAACAGCAGGACTGAGACACAGAGGGACAGAAGACTATTGTGACTGAAGATCAGGCAGTTGGGCCCTCCCCTCCTGATTGATGAAGAGCATAGGAGGAGGGAGCTGGTTAGGAGAACAGAGAGGCGGGGTGGGTGGGGGGGTTAATTGTCAATCGGCCGTGTGTGAAATGAGTCTGGCCTTCTTACCCTGTAAACAGCCCTGGGTGAGGTTAGTTTTGCGTAGATGGGGGGTGGTGCATGAGTGTGTGTGTGTGAATAGCAAAAGTCTCCCTCTCTACAGGCAGCACCTTCTCTCTCAGATCCAGCTGAAATCCTTTTTCGGGCCTATTCAGCAACAAGGCCCCATGCAATCAATAGAGGAAAGGTAAAAGGGCCTCCAGGGGCCAACAGGCCAGGCGCACACTGGAGCTGCTTCAGCTTCTGCCTATTGAAAGCTGGAGGGATTTTTTTTTCTCTCACTATTGTCCAAAAGCAGCTCAGAGCACCTCATCTCGTGGATTTTGAAAGCTTTAAAGAATACCACACCAGAGAGCAGGTGTTTGGCTCTCATAATGGCCAGTGTAGATATTTATCAAGCCACACCTTTTAAAATGAATTTCTGCCACACTGTTCTAAAATCCTATTTTGTTGTCTTTCAGGCACCATGTGTAACATCAACATTGATGACTGCGCCATTAACCCGTGCCACAATGGAGGCACATGCGTTGATGGAATTAACAGCTTCACGTGCCTCTGCCCAGTAGGCTACAATGATGCAACCTGTCTGTCACAGGTGGACGAGTGTAGCAGCAACCCCTGCATACACGGGCGATGCCAGGATCTCATTAATGGGTGAGCACAGATCCAGTTTTAAAACATCGGCAAAACGAAAGCCAGTTCAAAAAGAAAATATCACCAACTTATTTAATTTCTTCTGAAGCTACAAATGCACATGTGACTCTGGCTGGAGTGGCCAAAACTGCGACATCAATAACAACGAATGCGAATCCAACCCCTGTATGAACGGGGGAACCTGCAAGGACATGACCAGCGGATACCACTGCACATGCAGAGCCGGCTTCACTGGTCAGTTATGATCCCGCTTGTTTCAATCGCTACCAAGAGTCTGCTCTGTTGGTTCATATCTAAATCAAGTGTGTTTTCTAATTTCATTGCTGTAGGACCTAACTGCCAAACTAACATCAATGAGTGTGCCTCCAACCCCTGCCTCAACCAGGGAACTTGCATTGATGATGTAGCTGGCTACAAGTGCAACTGTTTGCTGCCTTACACTGGTATGGAGGGAATTATCTTTTACCCAACAAATTAGACTATTCCCTTGACAGTCAGTGTAGTTTGCTTCTGTCTCAGCTGTGTACACATGCCTAAAGATATAAGGATGGTCTTGCAGTTTCCACACGAAGGGTTTATCCTTTCATATCCTGTGTTATTTGAGAAAACACCACCCAAGAGCTACTAACAGGGTTATGTCTGTTTTTGGCATCTCTGTGTGGAAAGATCTGTTTGTCTGCATTGCAAGGATAACATAGTGTGTGTTTTGGAATAACATGCCACAGCAACTCATATAAGCTGCAAAAGTGGACACCACTCCAAACCCTGGTCCCACTTCCACCACCTCCTGTTTCCTGACTATGATCACACAATAGCAGGAAACAGGAAAGCCCTTCCTGTTTGGTTAAGTCGTCATGGAAATGGATAAGGAAGTGGAATGGAAAATGGGATTTAAAGAGTCATGTTACTTTTGGAATTACATAGTTGACTACACAAATATTGCCAAATTTGGTTTAAGTGTAGTTTAATTTGGTTTAAGTTAGGTTTGGCTGAAGTGCATATATAGTATGTATGAAATATCAGTTTTACTCCTATAAATTGGTGTATAACGTGGAAGTGTAAGCCGATGCAGCTGCTGCATATTGTCAGACTAATGCAAACACTGGTGTTTGTTCTGCTGCAGGTGAAAACTGTGAAACTTTGCTGGCCCCTTGCAAGAACCGACCCTGTAAAAATGGAGGCATATGTAAGGAGGCTGAAGACTACCAGAGCTTTTCCTGCGTCTGCCCCGACGGATGGCAAGGTATATATGGTTTCATATGCATATTCTATACCTGTCCATTACTCCCCCATCCACCAGACTTTGTAAAATATCCCATTTTAATGTTCTTATTATCAACCCAAGGCCAGACATGCGAGATTGATATCAACGAATGCGTGAAGAGCCCGTGCCGCAACAATGCTCTTTGCCTCAACACCATGGGCGGCTATCAGTGCAAATGCCAGCCGGGTTACACTGGCCAGAAGTGTGAGACAGACGTTGATGACTGCAAACCAAGTAAGCCACATACCACAAACATTTACTAGTTCTACCTCCCATCTAAGTGCTCAATAATGAATCGTTATCCTGTACTCTTTTCTTTTTTTCTGTGTTGCAGATCCATGCAGTAATGGAGGTCTGTGCCGCGATGAAGTCAACGGTTTCACATGTACATGTGTACCTGGATTTCGTGGCGGAAGGTGTGAACAGGACATAAATGAGTGCGAGAGCAACCCTTGTAAGAATGGGGCCAACTGCACTGACTGTGTCAACAGCTACACCTGCACCTGCCCTCCCGGCTTCAGTGGTATCAACTGTGAGATCAACACTAATGACTGCACTGACAGGTAGTTTACCCTATCTTTTAATTAAACTCATTTACCAAATAAGCACTGTAATCCTCTAACATTTTTTTTTTCTTGTACTTATGCAGCTCTTGCTTCAATGGTGGCACCTGTGTGGATGGAATCAATGCCTTCACCTGCTTGTGTCTAACTGGATTCACTGGCATCTACTGCCAGTATGATATAAATGAGTGTGATTCCAAGCCGTGCCTTAACGGAGGCACCTGTCTTGACGGTTATGGGACTTACAAGTGCACCTGTCCCCATGGGTACACAGGAGTCAACTGTCAGGTAGGGTTAATCATACAGGACACTACTGTTCTCACATAGTCCCCCAACCTTTTTTTTTTTTTTAACAGTTTTTCAAGCATATTCTTTGATTGTTTCCTTCTTAGAATCTTGTGCGCTGGTGTGACTCTTCCCCCTGCAAAAATGGAGGTTCTTGCTGGCAGCAGGGAGCCTCCTACACATGCCAGTGTCAGACTGGGTGGACTGGTCTGTACTGTGACATCCCAAATGTTTCTTGCGAAGTCGCAGCCAAACAGCAAGGTACAATAATTGACATAGTTTATCACTTCTCTTAAATTCATGGGGAACTTTGAGACTTTGTTGTTCTTACATTGTGTAAGTCCTTCATTTGTCTTTCATTGCAGGTGTTGAGGTTGCTCAGTTGTGCAGGAATTCAGGGCAGTGTCTGGACGCTGGAAACACACATCACTGCCAATGCCAGGCCGGCTACACGGGGAGTTACTGCCAGGACCAGGTGGACGAGTGCTCACCCAACCCCTGCCAGAATGGAGCGACCTGCACCGACTATCTGGGAGGTTACAGTTGTGAGGTAAGGCATAAAATATGTGTTCACCAATCGTCCCTCTTTATCTGTTTTTACTTACACACATTAAAACTGAACTCTTTACAATATTGTTAACTATTGTACAAAAAAACTGGATAGCTTGAATAACAAGAATATACTTATTCTCTTTTCCGTGACAGTGTGTGCCTGGTTACCATGGAGTAAATTGCTCTAAAGAGATCAATGAATGTCAGTCACAGCCCTGCCAGAATGGAGGCACCTGCATCGACCTTGTGAACACCTACAAATGCTCCTGTCCCAGAGGAACACAAGGTCTCTGTCTGGATTTTATATATATATATAAATATATATATCAAAATAAAGTGGTACACATGTTTTCTAACCTGATGTGTGTATCTGCTATAGGTGTCCACTGTGAGATTAACTTGGATGACTGTAACCCCTCCACCGACCCACTTACGAATGAGCCCAAATGCTTCAACCATGGCAAATGTGTGGATCGCATCGGGGGCTACCAGTGTGTGTGCCCACCAGGTTATGTAGGCGAACGCTGTGAGGGCGATGTCAACGAGTGTTTGTCAGATCCGTGTGACCCCAGAGGGTCCTACAACTGCATCCAACTTACCAACAGCTACCGCTGTGAATGTCGTACTGGATATACAGGTACCGATCCAGCAGTACATAAATAGACAGCAAGAGCAAAATGACTTCAAGGGTACCTGACAAATAATTAATGATGGTGTTCTGCAGGTCAGCGCTGTGACAAGGTGTTTGATGGCTGTAAAGGAAGACCCTGCAGAAATGGAGGGACATGTGCTGTTGCCAGTAACACACCTCATGGATTCATCTGCAAATGTCCACCTGTGAGTGCAAATACATTGACTACATGAGCGGCATAAATTAATTTCTATGAAAATAAAAAAAGCCTTGTTTTAAGAAAATCAGAAGATTATTTTACACTGTTTTGCTAGTTTTAAGAACTCTAGTAAAGACAATTTTCTTACCCCATCGGCAAATGCATTTTTTGCTTAAAATAAGATCATTTTACAGGATTTTTGAAACTAAAGACTTAGTTTTATGCAGTTCCTTTTATCTATTGAAAATTTAAAGTAAAGGTTTTTTTAAACCAAATCTAGACCTTTGAAGTTTTTACTGGGAATTAAAGGCTTATATCTAGTGGGGCTATTTTTGCAGCATGTAAAGCAGTCTCTTAAGTGTTTGTTTACTGTGTCTTCTTTATAATCAGTAATAGTAACTATCAACACTGTCCATTTGTATACATCTAGGGCTTCACTGGCTCTTCTTGCGAGTATGATTCTCGCTCCTGTGGAAGTCTGAATTGCAGGAACGGTGGAACATGTGTGTCAGGACACCTGGGCCCACGCTGCTTGTGTCCTTTCGCCTTCACTGGGCATGAGTGCCAGACCCCAACCGACAGCCTCTGCATCTCCAACCCCTGTTACAATGGTGGCACTTGCAACATCACCCCTGATGTGCCGTTCTTCCGGTGCAGCTGCCCCAGCAACTTCAACGGCCTACTTTGTCACATACTGGACTATTCCTTCGTAGGGGGTTTTGGCCGAGACATCACCCCACCCCCGGAAGTGGAGGTTAGCTGTGAGATTCCTCAGTGTGACGAGTGGGCGGGGAACCACATCTGTGACTCGCTGTGTAACAACCATGCCTGTGGGTGGGACGGAGGAGATTGCTCGCTTAATTTTGATGATCCGTGGCAAAACTGCTCCGCTGCACTGCAGTGCTGGCGTTACTTCAATGACGGAAAGTGTGATGGCCAATGTAACAGCCCAGGGTGTCTCTATGATGGCTTTGATTGCCAAGGACAGGAAGGGCAGTGCAAGTAAGTTTGAAAGTTGAGAAAATTAATTTCTGTGGATTTGTCACAGGGTCGCTCTTAAATCAGAATATTAACACTGTCTTTTTCTTTCTTCCCATCAGTCCTCTCTATGACCAGTACTGTAAAGACCATTATGCTGACGGCCACTGCGATCAGGGCTGCAACAACGCAGAATGCGAATGGGACGGTCTTGACTGTGCCAACAACATGCCAGAGAAGCTTGCTGATGGACATTTAGTTCTGGTGGTTCATATTCCACCAGAGCATCTTAAAAACCGCTCTTCATCCTTCCTGAGAGAGCTCAGCAGCGTTCTCCACACTAATGTGGTGTTCCGCCGTGACACCAAAGGCGAGCCCATGATCTTTCCTTACTACGGCAATGAACAAGACCTGGTTAAACATAGCATGCTGAAACGCTCCGCAGATGGCTGGCCAGAGTGGGCATCAAAGCCGGCCAGTGTTTTGGGTCAGGTGAAGGAGAGTGTGTCCTCGATTGGCAGCTCACGAAAACGCAGGGAGCTGGATCCGGTGCAAGTGAAAGGGTAGGAAGAGGGCATATGAGTAACATTTTAATCAACAAAAGGATTTGCATTTGGATTACAGAAAAGTGTTAAAACTTTATTTTCCTATCTATTTCTGCTCTAAAGGTCCATTGTGTACCTGGAGATTGATAACCGCCAGTGTTACCAGCAGTCTACCGAATGCTTCCAGAGCGCAACAGATGTGGCTGCGTTCCTTGGAGCCCTGGCCACCAGTGGGAATCTTAATGTTCCCTATATTGAAGCTGTCACAAGTATGTAATCATATCCACTGCTTTACCTCTTTTGTGTGTAAATATACATAAACACATACTGAATATACATTAAAAAAAGAAGTCACAGGATTGAAATACTAAGTTATTCATGGTGAATCTAACTATTTTTCTAGGTGTAAAGCCGACCCCCAGCACTCCAGAGCTCTACCCCATGTATGTAGTGTTCCTGGGGTTGGCTGCTTTGGGTTTCATCTGCCTGGGTGTTGTGGTGTCCCGTAAGCGGCGACGAGAACATGGCCAGCTTTGGTTTCCTGAGGGATTCAAAGTATCGGAGCCCAGCAAAAAGAAGCGCAGGGAGCCGCTGGGAGAGGATTCTGTTGGACTTAGGTAAGTAGTAGAATAGTGTAGGAAGTGCTTGTGCATTTTCAAATTACGTTTTTACCACAGCATTTCTATTTGATGCAGCACAGGTAGTTTAATTTTCCACCTCTCTTAATTGTTTAACAGACCTATGAAAAACTCTGACATCAATCTTATGGATGATAATCAAAATGAATGGGGTGATGATGATCCAGACTGCAGGCGCTTCAGGGTAAAATGAGCAGTTGGCCTTTTCTTCTTTAAATAACTTAACCGAATGGCCTGAATCACTTGTGCCAGTACTGACCGTGCGATGACTGTTATGTGTTTCAGTTTGAGGAGCAGGCCATGTTGGATTTGAGCGATCATCCTGACCAGAGGAAATGGACGCAGCAGCACCTGGATGCAGCTGACCTGCGGATTGCATCCATTGCTCCTACGCCTCCTCAGGGAGAGATAGAGAATGACTGCATGGATGTAAATGTCAGAGGACCTGGTGTGTACACAAACAAGCAAGACATTGATAAGAATGTCAGCCATTCTTAGTTTTTTCATTCTATAATTGTTATAGAGTAAGAACTTATTATCCTCTTCTACCTTCCCTTTTCAGATGGTTTCACTCCCCTGATGATCGCCTCCTGCAGCGGCGGAGGACTGGAGACTGGCAACAGTGAAGAAGAAGAGGATCCATCTGCAGAAATTATCTCTGACTTCATTTACCAGGGCGCCAACCTCCATAACCAGACCGATCGCACCGGTGAGACTGCCCTCCACCTGGCAGCCCGTTACGCCCGCTCAGATGCCGCCAAACGTCTTCTGGAGTCCAGCGCCGACGCCAACGTTCAAGACAACATGGGACGCACACCGCTTCATGCTGCTGTGGCTGCAGATGCACAGGGGGTGTTTCAGGTACCAGCATGCTCTCCTAGTTTCACCTCTGTTCAGGCCTTTTGTCCAGCAGATCAAATCATTTAACTTAAGTGTTTTCTTCTCCCAGATTTTAATCAGAAATCGCGCCACTGATCTTGATGCCCGCATGCATGACGGAACAACGCCACTGATCTTAGCTGCCCGATTGGCGGTTGAGGGAATGGTGGAAGAGCTTATCAACTGCCATGCTGATGCTAACGCCACTGATGATTCTGGTAGTTAAAAGTTTTATCAGACTGTCAATACTTATCCTCACAAATGCCTCATTGTGCTGAGAGCTATGATTATAAACCTTTTCAATCTGCAATGTCACTGCAGGTAAATCTGCTCTTCACTGGGCTGCAGCTGTAAACAACGTGGAGGCTGCTATTGTGCTTTTGAAAAATGGTGCCAATAAGGACATGCAAGATAACAAGGTGTGTGAAATTATGAATATAATAGTGTTAGTGAAGGTGTTTTTTTCTCCTATTGAGTTCATGTACTACTTCAAAATCTTTCTTTCTTTTATTGTATTTTAGGAGGAGACACCATTGTTTCTCGCAGCCCGTGAAGGAAGCTTTGAGACAGCAAAAGTCCTCCTGGAGCACTTTGCCAACCGTGAGATCACTGACCATCTGGACCAGCTGCCCAGGGATATAGCCCAGGAACGTATGCACCATGACATTGTCCGTCTTCTGGATGAGTACAACGTCGTTAGGAGTCCTGGGATCCACAGCGCCCCTCTCAGCACCTCCACCCTCTCCCCTCCACTTTGTTCCCCCAATGACTATCTGAGCAACCTGAAGCCGACCCATTCTGTCAAAAAGGTTCGAAAACTTAGTGCGGGTGGAAAAGGTGGGAAGGATGGGGGCAAAGATAGTAGGGTGAAAAAGAAAAAGTCACTTGATGGGAAGGGTAACTTGCTAGACACATCAGCTGTTCTCTCCCCAGTTGATTCCCTCGAGTCCCCCCACGGCTACTTGTCAGATGTGGCCTCTCCTCCCATGGCATCACCCTTCCAGCAGTCCCCCCCTATGTCTTTAAATCAGCTACAAGGGAATGGGGACTCCCATACGGGCCAGATGAGCATGGGTAAGGATATGGGTTGCATTTCTTTTGACCCCAACCCACCCCGTCTTTCCCACATGCCTGTGTCCAGCCCTGGCACCCAGGGCACAACATCCATAGGTGTCAGCAGAGGAGGTCAGTGTGACTGGGTATCCAGGATGCATCGTGGTGTAGGCCAGCAAGGAAGCTTCAGCCAAGGGCCACCCATGACACACAACATGATGGGTGGCCTGCATGGTGTCAGTACTGCCACTTTGTCTCAGATAATGGGCTACCAGAACCTGCAGACCAGCCACCTCGGCTCTTCATCACACATGATGCAGCAAGCTCACCCCCGGCAACTCCAACACCAGAACTCCAACTCCACCACAGCTGTCCAAACTCTCAACCAGAGCTTTCCGAATGTTGAGCTGAAAGGTTCTGACATGCAACAAAACAGTGGCTCGAGCCGTTCAGTGCCAATCCACACAGTGATGCCGCAGGAGACGCAGATGCTTGGAGCTCAGTTTCTTACTCCCCCTTCTCAGCATAGCTATTCAGGCCCCATGGACAACACACCCAACCACCAGCTACAGGTGCCTGAGCACCCATTTCTAACCCCTTCCCCTGGTTCTCCTGACCAGTGGTCCAGCTCGTCCCCACATTCCAACATGTCAGATTGGTCAGAGGGCATCTCAAGTCCACCCACTAGTATCCACTCACAGATGAATCTAATCCCAGACCAGTTTAAGTAGAGACTTGTAAAATGAACTGAACCCTTAGGGACAGCAGATAAACCGTGAATACAAAGTTCTCAAGAAAGAAAGTCACAAACGTGTCTCAAGACTGAGTATGCCCATTTTTGTTATCAGTTTTTATACTAATGAGAGACATTTTAGTTATTTTGTATTTATTTATGTGGGTTTTTTTTTTTTGTTGATCTGAAAGATAAAGATGATGATTTTATATTTATGTTGTTTTTTTTTGTTAATTATTTGTTTTATTATGTATAAGAACATTAGAAACTGTTAAAAAGGAATGTATATCAGAAAGAAAGTCTCCTAGATGCGTACACTGGTTATTTATTTGTCTTATGTTGATATATTCACTGGATTTATTTGGATCTTTTGGCGCATCAATTTTCACAAATTTATTTTTGGGTTTCGCATTGCTTTGTTTGTACAAATTTCTTCTCAACTTTTATAGAATATTTTAAAATTTCAGTATTATATTTTAACCTCATCCCTCTTTTCAAAGGTAACATGTTTTGTTAGTGAACTACATTTCACTGAGTCTTATCACTGAGTCCGTGTTGGAAATTGATTTTAATATATTTATGTAAAGCGTCATCTATTCGAATGTTGCTTGTTACACTGTCCTGTAAGTGAGATGGGGAACGTTTGAGATTCTTGGACCTTTTTAAGCACAGAATAAATATCCCTTGTAGGCTGAGAGATGCTGTTCAGACTGAGTAGAAAAGTGTTCAATTAATTTTAAGTCTATTTTTTATTGAATTGTGGTCTGGGCTGGTGCTGAGTAACTGATTTGTGATAAATTATGAGATAAAGATTGCCTCTTTGTTTCATTTTGCCTTGCAAATCCCTGATATGGTTACTGTGTTTAACCTGTTAAGTGTTAAATTGCAGACCTGTTGTAGAATGTTGAGAAACTACATTTGCCACAGTTTTAAAGTTCTTGTGTCTTTCTTGTTTTTCTTAAGAAAAGCAATGTATTTGTGAGATTTCTTGTAAAAATGTCTTCACAGAGGAAAACATTGTTTGTAGAAAAAAACGGGACCTTTGTTTGTTTAACGGCATCACCTGCACTTTGTAAAGGAGTGTGGTTTAAGGTGTCTAAATGTCATGTTTTATAAACTAATCCAGAGTTAAAGATGTTTTTAAGAAAAGAAATTTGAATCTTCATGCACAGTTCTAGTTTGCAAAGAAATATTTCCTGATAAAATTGTTTTGTAAAATTGTGATGATTCAATAAAAAGCTACTGTTAAATTTTAAAATACACCTCTTTCTTGATTTAATGGTTTTTTTTTGTTTGTTTCTGAGACAGTGTGTGGCTGACCTCAATACGTACACGTCAGTTTTAATTTTTCCAACTGAATACAACAACAGGTGGCATTGTAAAGTATGAAACAATAGAGGGTAACAGTTTCTTGTGGTGAGAAAAAAATGATGCAGAAACACTGCAGGTCATCTATCCATCTGTTTTCTATGCCTGATTCATCCTATTCAGGGTCACTGGGGGCATGGGGCCTGTCCCAGCTCACATCAGCCAAGAAATGGGGAAGATCCCAAAAAGGTTGCTGGTTCACTATCTAGTCACAGAAAAACAAACATGCATGCTACTGCAGTTGAAATGTTAGATATAAGTAAATGTGTGAATGGCACCACTGCTGTTTGGGCATTACTGCTGGACAGTATTCCCCATACTACTTATTTTAAGATATGTTTGAGGTGTAAATGGGAATATATTGTGAATTCAATATGCACCTAATATTGCTTTAAGACTTTTTCTTTCAATAGAACTGTTTGTCCTCTTCTTGTCTTAAAGTCAAAAGAAAGGGTGATCACTGTGCTCACACTGTCTGCTTAACCTCCCCCCCCTCTGCATCTGCACCCACTACATGTTCTCCGATATTATGGCTTGTTAGGGCCATTTGAGGAATTAAATTATGGGATTTTTCCCAGAAAAAAAGTCAGAATTTCTGACTTTATAAAGTCAGAATAATAAAGTAACAATGCACAATTATGCTGGAGCAGATATATGCTTGTTTTAATATAGGATAACTATTTTGTAAATGTAAAATACAAATTTATATCATACATCAAGTTTCAACTTACAACCACAGAGTATATTAATTTTTGTCCAGATCACCTAACAATATTGCAATTTGACGAATAAAGAAATTCTAAAAAGAAAGCAGACGCAACAATTTATTTTCGCACATGCTCTTCTCCATAAGCTCAATTGACATTTTTAAATTGCCTACAATACCCACTTTGTATTTATATTTGTACAGCGTGTACAGGATATGGTCCTGTTGAATATGTGGTTAGCTCAGTTTATCTTTTGCATGATCCTCTGAAGTTATAGCTTCCACTTTTTTAAGGGTCATGTGTGATTTAGCAGGAATGAAACATTTACCTTTTAACGTCCGGTATGCATCCTTTGTAACTGGAGCAATATCGACCCCTTCTGGTCATGCCTTTAAGGACAATCCTTTAGCTTGTCCATGATAAATGTGCAGAATGAATTTGTGTCATCATGGTTTGAGGTCTTATGCCATGTAATAGATAATTAAGTCATATAAGTCACAATTCATCCATAAGATTGCTTCTGTTCAACCATCTATGCCAATGTTAATATTTCTAAATACATTAATTGTTAAATAAGTATAGTATTAAGTAAGTATTTTTTAGACTTATTTTTGTACTCTTCTTAACCTTGTTTAGGCCATTTGTATCAGGGGCAATAAAATCTTTATTTTGGATAGAACATTTTATAGATGTTTATTAATTATTTAATATGTTTAATAAGTACTTTAATAAGTATTTGTTCTGATTCCTAAATTATTTCCTGATGTTGTGTGATACTGTTAGCTTTGTGTTACCTAACAACAGGGGTCAATTCTTGGTTTATTGTTATTTGACAAATATTCAGACACACTATCACTGTTATAGTGATATATATATATATATATATATATATATATATATATATATATATATATATATATATATAAAAAAAACAAAACTCGTTCCTCACCCTCCGTGGGTGGTGTCCCTTCTAAGCTCGGGTCCTCTACCAGAGGCCAGGGAGCTTGAGGGTTCTGCGCAGTATCTTTGCTGTTCCTAACACTGCACTTTTCTGGACTGAGATATCTGAGGTTGTTCCGGGGATCTGCTGCAGCCACTCTTCCAGTTTGGGGGTTACTGCCCCGAGTGCTCCGATCACCACGGGCACTACTGTCACCTTCACCTTCCAGGCCTTCTCCAGCTCCTCTCTAAGCCCTTGGTATTTCTCAAGCTTCTCGTGTTCCTTTCGCCTGATGTTACCATCACTTGGTATTGCCACATCCACCACCACGGCTTTCCTCTGCCCTTTGTCTACCACCACGATGTCTGGTTGGTTTGCCATCACCATCCTGTCTGTCTGTATCTTGAAGTCCCACAGGAGCTTTGCTCTGTCATTTTCCACCACCTTGGGAGATGTTTCCCATTTTGACCTTGGGGTTTCCAGCCCATACTCCACACAGATGTTTCTGTAGAGTATGCCCGCTACTTGGTTATGGCGTTCCATGTATGCTTTCCCTGCCAGCATCTTACACCCTGCAGTTATGTGCTGGATTGTTTCCGGTGCTTCTTTGCACAACCTACACCTTGGGTCTTGTCTGGTGTGGTATATCTGGGCCTCTATTGCTCTGGTGTTCAGAGCCTGCTCCTTTGCAGCCAGGACGAGTGCCTCTGTGCTGTCCTGTAGGCCAGCTCTCTCTAGCCATTGGTAGGACTTCTTGAGATCAGCCACTTCAGTTATGGTTCGATGGTACATCCCGTGTAGGGGCTTGTCCTCCCATGATGCTTCCTCCTCCAGCACCTCTTCACCTTGCCATTGTCTGAGGCATTCACTGAGTACGTCATCCGTTTGGGCCTTGTCCTTGATGTACTCATGGAGCTTGGCAGTTTCGTCCCGGATAGTGGCTTTCACACTCACTAGTCCTCGGCCTCCTTCCTTACGGCTTGCGTACAGTCTCAGGGTGCTGGATTTGGGGTGGAACCCACCATGCATGGTGAGGAGCTTCCTCGTCTTAACATCTGTGGTCTGTATCTCTTCCTTTGGCCACCTTATTATTCCTGCAGGGTATCTGATCACTGGCAGGGCGTAGCTGTTTATTGCCCGGGACTTGTTCTTGCCATTGAGCTGGCTTCTTAGGACCTGCCTTACTCGCTGGAGGTATTTGGCTGTTGCCATTTTCCTTGTAGCCCCTTCGAGGTTACCATTTGCCTGTGGTATTCCAAGGTACTTGTAACTGTCCTCAATGTCTGCTATTGTTCCTTCTGGGACTGAGACCCCTTCTGTGTGGACTACCTTGCCTCTTTTTGTCACCATCCTCCTACATTTCTCAAGCCCGAATGACATCCCGATGTTGTTGCTGTAGATCCTGGTGGTGTGGATCAGGGAGTCTATGTCCCGCTCGCTCTTAGCGTACAGCTTGATGTCATCCATGTAGAGGAGGTGACTGATCGTAGCTCCATTCCTGAGGCGGTATCCGTAGCCAGTCTTGTTGATTATTTGGCTTAGGGGGTTCAGACCTATGCAGAACAGCAGTGGGGACAGCGCATCTCCTTGGTATATTGCACATCTGATGGACACTTGGGCAAGTGGCTTGCCATTTGCCTCGAGAGTATATATATATATATATATATATATATATATATATATATATATATATATATATATATATATATATATATGTGTGTGTGTGACATAAATTATGACAGTATGACGCAGACCTTTTGAGCAGCTGTAACCTTATTGACAAATTTGTTTTGCTTTTGCTGCGTTTGGATTTCATTTTCTCTTAAGTCAAGAGCCCATTTGACAGTTTCATGGGTTCACGGCAGTATCGTCCAAAATTTAAATGAACCCTATTTCTTTTAAAGTAACCTCAGAACGTATACTTCAAGACCTATGAAACAGTGCCCATGCTATAGATAAAAAAAACAACCAAACAAAAGAAAAACATGTAACATCCAAACATAAGTAAGTCTTTCTTTAGTGAAAGATTTACTGTGGTTTCAGTGATTTGGTTGAACAAGTCATATTCTTACCTAATAAGAGTTTATTATTCCATGAATGGCAAATATTCAGACTAAATAATCATATATCGTTTCAGATCAACTCAGTCCCGACCCGGCCCCCTTTTTCTCGGTTTATAGCGCCCTCTGTAGGCAAACACGCGTCATGCATGTGAGCGAGCTGAAGGAAACACCCGTCCCCATAGAGACAGGCTCCCACAACAGGGCTGCTCGGCACCGTTAAACCCTACAGTCCCCGGTCAGAGGCGATGACAGCTTCAGTATGAGCCAGCTATATTTTCTCTTCTATCGTTTCCTCAAAATCAGACTTCCGGATGCTTGCCAATCAGATTTTTTATTATTGGATTAACGACCATCAGCCACCGGCCGAAGCTTCATCCTGACAGGCCGGAGATTTGTGTCGCTGGACAGGGAGGAGTCTGTTATTCTGCCGTTAGCTGAAGCCAGGCTGAGGCCAGCATGTTGTCTGAAAGCTGAAGCTGCGACGAGTGTCCAAATGTGCTCTTAGAAGTGAGTATTTATTACATTAGCTGCCTTAAATTTAATTTCGTGACGTGCTTAGCCAGCCAACCGAGACCGTGAACTCAGCGGTGCTACGTTAATGTTTAGTCAGTAATTGGTCGTTCTGATTATCGACCTGCTCCAGCTAGAAAATAACAAACACCTCCCGTCGGATACCCTATATAGTCCAGCCACACTCGGTCATAAAAAAACAACAACACACAGCTGTGTTAGTTGGTGTAAAAGTACACCAATCAGCGGATATAAAGGCGGATATACAGACGTGCGAATTATAATGAATGACAGCAGGGACAAAGAACCCGGACAAGGTGAGTTCATGTGTTGTGTTTTTTGTCATCAGCAAACCAAGTGAGCAGGGCCTCGCTTGTTCTTAATGTCGATGATGTAACCGGAGTCTAACAGCAATAACGTGTTTGTGTCTCCGTGGAGGATGGATGTGAGTGCTGGAAGGGACAGCACCTGGAGGAGAACAGCAGCAGCAGCTGACGATGATAACGATGGAGGAGGAGGAGGAGGAGGAGGAGGAGGAGAAGGCGTGGAGGCTCAGGTTGTACCTCTTGAGCTTTATGACTCTGCAAGGGCCAAAATAGAAGCAAATCTCCGCTGGTTATTTGCCAAAGCCTATGGCATAGGTAAGTCTTTGTCTTGAGTTTTCCTTGCATAACTGAGACCTCACTGGCGCAAATATCCACTGCTTTCTTGTGTGACTCTTTTGTGCTCTTAAGTGGATAAAATGTGATTTTTTTTTTCTGATAATATATTAGCAGCTGTGTATGTTGTGATATAAATGATGATGGTGCATTAGCTGCATTGTCTCTTTGAATCTTCCATCATGTCCCAAAAAGAGAAAAAACAAAGCAAAACATGCCTTTTAAAAGCAGTACATGAAAAGACCAAATAACTTTTTTTCTTTAACCAGCATTAATTCATATAATTGCAGCAAACCCAATATCTACAGCATATTGCTGCATGTATATTATTAACTTAGACTTTGCTCTCTTAAGTCAAATTCATATTAGTTGTAAATAATACAAGCTCTGAATGTAAAGTCTAAACTGTGCAGGAGTGGATTAAAAAATGACATCACGTTTTAATGAGTTTTTAATGTGGTAGTTTGTAATTATTAGATAGTTTAAAGGTAAAAAGCTATGACATATCAGCATGGATGAAAAATGGACTTGTATAAACAAAAAATATTAGCCACAACCTTGTAACAGCTCTTCAAATGTAAGATATGGATGCTTTTATTAGTACTTTGAATGAGATGCAATGGGAGTAGAGGGCAAATATCACTGCCCATTTGCACTGATTAATCGTATGTTACTTTTGCAGTGATATATATGTGTGTGTGTCTTACAGGAGTATCTGTAAATGAGTACAATTTTACTGTGGCCTTTTTTCCACTATGGCACATGTAGCATGGCAGCAAAGTATTTGAGACCCTCATATTTGTCAGTGAAAACGTAGGCTGACATCTCATGATCACGCTTTAATACACAGGTCAGTAGCCTTGCTGGCTTTGATGAGATCTGTTAAAACATTAAAATGATTGCTCTACATAGCCAGGCTGTGAGTAAATGTCTGGAAATTACCCATTCAATGTGGGTTTTTATGTCACTGTTCCCAAGAAGGATGAACATGAGGTCAGCTGAGCAGTTCGTACACTCCAGGAAGTCTCTGTATTTTTTTATTTATTTTTTATCAGCATGACAATGAAGCATTTGGAAGGAGATACTGAGGCGGCTTCTGAGTTATGGAAAACTCATTATGACCACATCAGTTTTTATGAGTCAGACAAACTGCAGTGCCGTCTTTTTAGTTGCATTAGACGACTCAGTAAATTGAATATAAAACTGAATGCAATTACTTGTGAATGAAAAATGTACAATTCTATTTTAAATATTTTAAAACACTTTCAGAGATGCAGCTTATTTTTTTATTGCAAAGACGCAACATTCCCAAGCTGGAAAAACAAGGGTTAAACAAAACCATTAAGACCAGTATCTTGTTTTGATTCTTCAGCATGAGTCTCAAGTAGCTTCAGCTCTGTTTCGCTGCCTTTGTATTCAACACAGCGGTCTTTTGGGTCAGACATCAGGTATCATTAATAAACACCAAACTAACAGACTTCTTGCCCTTTAATCTGATCGACTCCTGCTTACGTTATTTTCCCGGAGACCTTTTAGTTTTCTAGTTTTCTTATCAACTAACATTATCCTTCTGAACTTACTACCTGGTGTTAATATTCAATAACTTGATGTAAAACCAAGAATCAATGATTTGCTATTATTGTACAGAAAGGACATTTTTAAAATTGTTTTTTTCTTGAAAAATCACTGAAATAATAATTTGACTCATGTTTTCAGAAACAGTTAATTGTGAAAAAGAAAATAGGTTATTTCAAATGTAATATTATCATTCCCTGAAATTATTTATTTTATGTCATTTGCATAATTACAGCAATTAGATGAAGATTTGCACATGTGTGATATTGCATCCCAAAATATGGACTCTTTAGTGAAACAGGTTACCTCGAGGGTATTATAAGCCACGTTTCTGTTTGCTTGTTGTTGTTGTTTTTCCTGTGATACAGCAAGAATCATTCATTTCACATGTACATTTACATTTAACACGAGTGTCCGGCTGATACCATGTAATTAACAGCAATCATCAAGCACAATTAGATGCCCAAGATCACCTGTGAGGAATTCAGAAATGACCAGGATTTAAATCCTTCGGTCAAAATTCTGTGATGTTGGAAGGCATAACTGAATAGAGATAATTACATCACATTGTATATTATCACTCAATCTGCTCAGAGCAGTGTAATAATAAACTCCTTGTTTGCCCTAAAAATGTTGCGTTAGGTTTTGCACAATTTGCACAATTTGAGCAAAATAGACTCACATTCCCCTGGTTAGAGTTGGGGTGTAGACACACAGATGCAGCAGTGCTGGGAGAACTATGTTGTCTTTGTACTGGTGTAAAAGTCAGCACAGCCTGTCACATGTTTAAGTGTTTAATGAGATTGGACCTGAAGGCTGGTGTCTTGTTCAACACAGCCTGTTTGTTTAGACTCACAGCAAGTTATTTAATGGCCTTTGGAGAAACCCTGAAATGTTTTCTAAATGCTGTACAAGAATAGAAGACATTTTAATTCTACAATATTTTGTGTATATACAGCATAAATTGTCATGTTTTAAAGTTTGAAGTGGAATGCCAATTGACAGGTATTTCACAGACATGCAAGCAAAGTTATCTGGATTATTGTGAGTTGAATATTTGTTTTAGCTCGTGGCCTGTCAGTTAATGTCAAAGCTTCAGTTCAAACAAAACCAAATTAAATGCATAACCTAGTTATTTACGGAGCATAAACAGAATGCATCGTTAGTTTCTGTTTTACAGCTTGTGCAGTAATGGATTTTCAAAGGTCAGAGCTGACATGGACATATTGGATCCCATTTTGGAGTGAATAGATTGACCTAACTGATGCGCAAAGATATGTAACCCTTTGAAATTTGATGCAGTTCAATCAAGATGTACTAAGGAGAAACTGTTTGTCGTTGAAACTTGAACTAGCAGTGAAATACAAATGTTAAACAGTCTCAAGATTCATTTTTTTTTTAGGTATTTCTGTAGTGTTGAGTCTAATATGTAATCTATAGTTATACTGATGCATTACATTATAATACTGACACATTTGTAATTAAGAAAAAATATCAGTTGGCTGTTTTATTGTTAGATGTATATGCGACATGTAGTGATATGCGTTACATTCCTACTTTGAAAGCTTTAAGTACCTTTAACAGAAGAACCTGGACAGTTGGGTTCACACTTTTCCTTATTTTGAGTTTATGGTTGAGACTATCAGGTGGATCTATATGTGCGTCAGTGTAAAGGCAGCGCTTTCTCAGGACGCGGTGTTGAGGAGGTTTCTCCATTAAGCCGTTTTATTGGATGGAGGAAATTCCCTTTCCATTGCACCCTTCACAGGCTGACAGCCCCGCCTTGTCAGTCAGCAAGATCTCTGTGGGTCAGTCTGACCTCATCTTAGAAGGAAAAGGAACAAAGACTTAAACGCACACACGAACTCTGTTAATTACCTTCACACTCTCACACATGCTCACCAGGGTGGGCTTGGATGCTTGGATCAGGTGGCTAATACATATCTAAGGAGTATTAACAGCTACGATTAGATGCAGCACCTCTCTGCATCCCCTTCAGTTCTTCCCACCAAACACACACCTCCTGATGTCAAGGACCATAAAATGATCCAGTGAGCAGGAGATGGGACTGCATCCCAGCCCCCAGCCACCCCCCATCCTCACCCCGCCTCCTGCCATGCTGGCATTCTCTATCATCATCCAACCAGCGAGGATGTGGGGGCATTCTGGGATAGCTGAGTCTGCCAAAGTGTCAGGCCAGAGAGCGTTGAAGGACTGGAGGAAATCAATGCAGATCAAATCAGATCCAGTTGTTATACGATGAGTAATTTCCAACATAATGTGAGATTCCTGTGTACATATGGCTGAGCTTCATCAGCAGAATAGCAGAGTGAGAAATGAAGTGCACGTAGACGGTGCCAAGAATGCAGTCTGTTGTAAAGCAGCGCAGCTGAGGTCTTCGCAGCATCCTGTAGTTGTTCTCCAAGCCTGCTGTGTTTGTGTTTTCCACTGATGAATGCCCTATTTTGTCAGTTCATCTGATCAATATTGCCTCTAATATAAAACTAAAAAAAAAAAAAAAAAAAGCCTTTAAATTCTTTCAAAGCAGTAGGCATGGGAGCAAGAATGATGTGGTATTCTTTTTTTTTTTAACCTTTTTTTTTTATATCAATTTGGTTTTGGTGTCCGTTTTTATTATTCGTACAAGAGACAATTAAACTCATTGTTTTTGTTGCTGAAATCTGGAGGTTTGTGAATTGATGGACACTGAAAATGTGGATAATTGCCTCTCAGAATTATCTGTGTACAGAATAGCCCTGGAAGCCTTCCAGCACGTTTCAGTTGTTTTTTGTGGGCAAGTTTATGGCAAGTTGAACGAGAAAACAGCTCAGCACAATTAAATAGGTGCCTGTCTGTCTGGCAGACTGTGAGGCTGGCTCTGTTGTCAGAGGACATTTTGGGACATACACTCGTTCACATTCTACAAAGAAACAGATGAAAAGATTGGTGCATTTCTCTTTGTACATTTTCTTCTTTAGAGGAGAAACTGTTCGTGCAGGCAAACCAGCAGCTTTCTTTTGTAGAAAGGTTAAAAAGAGCATTACTAATGAACTTACTCTATATTCTGTTTATTTTATCGTCTTTATATTAAGCTTTAAAGTTATTATTTATTATGACAGTTTTTTAAACTTTAAAAAGAGCCATTACATCTTTTTACTGGCCTTTCCAGCATGAATTCCAAACCAAAATAATCATCTCCGAACTCGAAATCGATCCTCTCATTTTACATACTGTAAAACAAATTGATTAGACAAATCTAATGAATACTGACTCGTGACATGATTAGCAAAGCAAGATTGCAAAATAGTTTCACTTTTGCATTAATCAGTATTACATTGACCCAACCGGTTGCAAACTCTCTCCCTCTCCTTCTCAGGTTTTCTAGTATCTTTGTTTCTGGTGTTTTCTGCTTACGTCTCTACAGAACATGTTGGAAGGTAAATTTTGAGTGTGCTGCAGGACTTAACTCTGGATTAACATGTCGGAGGCAAATAAAAATAGCTTCCCCATGTCTGTGTCCATGAGCAAGGAAAAAGCAGAGTGCCCGGGACAGCACCATCAGCTTAAGCATCATCACTAAGTCTTGTTAGCTCATTGACTTAAAGCCTCTATTCCACAAGGCAACTGCCTGACTTGCTGTTCAACGTCTGACTTTATCTCAGTGCCGTGGTGTGACACTGGTTTCTTTTTTGACCATCCCGGCTTAGAACTTGAAAGTCTGCACATTGGGAGCTCGTCTGTTACGTAATGTAGAGAGACATTGGTTGGACACGTGTGCGCATGAGGATCGTTTGAGTGTGGATGTGTCCGGGGATTTGTTGTTTAATAAAAAGACTGTAAAAAACTGTAAAAAAAAAAAAAAAACGCTTGCTGCCATTGTACCTTTTTCTCCAGTGAGGTTATAAACAGTTCAACAATACCTACACTTAAGCTTCCCATTATTCCTTTTTCCAGAACACATCCCTGAAGATTTAAGAGACCCATTTTACACGGACCAATATGAGCAGGAACACATCAAGCCCCCCATCATCCACTTGCTGCTGTCTGGAGAGCTCTACTGCCGTGTGTTTGGACTCATCCTTCACACTGAGCTGGCTGCCTCACTTCAGAGCCACCAGTCTGTCATCCAAACCCTGTCCAGGAAAGGCATCTATGTTCTGGAGACCGACAACACACCTGTGTCTGATTTGGATCTCATCTCATCGCCCATCAAAATGGTTAGTCCTACACTTAGTTTTATGCCAAGAATATAATTATTTTAAGAACAAATAAGCTTATTAAAATGGGCTGGCTGCAGGGTTTCAAGCAGCTGTGTGATACTGGAGGTTTTTGCCATCTGCGTATCTGAATTTATTTTCCAGCTTTAACTTCTTCAGTGATGCTTTGATTAAATTTGCATTTTTTGAAACAGAGTTACACACATTCATACCTGAGATGCGCACAGCGGAATGATTATTGTTAGTACAGCATTAAACTTGCACCAAACAGGAGTGTATCATGTGGAGACTTTAGGAGTCTTATAGCCTTGGGAAATAAAGTGTTTTCTGGTTTATTTATTCAGCTTTTTTATATAAATGTATCAGAATGTGGTTCAGCTCTCAGTAGTTTAAGAAGCATAAGTGGATATCAATTACATCACATTTTCTTTTACAATCTCTTTAACTTGTTTTGGCTGTAAATGTTAAGTAATAATGTTTTCTTGCTTCCCTAAGAAGTGAACGAAATTATTTTTCTTTCACTTTAATTTTTGGTGCTGACATTCTCTACCTAAAACCTTTTCTGTTTTTGTTTGTTTGTTTCTGATTAGGAACTTCATACTTGATTTAACCCTTTTAAATCTGAAACGTCAAATGAAGGTTAATAGAGTTTCTTCTTTTTTTTTTAACATTTGCAAAGTGGAAAATTCAGCAGCTGGCGAGCACGGCATTTCCTTGTGAAGGTTTTTAGGGACCAAATACAGAAAAAAGGGAGTGAATATTGGACTTCCATTCACCAGCACTCCAGAAGCAAGAATTCACATGATTGTTAAAGTTCTTGCTTGTTTTCTGAATGCGACCGTTTGGTGTTTCAGCTCATCCAATTTATGTGATGTAGCTAAACGCCTCTTACCATCTAGTAATCACCTAATTTGTGATAGTTTTCTGGTGTTAATATAAGACAAGAGTGATGGAATAAATAATTCACAAGGAGAAGTGGCAGTTTTGGAGGGTTTAGAGTCAGCAACTAAAATATTAATAATTCAAAATGTGTAGCTCTTCTTTTTTTTTGATTCAGTATAAACCCACTCTGTAGAGAGGGCTGTTATCTTATAAACCTAACCCTTCAGGGATTATTAGAGTTCTGTTGAACTGAACTGAATTAGATCTCAGAAGGGTTCTGAAAACATGATCTGAGCTGGGGGATGAGCTGCAGTTGAGGCTGTTACTCAGAATGAGAAAGTAAATTAACATGGTTTTTGCTTAAGTGAAACACTCAGTATCCTGTCATATTATAAACTAATGGAAGTATTTGGACATTGGTATGCAGTCTGAGAAAATGTCTAGAAAAGTAAACGGCTAGACCCAGACTTTGACTTCATACATTATACCTAAATCTAGTTAGTAGACTAATGATTCTGAAATGGATTATATTCAGGAATTATCCAAGAAGAGTAATTATTATCATCATGTCAAAGTCTTAATACTGATATGAATCTTTTAATGCATTCAAAGATAACCGAATCTCTGTCCTCCCAGAGCGCCCACATCCATCTCATTGATGCTCTCATGATGGCCTACACAGTGGAGATGATCAGCATAGAGAAGGTGGTGACCAGTGTCAAGCGCTTTGCAAACTTTAGTGCCTCCAAAGAGCTTCCCTATGATTTGGAAGAAGCAATGGTATTTTGGATTAACAAGGTAATAACCAAGCATCCATCCATTTTCTAATACGCGCTTCCTCCAATGCAGGGTCACAGGGTTCTGCTGGAGCTTATACTCGAGCATATATCACATGTTTTAAAAACTCTTCAACCTGTGCTGACATAGAGTATATCTGTATTTATTGCTTTAGGTGAATATGAAGATGAGGGAGCTCACAGAAAAAGAGTGTAAAATGAAGCAGCAAATGCTGGAGTCGACCAGCCATCAAAAGGTAAAGAATTGTGTTTTTTTCCTTCCCAATATCACACTCCCTTTAGCTGTTACTTTGTTTTATTCTGTCGATGTCATCTATTTTGTCGCATTAACTGTTGGTTTGTTACCCCAGCTTGCATCGTGATCCTCACACCAGCCAGCGCTTAAAGACCTGTAGATGCTCGTTGTTAGCGACTGAAAGAGTGGATCCCCCTCTCTTAACCTCATTCTTTCTCTTATTTACGTGGTAACTTGCAGTATAGTACAGATAATTCCACTTCTTTTGGGGAATTTGATTCCTGTATTAGAAGACATTCTGTCCAATTGGAACAAATTAAAAAAAGTTGAATGAAGAAATATTTCTATAGATGTACTTATTGTTATAACTTAATTACATTTATACTATACTAAAGTAAATAAAAAAAAAGATTAATAGTTCTGAGTTTGTCCAAGTAAAAAGCTCTCACTACATGCATTTCACGCATTCTGCCAGCTTTTGTCTTTATCAGCAGTATTATAGATATATCTTTATAACGTTGGGTTAAACTCCTTATTTGTGACCTTATCTGCACTCTGCAGTACCTTCTCCGACTGCCATTTAAGTGTTTTTCACTAGTAAGACGTTTTTCTCACATGACCGCATTCTGCTGTTTAGTACATAGTGAACTGACAGCTCCCAACAATGTCTCGGCTTGATTCTCGCTCAGTCAGTGAGCAAATAGTGGCTGATGCCAACCGATCGGCACTGAAGCATCTTAAGATGAAAAACTGTAATAATAAAACAGAGCTTTAAGTGTCTTGTGGGGCTACGTCTTTAATTCTTTTTTGAAATTATTATGGAGTTGTCTTTCAATATTTCTGAGCCATTTTTAAAACTTTTTCGATGTTTCCCTTGTCCACATCAGATAGGATCAGATCTCTCTCCTTTCTGGAAGGAGATATCTGTATCTGAACCTTGACTTGTCTGCTGCTCTCCCTGTTTGTATCCCCCTTTTCCACTTCCCGAAATACCTTCCCCGTGTGCTTCTTGGATGCTAGTCTCCCTCCAAATGGTACTGGAAGCTTGTTCCTGTAAGTGCAAATGCTTGAAATCTCAGGTGCCAGTGTATGTGTGTTGTTTGAGATGTAAAGTATGTTGTGTGTGTGTGTGTGTGTGTTTTCTTCTCACTTTGGACACTTGAGCTGTGGTAAAAGTAGACTTTAGATGGCTGAAGAATGAAAGTTAGACCAGTTAAGAGCATATTGCTATACAGAGCATACATGTTTGGTATGTAATACCAATTTCAATTTTATTTATGTAGTGTCAATTACAACACAAGTTATCTCTAGGCACTTTCCAGAGACCCAGAACATGTCCCAGAACATGAACATACCAATTATATTATACGTAGACAAATACATGTATGTCTGTGGTGAATATGACACAGTGCCCCTTAGTGGCAAAAGAGGGAACAGCACGCATCACACAAGCTTGTTTCCATGCTAATTTAAACATTGGGGCCAACTCCGGAACGTTGTCACGTCTGTCATCTATTACCTGCCTCCTCCAAAACAGCCACACAGAGTTGAAGAAAAGCACAAAGCACTTTTAACACCTCACCACTGCTAAGGAGCATATGTGGAGCCTCCTTTCTAAATGGGTTTACATATCCATTCAAAACTTGCCTCATTTCATTATTAACTTCCTCCCCATGGTTTGTTTCTTCCCTCCCCAGCCTGATTTATTGCATGCTCTGGCCCATTGCTTATTGGAACCTGTGGAATTCTCTCGTGTGGTAATGTACCACTTCAGTTCATTCTGACCTTTATTGTTTTTCCCTGTCATATCCATTAATCACTAAATTCACCTTGTTCTGGGTTTTAACTAAACATTACTGACATTTTTAACAGTATTTTATGAGTAAGGGCACACATTGTTCTGTCACATCAGAGGCCAGATTTATAAGACACTCCTCTAAAAGACTAAACAGATCTAACATTATACCAGATAAATGTCATGATGCACCAAACATCAGTTACATACACCTGTTCTACAGCATGTGTTTAAGGAGGGGCAGTGGATGATTTACAAAGTGAGATTACATGTGTTTGTCTGGGACAAGTGAGCGTGTGACTCAGTGTTTTATGGGATAATTGCGTGGTCATTACTTATACCTGGACCCTGGCTTTTTTTGTAGGTGCGTTACCGTAGAGATCATCTGTCAGGTCGCACACTCCAGCACTTCCCCTTGTTGGAGGACCTGGTGAAGGATGCCTGTGATGGCGCAGCTCTGCTCACTTCGATCCACTTCTATTGCCCAGAAATCATTAGACTGGAAGGTACAGTAATACAGACGGCTAGATCTACTGAAGATTTTTTTTTTTTTTTTTTGTAAATTCATTAATATTATTTTGAAAGAAATATATTGTCATCTTATATTAAATACAAAATAATAGGATTTATTTAAATTTCTTACCTAAGCTATCTGCCTGGTAGCTCAAAGTTATATATTATCAAAGTGGTTGGAATTTTGTCATCTAACCAACTGAAATAACTTCAAAATTTCCAAATGTCAAAGAACAAAAAAAAACAACAAAAAAAAAAACTGCATGGTTATGTGTTATATGTAGCCTAATAACACTGAACACGTTTGTTGTTCTGACAGATATCTGCCTGAAGGAGGTTCTTTCCATAGCAGACAGTTTGTACAACATCCAGCTGCTGAAAGAGTTTTCCAATGAATACCTGAACAGATGTTTCTATCTGAAGCCAGAGGACCTGCTGTACTCTCCCCCTGTGTTAAAGGTGAGTTCAGAAACACTTCACGTCAACAAACGTATATGAAGATTGTTAAGATTATCTTCAAATTCAGTTTTGTTTACACTAAAATTACCCTTTAAGATTCATTTTAAAGTGAAGCCCTAAATTGATAAAAAAAAAGAAACTGTAACATTGCTTCTTTCTTTGTTTAGAATTAATGTTCCATGATACACTTTTATGATGTTTCCTGCTTTTCATAAGTGAAAAGATATTGTTTTTTTAATGTGCTTTTAGGACAGTCAGATGATTTCTATTATAGATTTCTTTTGTGTTGTTTTTGCTACTTGATTGTTTATCGACAACCAAGCTTACTATGCTGCTTCATTAACTTGATTAACTTTGTTAATTGTGTCTTGCAGAACAATGTAATGGTCTTCATCGCTGAACTCTTCTGGTGGTTTGAATGTGTGAAGCCAGACTTTGTACAACCCAGAGACCTTCACGAAGTCAAAGATGGTATAAAATACTCTACTACTACTTGTAGTTGGATCTGCTTTGAGATGTGTAGTTTCAAAAGACATACAAAGAAGGCTTTAAAACTTGTTTAATATCTGTAATTTGCCTTTTTACAATTTTCATAGTGAGATTGCTACTGCAGCCTAAAACTTCTCGCTCCTATGTACCCATCTCTAACGTCGCCAAACGAAACTTCATCCCCTCGTCAAACTCAGCAGATGTGTTGACCATGAGCCTGGGCCATGACCTCAGGTATCAAAGAGTAGTTTAGTTTCACAGTAATATTCTAAACATCAGTTTCAAACTTCGGAAATTGATATTGCATTAGTATTATCATGTATACACACAATAATATTTTTGTTGTTGTTGTTTTTTAACAGTGTTATAGATAACCAAGTATAATTTAAACCAATCTATGTGTGCTTCTGTTGCAGCACTAGATCAACTTCATCAAGCCCATCTCACTCTTTTTTGCCCCTGAGACAGAGACAAAAGAAGCTTGTAAAAGAGGGTCCTTCAGGTAATATAAAGACAAATATCCATTCAGCTTTCAGTGCAGTTTGCTGCCTTAAGTCGCCAATAAAGCAGTTTTACACTAGCAAAGACAGCAGCATCAACTGATATACAAATTTGTTGTTTAAGCAAGACATGGATGATGGAAAGGGAACACAGATGTGACTTTTACAGACTTACAGCAGGTGTAGTTCTGCGTCTGAGTTAGACCTGACCATCAAGGGGAAGGAAGGGAGGGAAGGGGAGAGCATTTGGGATATTTTGATCATTATTGTTGATGTTAATGTTCCAGATTGAGGTCTGCGTTTATTTATTGAGTGTTAAATTGTTTCAGTGGAATAAAAAGAATTTAAAACGTTGTAAGTAGAATATTTGTTAGATAATTGTTCAATCCAGAGACTGCCTTTGCAAAATTTACGCCATTAAAATCAGCCAACAGAAATATTAGTTTTGAAAAGTTGCAACCTCCTTATTTATATTTATATTAATAAGGATATTATATATATTTTTCTCATTAGCAGAGTTGAGAAGTAGGTCAAACACTGTGACAAACAGGGACCAGACCAACATCTTGGCGTGGCCAGAGAGGAGGGCACGGTAAGTTTGTGATTACTGACAGAAATGTGCACACTGTAATGAAGAAGCAGCCATGTGTGTTACACAAGAAAAAAAATCTGTGATTCTTTATGTTTAGCTCATGTAACTCCTTTTCTCTTTCCCATTGCTCCATCCAGGCCTTTATCCCAGCCAGTGCCCTATGCCCTGCATTTTCCCTCAGAGAGCGATGCAGACAGTATCACCCTCGCTCGCTCCATTAGCAAAGACAGCTTAGCCTCTAACATCATGAGCATTACTCCCAAACACATGCTGGGCTCAGGTCGGCCTCAGCACAGGCTCAGTGCTCAGAGCCTGCTTAGTCACATGCACATAGAAGATGAAGAGGAGGAAATAGAGGAGGAGGAGCTGGTCGCTGTTGTTCACCCTTCTGTTTTTTTCCCCCATCAAACTGGGAGTGACATGGAGCAGGATGAACTTGAAGTACAAAATGCACCATCATCCTCAAGGGGTTCTAATGCTTCTTGCACTCCTCGCCATGAAACAGGTCGCTTCACTTTGGATTCTCAGGCAGACAGCTACTATCTGGAGCCTTTGATGCCTACTGTCCCAAAACCAGCAAAGGAGAAGAGCATCAGTCTAAACAAGCAGGAGGAAAGTGGGGAGGGTTCCTGTAGATCCACAGTAGCTGTTAAAAAATCCACTACTAATGTCCCAGGCACTTCACACAGGAAGTTTTCCGTGGCTGATTCAAAGAAAGGCCCGTGTACACCCACACCTGCAGGAGAATCAGCCTCTTGCTCCCACAAGCCGCTGAACGCTGGGTCAAAAGGCATCTCTCAGTCTGGGGAGAAGCAGTTTCAAGGCTTTTTCCTTCATTCGTCAGGGGAACAAGACCACCAGGGTTCATTCTCAACTATGCACGAAGCAGGTCAGGACTCGGACTCCGACATTGCAGACCTTGAGGAGGACGAGGAAGATGATGATCAGATGGAGCTGACTAAAGAGGTGTTAGAAAAATCCTCAGAGGAGGAAATCATGACTGCCTTTGCGGATGGAGAAGGGGAGTCAGCCAAACTTAGAGAGGACTCAAAGGTGACCGAGCGGGAAGACAAGGAAGATGTCAGCGGACGTTCCAGCCCTTGCCCCAGTACTGTATCGTGGGTGAGCAGCTGTAGCGCGTCAGGCAGCGCTAGTGTCAAGATGACTAGCTTTGCAGAGAAGAAGCTTCTCAAACTTGGCCTCCGTGATGGATACTCAAGTACCAGCAGCTCCCAAAAGACCACTCCCGATGGCTCTGAAACCGCCCCTACCTGGCTGGGGAAGGAGTCTGGCACAGCAGTGGGGAAAACTATGAAGGTTAGTCCTCAAGTTGTGCCTTCAGAGCTGCTTCAGCTTCACATGCAGCTGGAAGAGCAAAGACGAGCAATAGAGTATCAGAAGAAGAAGATGGAGACCGTATCAGCAAGGCAGAGACTTAAGCTTGGAAAAGCCGCATTCTTTAACATTGTCAAGAAGGGTGGAGGTAAGTGTGACACACTTCCTTTACCTCTGAAACACTCCCAGGGACCCTCTGGACTAACAGGCGATGACAGGAGGATGGCAAGGACCCGGTCATGCAGAGATGATTCCTGCCTTGATACTCTGAAAGGTCACACCGAGAGAGGGCCAGTGAACAGAGACAATAGGTGGAAGACATTGACCCAGGACAATAGCGCTGAACCCGATTTGAATGAATGCTCCCGCTCCATCGATCTACTTAATGAAGCCATTAGCTCTATTCAACAGCAGATGATGCAGCTCTCCTTACAACAAGACTTTCTGATGAAGCAGAGCTCCGTCTCACCCTCAGAGCCTGTACAAACAGACCCAAGCACAAGCTCAAGCACAACCCCTGACACAACACATACCCCATCCTCTACCTCAGACTCCAAATCTTTCACAGTTCATTTTGTAGATATCAGTGACAGCAGCTCTGTCCCTGCTCGTCGTCCACCGAAGCTTAGCTCCAGCCAACGCAGCAGAGCATCAGAGCTGAAACAGAGTAAAGAAAACAGCAGAACAGCCACGGTCAAGTCAGACATCCCATCTGCAGACTGCACGCCCTCTCCAGGCGAATGCAATGATGTTGAGCAGGAGACAGGAAGCGTTACTGATAGCTCCAAAATTGACAGAAGCATTCAGAGAAATAAAACCTTCAGAGTCCATGAAGGCACTGCTGATGGAGATAAGCACATCTCAGGAAAACTGAAAACCCAGGACCCACCAGTTATCTTTAAGACATCCGAATTACCATCACTGGATGCAGAGCAAGAGGAAAAAACCTCTGATGCAGGCAAAGAGGTTGTTTGTGGCGATGAGAATAGCAGGAACAAGGGTCAGCTGATTGAGGTCGACTTGTCAGAGCTTAAGGATCCTCTAGAGGATGGGAGCACAGAAATTATGGACTCCATGGCAGAAGGCCAGAAGAACGTATTAGGCTTCTTCTTCAAGGTACATTTCAAATGTTTATATGTCATGATGGTTTTGTGCGTAAAAGGTGATGCGACATATGAAGAAAAAATTTTTTTTTCAATCTCACAGGATGATGAGAAGGCTGAAGATGAGATGGCAAAACGCCGGGCTGCCTTCCTCCTCAAACAGCAGCGTAAGGCAGAAGAGGCGAGAGTACGCAAACAGCAGCAAGAAGCAGAGAGTGAGCTCAAACGTGATGAGGCTCGGTTCGTTTTCACACAGACTCCCTCACAATTAAAGCTGTATTTTAATCTGAGAGAAGCCTGTTCAAGGTTACGAAAGAGAAGACTTAAGTGTCCCTCTATGTGTTCAAGGCGCAAGGCAGAGGAGGAGCGTGTTCGTAAGGAGGAAGAGAAGGCGCGGAGAGAGCTAATCAAACAAGAATATTTGCGGCGGAAGCAGCAGGCCCTGATGGAGGAGCAGGGTCTGGTTAAGCCTCGCGCCAGGACTAAACCCCGCAGGAACAGGCCTAAATCACTGCACCGGGAAGAGTCCAGTAGCCTCTCCAAAGCATCCGCCACACGTGAGAGCATTTCTTGTAACTGAGTTGTGTTTATTTTTGTATTTTGTTCTGTGTTGCCTTCCTTACTGTCTGTTCAGAAGCCTTTTTTTGTCCACATGTGTAAACTCATAGACTCATCTTTTTATCCCGTTACAAACTCAACGTGTGTGCATGTGTGTCATGCAGGTAATTCTGTGAAGGTGTCCATGTTAATCAAAGCCCAGAGTTCAGCAGCAGGCTGCAGGGGAGGTGAACGTTCTAACCTGCTCTGCATGATGTGATATCAAGCATGCACAGCTCATAAAAACAGTCGATGCAACAAAATCAATCGTGGATAATTGAAATAAGTGGGAGGATTAGTCGGTTTATAGAGCGTCTTATTCAGGTTTCCGTTTGCCAGGAAACTGTCTTACATGCAGAGTTGTAAACTGGGATGTGACGCTGAATCTTATCAGTTAGAGTCATTGCTCGTCATGAAAACATAATTAAGTGTTGAACAAGACAAACAAAAGTGAAAACTAACTCTATGCCCATTTTCAGTTGATTTGAGCTTCAGTCATCGAGGATCAACGCTTTCTTTAGCCACCGAGACAGACAGTGTCATATCTGGAGAAGCCGAGTCAAATAGGTGAGAGCTTTGGTATTTATATAAAAAAGAAAACAGAGAATGTTCATCCTATCAATCGTTTTGGTTGTCGGATTGATTTACGATGGTGTCCTTTAGGGCCGAGTCTGTGTGCTCTATGGAGTCATTCCCCATGCTGAGTCGGGCGTCCAGCAGGAACATGGAGCGGGACTGGGAGAACGGGTCTATAGCATCTTCCATCACTTCAGCTGAGTACAATGGTGAGTACAGATGCTGAAAATGACCCCCACAGCGGTTTTTCTTTTTACACGAGTCATGTTGCTCACTTTCTTTTTTTTTGTTATTGGCACTGAAATATGAAACCACTTTCATCTTAACACACTTTGGTGTTTTAATGCAAAATGAAGAATAAACAAATCAATGTTGAACAACAAAAGAAACCCACACGTGGCCTAATTTTCCCACATATGTTATGCCTTAAAGTAATTATCACAACCTAAATCCAAAATAAACTGGTATGTTTTCTGTGTTTGTCATGTGAAGATCACATGAAATGAGCTCTCATTGTCACCGAGAAGAAAACAATGTGGAGATTATATTAATTAAGAACAAGTCACATGAGATTAGTTGTTAAATTACAAGGTTACACGATCACATGTGTTTCCTGTAAATGACTGCATGAAGTTGCACATAATTGCCACAGGCCTGCACTAAACACAACACAAAAAGCAAGGAACAACAACACCCATAATGCAACGTGGTCAACACAACCTCAGCCTACTACACTATTTTGTTTTGTGACTTAAATCGGAGGAAATGCCAGCAGATAAATGATTTTTCCTGGCCTCAACTTTTGACAGGAGTGTCTTGAGCTCACAGGTGACGAATTTCCTTGTCTGGATGACCGGTTTTTCATGGAAATTTTTACTCATCACATTCAGATTGATCTGCTTGAGGGAGGAAACAGGGAGGCGTGTTGTGCTCATGCATCCACATTCAATTTCACATTGGGATGTTCAAAGGAAACGTGTGGATTCAGGCGTACACATCTCAATTTTTTTTTTTTTTTTTTTTTTGATTTGGCAAAATTTCCATGCAAGGATTCAAGATGAAATCCACACAACTGTTGAACATAAGGCTCCAGGCCTTTAGTTCTTGGTGTCATCTGGTGCCAGTGGCTCGGGGAATGGGGTATGATGCACACATGTGACCATCCTAGGGGTAAAAATGTCTTGGTGGTACAAACCACTGAAAATTGCTTAGAAACTTCCCGTAAGTCACTTTGCCGAGGCTTCCTCTAGCCTCGGCAGTACTGTCAGTTTGCTTGTGTCAGTCAGAAAGACAAGTTAACTTCTTCCTCTGTTCTTTTAAAAGTTATGTCCTAACCGGTCTTTTACATCTTTTGTACATGCTTTGATTGTTAAAAGGTCCTAAACTATTCAAAGAGCCAAGCTCCAAATCAAACAAGCCAATCATCATCAACGCCATCGCTCACTGCTGCCTGGCTGGGAAGGTCAACGAGATCCAGAAAAATGTTATCCTTGAGGTCAGTGGATGCTGGAATACTGAATATTGATGAATCTATCAGTGAACTTTGTGCTGTGGTGAAATAAAGTTTTTTTTTTTTTTTTTTTTAATGTTTTTCCTCATACTATCTCGCTCATGTGTTTTCATGCTCAGAAAAGACTTTTGTTTCTTTTGTGCAGGAGTTGGAAAAGTGTGAATCCAACCACCTCATCATCCTCTTCCGTGACAGCGGGTGCCAGTTTCGTGCCATTTACTCTTACTCACCAGACACCGAGGAGATCATCAAATTCACAGGCACGGGGCCGCGCTCCATCAGCCACAAGATGATTGACAAACTCTACAAATACAGCTCGGACCGGAAGCAGTTCACCGTCATTCCGGCCAAGACCGTGTCCGTCAGCGTGGACGCTCTGACCATCCACAATTACCTCTGGCAGGTCAAGAGACCAGGGAGTGCACGGAGAAAGAGGGACATATGACTTGTCTTGTTTTGTTTTATAAGCTAGTGTTGGGCGGGACCCAAAGTATTAAGAGGACTCTGATATTTCCGTAGAGAGGGTGTTGGGTGGTCTGCAGCCATGCAAGTATAAACATCTGTCAGCTTACTGGACTGTCTTTTTGTATTTTTAGCTTTTTATTCTGCATGCCACACTGAAAGTGTTCTCATTTGTAGGCGTGTCCTACATCAAACACTAATGATGATGAACTCCTACATTGCAACAAAGACAAGATTGATCCTCTGAGTCAAATACTGCTGAAACATTAACATACTACTGAGACCAAGTGTAACAACAAACAGCTATGAACAGTACAATGGCTTGTAAAGTTTACAATATCAGCTTGGCAAAAAAAAAAAGAAAGAACAAACCTACTTGCTGTGATTAATCCAGGCTGCACAGAGGCTATTTCTGCTACTGGTACAAGATTTTATGAAGAGGGAACTTTGAAGAGACTTCTTTTTTTTCTTTTATTTTTTTTTCTCGAGTGTATGTATGAAATGGAGGTTAGTATGCGATGCTGTCTAGTCTTGGTTTCTATTTAGGGTGTTTGGGGATGCGAGTGAGTCTTTACGTTAGAGGAGAGCTGATTGAACTGCTCATGTGTTGGGGTCTGAATGTTTTTACTCTCTTGACTGTGCTTTAAAACTGTAACATGATACTATTTTCTTGTTTGCTTGTTTGTTCTTTTAGTCTGGAGACGTTTGCTGCTGTTACAGCTGGGGACTTGTGTATTAATATTTATCCCAAAAAAGGGGGTTCTTACCATGTTTGTGGTGCATCATATTGTATTAATTAACACCCCTGACCGAATCATTCTGCTGAGGCACCGAGCTGTTCGCTGCCCGTAAATCACTCACAGGATTCTGGTCACATGTGAACTTTTAACGGCCTCCGTGGCTCATCATTGGTGAAATCCTGGCACTGACTGATCTTCAGTGGCTGTGATAAAGTTTGGGGAAACTGCACAGTACTTGATATTTGTTTGCTGCATTTTTGTACATTTTTCAGTAGTATTTTTTGTACATAACGTACAGTTTATGTTTACTAAAAAACAGGCACTATTTTGAGGTTTATTCTGTTACAGAGATGTTTTGTCTTATTTCACAGTTATATTTTATGTTTATTTATTTTAAAGAAATGTAATAAAATGCAACTAGGTTCATTTTCCTGCTAATATAGTTGCAGCTTGTGTCTTAATCGTCTGCCTTTCTTCTCGTACTTTTCCTGGTGTCTCCTTTACTGTTTCTCTGCTGCTCTCTGGGTAAGTTACTGGCTGTAGTAGAAGTAATCTGCTATATTCACAGGAAATGTGTACAAAGTCACAACACAGCCAGCTGGAAGTGAGATGACAAATCTTAACACAGAATGCATGAGTGCAACATATTCAGTCAGTCATTAGAGGATCAAGACATAAGCTTATATTTGTGACATTGTCCTTTATAAGGGCTACGAATAAAACCAAAAATTCCACTAAAAAGTAAAAGTTGTTATCACCAAAAATGCTGAGCCATTCCTTTAACAACTTTCCAGGCTCACAGCTATAAAACAGCAAAATTATCACGCAAATCAATTTAAATTTTATAGCACTTTAATGTGCACAGAAAACTAAAATCAAGTACAAATATAGTCAACACTGAAATATGTACAAAGATTTCAATGCAAAAATTTGTAGAGATACAGACCTCGTCCAAACAGCCACGAACATAAAATCATCAGGCGTTTTTTACTAACAGTGCTGAAAGTAAAATGGCACTCTCTGATTACTAATACAGTACAGATTGACAAAAATCCTTTATGGCACAATACTGAACATTTAGCACAGCCTGTTCAGAGGGCAGAACAATGCTCTTGTGTTGCTAGAACATAAACCCTCCTGAAAATGAACAGAGAAGGAACCACTGATGTTTGTACATAATTTACCAACTTAGAACTCACGTCACCAAGAAACTTTTTATGGTCTAGCTACGAAAAAAAGTATGTTTTCAAAGCTTAAATGCACGTTTCATTTTTGTTATAAAGTGCAGAATGTGGTCTTGTGTGATTATATGTGACTAGTGGTAAACAGGCGAGTGTGAGCAATGACAATTTGGATATGTACCTGCTTCCAAACAACTGCAAAAAGGTTACAAAAGTCGGATAAATTCTCTAACTTCAGCATTTCAAAATATTGAATACTGATATACAAAATGAAACTCGTGAGATTCGGAAAGGCCAACCCCTTAGTGATCGTAAACGTTTTGTTTTGGCAAACTCAATCGATTAACTAAGAGCAACACTGACTGAAATGACTTTAGTTCGCTAATTTATTTGTCAACGATATTGTCCCTGACAGCTCATCTAAAAGAGCTCAAAGTAATAAATGCACTATTCTAAGACACAGCACTTGTGGAAAGTGGATGGAAATGCCACAGATGACAAGAAACGTCATCAGACAAGCAGTAGGCACTCACATCATACGATTACAGCCTAAATTGTCCTTCTTCAGACTGAACCCCCATATAAGGTGAAAGGGGAGGGCGATTATGGTGACGCGTCCCAGCGAGGACCAGTATGGTATCAGAGCTGGGTGTCCTCTCTGGCGTCTACGCCGGTCTCGTGTCTCTCTTTCAGACTGCTGCTGTGGACAGGAGGCACCTCGGGGACATGAGCCAGAGGATCAGAGCGAATCAAATACCTGACAGAGAACAAGGACCAGAGGAACAAAAACTTCATATATTATATATATACATACTACCGCCTAGCAGTTGGTGGTGTGTAATTACAGAATAATGCAAACTAATGCAGAAGCATAAATAAGGCTCTGCTCACTGTAATCACTTTTGGTTAAAGTTTAAATAAGAAGTTGCCTATTTATGGAGCTCAACATGAGTATTAGTAATGTGTTTCTTCTTGAATGACCAAAGTAAGTATCCCTCAAATCACATGAGCATTGGAAGGAACCAGGGAGAAATGATTTACCCACTATTCTTTACTTCAATACACTGCAATACAAAAGAATGATCACTCACACATAGTACAGCCTTTGTGACAGCAAAATTACAAATTATTATTATCTATTCAAAATAAGAACCTGCTCTCTCTGGGCACATGATAAAGTGTTAACACTTACACAATGTCATTGAGCTCCAGCCTGGTGTCAGGAGAAGGGTTAATAAGGACATAGGACAGAGTATTCTGGTGATCATTCTGCTCATCTGAAACAGAAATACCATCACAATCAGAAAAAAACGGTTTTATGATCAAACTCCACCTGGCAAGGGCTCAAGACTTCATTACCTTGTAGGTAGCCCAGGTTGACTCTGTTCATAACGTCACTGGCTGTCAGATTTGTCAGATCTTCTGCAGTAAAACAAGAAATAGATAGATCAAGCATAAAAAATAACATAAAAGTCATGTAAAAAAAAAAAAAAAAAAAAAAAAAGTAAGCACTGAGCACATCAGTGAAAGGAAGTGTCCGTTCACACCATATCCAGACGTGGGGAGGCCCAGGTGCCTCATACGGTTGCGGACCAGTTCTGACAGTTCCTCTCTCTCGGAGCGCCTGTAGAGGTTCAGGCGCTGCTGAGCGATGCGCTGGGCGTGATCTTTGCTGGAGTCTCGGCTCCCCCCTTGCCACCTAACACTTTTTTTACTCAGACGTCGTGCCCACTGCATGCTCTTCTTCCTCAGGAGGGGGTGGTCGGACTCCTTGTTGCCGCGGGAGTCGTCTCCTCTGTCCTTTGTGTCTTCACAGTCATCAACACTGACTGACACCTGTGACTAAAGTGGGAGAAATTAAGTTGTGTTTTGATCAGTTTGATGAAGTGTTTATCTCTGAATTATCGTCATAAAACCTTGTATAACAATCAGCACATTCCTCTTTGGGTTTCACCTCAGAAGTAGAGAAAATGTGAGACTCTGTGCGATAGATGCCAATAGGAATTTCAGCGCTAGAGGAGCAGAGCTTCTGAAATAATCTTCCATATGTACTGATCCACAGATCTTCCTCAGTTACTTTCATCTGGAACAAGAGATAGGGTTATACTTTTATAGCGGATCGGTAAATCAGCAGTAATATGGAAGATGTCATCATAAATCCTTCTCTTCCATGTCACTCACAGCACACAGGTATCCTGATCCCGGCGTGGTGTCCAGGCCCAGCAGCAGCCTTGCAATGAGAATCATGTAGTCCTTCACAAAAGACTGACACGGAAACACAGAAAATCACTTCACAACATCAGTTATTCCGCATAAGAAAAAAAGAAAACTGCATGAGCGAGATTTTCTTGACTAAACACAAGAGGGCACTTGTGCCTTATGATGCTGCTCTTTTTCTTCAGGAACGACCGTTTCTCTGTTGCTGTGAGACGTATTAAGTCACCTAGAACTGATGAGAGACATTTGAGGCTGCATTTTTTTTTTCTTGTGGGTGTGTAAAAAGCACCAACCTGATAGAGGAGGGTGTCCAGCATGCTTATACTAAACACTCTGCCTGCAGCGAAGGGTAGGCGAAACATGAAGGCTAAGTTGGAGCCCTTGTCGCGCTCTTTCTGTGTGGGACGGCACAGCAGCATTAAATGTCCTGATGCTTTCTCACTAGTCATTATGAAATAATCATTTCTTCAAGTCATGATGCGGTTCACTGGAAGTGTTCGTGTTTGCTCTAACCTTCTCTAGCTTGGAGAGAGCCAGTGAATAGCAGTCTTTTGCTCTGAACTGCATGAACCTCATGTTGGATGGATGAGTAAGCTCTGTGATTATACTGAGACTTGGAAACAACCTGAATGTGATGGGGGGAAAAAAGAGAAAAAAAAAAAATAAACACCGACATCCTGGCAATGTGTCATGGATAAAAAAAGATGAAACAAAAAGAGATGAATTACCTGAACATTGTCTGCACATTGACAATAGTTTTGGCATCTGCCATGTAGTCCTCCTCAGCACTCATTGTACTCTCTTTATCCACAACAACCAAATTATCAGCGTAGATGATGCCACACTGGAGCAGGTTGTCCAGACTGAAACAGAAACGCGGTCAGCTTAACAACGGCAGATGCTGATTTATCAGGAGCACGCCGGACATCTAATCTAATCTTTGTAAGGTACAAATTCCTCTTCAGTGGATTTAAATGAGATAATCATGGTAATACAAAATACAATTGTAATAAAAGCTGAAAGGTATATGATACTCTTACTTGTCTATTGTCCCAACCATGTAGTACACCATTGGAAAACAGCAAATTGCCTCCAGGAAGTGATTATCGGGCCTGCAGGAAAAATAAGGGATACATAAATTAGCACTATTTTTTCTCCTATTATTAATTTCTTTACGTTACACTATATAAATAATACCCATGCAAACAGTCAATAAACCCTAGCAAGTCAGTTACTTAGAGATAGTGTTGAGGGATGGCAAAATGCTCTTCCTCTTTATTAAATTAACTGCTTTTATTCTATTTTGTGCTAGTTAGAGCACAGTTTGTGTCTCAAGAGGCTAGAGTAATCTTTTTGTTTGTATTTCGTTTGGTTGTTTTCAAAATTGAGCTAAAACTGAAAGCTAAAATTGACAATATTTGAATGGGACGGGGAGTATACACAAAGGGAGAACCTGTTAAATTTTAGTGTTTATTTGGATCATAATAGAATTACAATACTTCTATCATTGCACAGTCGAATAGTAGTTTAAAACAATCAGGTACAATCAATAAAACATTAATAAAACTTTAACAGACTCGAAATACTTGTAATATTTTATGCAATAATTTGTGTATATTACTAGGAGTATGCACTAAGAACTTGACAAGTGTGCACGCTCTTTTGCAAGGTTTGCAAAATGAAAGTTAAATACTTTGAAACAGCACAAGCGTCTCGGCTCACATCATCTGCCATAATCCAGAGCTCTGTACTGTGAAGTGCTGTCCAATCAAATTTGAATTTAAATTTAAACAAACAGTAAATCCTCTTACACGTTGGAATTCCGCTGGCTGCTTCTGCCTCCTGCCACATCATCCATACACACTAATGTGCCACCCCAAATCATCCATAATTGTGCCATTAAAGTGCCTCCATGTGTCCCGGGGGATTGCATGCCCTTCAATGAGATTTTATTTCCTGTTTACACTGATATAAATTGATTTTAGTTCAATCTGTCCAAAAACTTTAGTTCCAAAGCTGCTCTAAGAGAACTGAACGTCCTAGAAAACTCCCTACAGACACACCGCCCCCTGGTGGTGATTTAATAGTTTAGTCTTTTCTGAACATAAGAAGCTTCTGGGCCTCCCTTTTGGGCAGATGTTGTGAGACACCAACCAATGGAAGATCACCTACAAAAACTTTGGCACTACTAACATTAACCGTGAAACATGTATACAGTTCCCTCTGCAAACACTCTGCACACAAAGTGCATCCAGTAAATTACACTAGAAAACAAACGGAAGTCAAAGCCACAAAGATATTTGGCCTAATCATATTATTGACGTGTAACAGTAAGTATCCAGCTTTCTGTAACCAATGTAATAGATTGATCTCACTGGTTAGAGTTTCGTTAGCCCAAAGGATGAGGCCATCTGGTGCTCAGTGCACTCAGGGAGAATTATTCACTTCATTAATGCTTGTCCTTCACCACTACAGAAGCATTACTTTATGCATCTGCCCAGTTTTGCTGACTAGAGACCCAAGGCTATTGTAAGTGCTTGAATTGTGCGTCCATGTGCGTGGGTGGTCATGTTTGTATTTGTGCGCGACAGAAAGAGAAAGGTAAAGACAGAGTGCTCGGAGGAGGGAGAGTTTATTGTCGAGTGTGTTTCTGCGAGAGTCCTGAGAGTTGCATGTGGGGGCTGAAAAGGTACAAATCAGTGCTGTCGATGAAAGCTTGCATGACGCTTTCTGAAGAAATGATTTTCTCCCCTTGTAGCAATATATATCACTCAGATTCAAGGCAAAGCAAGTTACCATGGTTACTGTCTGGAAGTACAGAGAGCAGAGAGTTTTTTTTTTTTATTTTCATTGTCACTAAAAGCACACTGTGACTGAGCAATACAGATAATCTAACATGAGGACTAAAAGTGGAGTCCCACCTCCACAGCCTTGTCGTAAGTGCTCAGCTGACGCGAGCTTTTAACGCGCATAATGTGTCCCAGGGTGACATGGTGAAAGCCAGAGTGAAGGGAGAGGAGAAGAACAAAGTACGCGTGCGTGTGTGTTAGGACAAACTCACGGGTTATCCAGCAGTAAGACAATGGGGTTGAGCTCTTTCCTGGGTCTGTAATAAGCTCTGAGAGGCACGATGAAGTTATAGAGACCGTTTCCTGCAGTCTCGGCTGACACAATGATGAGCTTGTTTTTAAATCCGTAAGCTTTGGCATCCTCAAAGCTGTTGTGCCTGCACCCCTGCAAAAGAAGTGTCAAAAAATACAGAAAAGGGATGTTTAGTTTTGGTTTTTTGTTCTTTTATGCCAAGGACAGAAAAGAGAAGAAGGGAAAGAGGAAGGCAGTACTTCGCTGAGTGGAAGGAAAAGCAACTGCTCACCTGGTCAAGACGTAGGCAGCAAAATGGGGCTTTTTCAACCAACAAATGGCACAACGTGGGTGAGCTTCCAATGTACGGAGAGTTAGGCGGATAACCTTTCACATACCTGAAAACAAATCCACAAATCATTAATGACAGATTGCATTAAAACATAGCGCGTTTCTTGTATTTAATTCTAAAAAGACTTCTAATGTTTTTCCACGCTGGAGGGCAGAAGAAACATTTAGGTTTAATGTTTATACTGTTAACTAAAAAAATCAATGCTTACTAACATGCAATTAAACATCTTGGTTTTGGTCTTATATTCATGAATGTTACAACTTAAGAGCATGACTTAATTAGTCTTGATTGGATACTCTTTGGATATTTACAAATGTTAAGTGTTGGGTTACATTTACGTCTCAGCCAGAAATTCAGCTTCGGTGGAAACTGTATCCCACCTCTCACCCAATGACAGCTGGAAGAAAACGTAGTTCTTACTCGGTAGATGGACCTTTTTCATCTGTGAAGACCGAATCATCCTCCGACTGGTCACCGAGGAGGTCACACGGCAGAATTGATGCACAGTCTGCTATTTCTTGAACTGGAGCGATGCTCGGACGGCGACTGGCTGTTCCATTTACTGTAGGTGGGACCAGTTTACCACCTGAGACGTTGGGAGGACTCGTGTTCTGGAGATCCATGGCAACAGTTCCTACAAACACATTCACTCTGTTTCAAATCAGCTCACCTCAATCTAGCGAACTTTGCGAATACCTGCTTGATGACTTTCATCTACCATGATCCATTTAGTTTTTCTTACCCATGCTGGCAATGATGCTGTGAACAGGAAGCTGTGAAGGTCCATCGTAGATTCCTCCAGCAGGACGGCCCTTCCTTATCTCCTGGTTGAAGATGAAGGCCGAGTTCTCCTCCTTGGTGATGTTGATGTAGTAGCAGGTGTCTGTGGCAGCCATGATATGGTGCGGCCCAGGGTTTAGCAGGATGCTCTTGTTGTCCTCTCTTTTTATACCGATGAGACACACGCCATACCTGTAGGTTGCATACTTGCTGTTTAGAAGCAGCCATGAAAGAAAACCTCTGTCACATCTAAGGTTTTACGTATCAGGATGTAACAACAATGATCTAGTCCTTAAAGGGGCTGAAGAATAACCTCAGATGAACAACAACACAACATATTACAGTGTTACACCATTAACACCATTAAAATAAAGATGGTAAGCAGAATCCACTAGATGCAAGTGGGACCACCTCAACATTTAGTACTCTGGGAGGAAAGACATCAGCTGTGTTCTTAGAGAAGTAATTGTTGTTGCCCATCAATCTATGAAGGTTCAGACGGTCGCTTCCAAACTTAAAACACTTAAAACTTTAATATTCTTCATTATTCATGAGTGGAGAACATTCATTTTTGATAAATAGATTCACTTCATAATGACATGAGATAAAATGCCATGCATTGTTGGTCATCTGAGCAAGTTGAAGCCAAAAATCATCATTATGACACCTCAATAGAATTCATGTAAATTAATAGTTAACCTATGAAGAGGAATTTTTAACTGAGCTTTTTAAAACTTTCACTACATGTATTATTATATATAAATCTGGTTTGGCTTGGTTCACACAGAAATCAGTTTCCCCAGTAACGTAAAATAAACTGTTACAAAATCCATAAAACCCCTGTAAATGTTTGAGGATATTTTCAAGTTGTAATTATCTGAGCATGCTTCATATCAACTCACTTCTTGTGTGCATGAAAGGAGGCGTATGTGAAGCTTTTGCTATTATACTCCCCAAAGAACTTGCTGTCACACAGTCGGATGTGGTAGACCTCGTTGCCGGAGCAACACCCGTACATCCTCTGCCACTGCTCCGGAGACTGCTGTCCTTCTCTGCATTCATTTAGAAAAAATACAAATGAATCAGCACACCAAATATATTTTAAATCTAATACACATTCTGATATTCATATATTGAGTATTGAGACACAGAAAATTTAACACCAGTGACATCTATTTGTAAATAAACATAATCTTCACTTGAATAAAGACCCTCGGGGTTACAATGGGTCTCTTGATGAAAGCAGAAAGATGAATCCATTTCTGAGTGCGTTGGCTTGGCTTTAATATACTCTTTCTAATAACTTCTGGTAATTAAGGTAATTACTCCACTGCTTTGACGAAGCTTGATTGGCTCCAAGGGATGACTAGAACAATCGCAAAGATGTGGTTTGCTAACTTGTCTCTTACACTTACTAATATTTACATAACATGACTTCTAAATTCAATTTGGCTCTCTGCCTTAAAAAAAAACAACAAAAAGCTATGGTGTACAGCTTTGACATGCAGTGACTAAAACTGCCTGCGTCGTTACCTGCATTTAATTATGCTTCACTGGAAATTCCTTATTCATTCCTCAAACACCTGTGTGTGCTGGTGGAAAAAATGTTCCTCTGTTTTAGAAGGGTCCAGTTATTTGTCAGCATCAAGCAAGAAATAAGTAAATAAAAAACTAAGAATATCGCTGCATGATGCAATATTGATGCATGAAGATGCATGAGAAAAAAAATGAATGATCATGGTTAGAGATCCCTTTAGGTTTTGTTGAAGCTGAATTGAAGAAACTCAAAGTTGAACTCACAGCAACGTTTAAATAATTAAAGTAGGAACATTTTAACACATCCCATGCAAAAAGAAGTCAAGGTATCAGTGACCAATCAGCTGGTTACCCTCCCTACCAGAGAGGCTCATCTGGGTGGTTGCTATTTGCTCACACATACGGTTTTAAGAGAGAACAAAGGTTTTTGTGATGTATCTGTGTGTATTTGGTCACAAGTCTGAATGATTTAAAAAAAAAAAAAAAACATTTCGTTCTGAGAGTTCAGTATGTGTTGAGACCTACTTTGTTCTCTCAGCCAGCCATGTCAATATTATTAAAAAAAAAAAAGAGAAAGATTTGTTTGTATGCTGTGAAAAAAACATTTTTATAGAAAACTATTCGAGCCATTTTACTGACCAAAAAAAAAAAAAAAAAAAAATCAATTTTGCACTCTACTTCCTGCTGACTTCCCTTTATGAACTTTTGTCTGTACTCTGGCGTTCTCAAATCTTTTCACCAGTTTGATGGATGTGAAGAAATCTGAACTTCTCAGTCACAATGAGGAGAAATCAATAAGTCTGAGGAGACGCCTGACCGTCCGCTGGAGGTGTGCACAAGGAGCGTGACCAAAGTGGAAGTGGCGGGGCACACACAGTTGAGAGCCAGCATGGCGTACTTGAATTCCTCCTCGCACACAACGTGATCTGGAAATGAACAAGGGGGGGAGTAAAGTAAAGTACAGTAAATGACAGAGGAGGACCACCTAAGCAACAACTTGATCCAGAATCACACCACCTCTCGAAAAACGGCATCATTTCTAAGTTGATATTTAGTTTATAGATTTTTGTTTTCTTTTTGAAAATGCTTTAGAAAGACTACATTGTACTGACAATACAGACACCAGCAAAACTAAATAAATAAATAAATTACAAAACAAAAAAAAGTAACAAACATCAATACATTGCATTTCTAATCTATTTCCATGAAACAAAAAGGAGACAAAAGGAGTTGTTTTGATTTTTCTGTGTCGTCTCTCCTAAACTTTTTTTCTCTTTCAAATCTATTCTTTGCAAGTAAAGCAATTGCAGACATGTATTACAAGTTTTCACCGAAGTGCACTCCCTTCTGTTGCATGTTATCATGCTCAGTTACTATGCCTTATAAATGAAAAATAAGCCTTACATCTTCAGTTTGACATTTGGAGGAATGTACTACATGCACCTGCTCTCTGACTGAGAGCTCCGTCACTGACCTACTAGTCAATTAAGTCAACGCCTGATCATTGAACACTATGCCTGCTCTGGCAAAGTTCAAAAATCCACTTAACACCTCTAGGTCTTCCTAAATAAAAGATTCTATCTCATTCTTATTTTATCTTTAAATCCCCCGGTGTAACAGGAAGTTACTTCTGTCAACCAGTTCTACATGACCATTGGCTTTTTGCAGCAATCTCATGGACTAGCTGACAGCTGACTCGCATTCGGAAATAAATACACTAAAAACACCTTGCCGAGTACCTGAATTTCCATTCATAGAAGATTTTGTTCAGATAAATAACATTTGAATGAATTAATCATATCTAAGGGAAAATAGGGGCACTTGGTGGGAAGGGAGTAAGTGCATTAAAGTATGATCACCTTCAAGGTTTTGGTAATATACTATGACATTTAAGTTTTATATGGTAACGTTGTGAGCAAACCGCTGCCCATTGAGAAAAAAAGCAGACAAGGCATTTAATTCATTAGGTTTGAAAAATATAAGTCCAATATTCAGTCTACTTTGGGATTTTTTCAGTATCTACCAGTGAAACGTCTGGATCATTTGGTACTAAAAGTACCAGAATGATAAAAGAAAAAAGAAGCTGAAAGTCCATGCAAGCAGCAAGATTAAAACGAATGTAAAGTTACAAGGTGGAAAGGTAAACAATTAAGAAGACCTTAATCCCAGTAGAGATGAAGATTATGTATTACTACTTTTTTACAAAAAAAAGGTAAAAATACCGTTTATCCCATCATAAAATAAAATATAATTACTGATGACTAGAAAGCAGGCAGTTATTTTACTCACAGTTCAACTTCCCTCACCTGCAAACTTAACGTGGAACTTGTTTTCAGGTTTGAGTATCTGGACATAAAGAGGACAGTTTGGTGCAAAGTCCTTTACTGCCCAAGCTCTCAGGATGGTCTGATGGTCCTGAGGAGTAACAGTGAAACATGGTGCGATTTCTAATTATTAAGTCCCTCGCTTTTTAAAAAAAAAACAAAAAAAAAAAAAAACTCACAGATTAAATGAATTGTATAACTCAGAAATGTTAAAAAAATCAAGAGCTGTTTGTCTTACTGCAGCCATGCGATCCACCTCGTTGCGACTGCTCAGGATGAAACAAGCTTCTGCGTCATCCATTCTGCAGCAGTGTGGCAAACAATGAAAGCCGTTGCATAAAGTTGCATAAAGAAATCAAAAACAGGGGAAACAAAAAAAAAGTTTTGCCACAGGAGAGTCAGCTGAAAGGACATCTGAACAGCGAGAGGATAAAAGTAATTTTCTTTTTTTGATTAAATATTCTGTAAAACCTGCCTGAAAATAAGCCGATGCGTCTCTGCATTCATTAGTTGAACTGCTTTTGCACATTATTATTGAAACTAGATGGGTGCAGAATGCAAAACAAGTGTGGGAGGATTTGAAAAGCAGGCAGATGTAAACTGCAAGTCCAACACACTACCAACACATACTTCTAATTGCTCTATCAAAAGCCCTGTCAAATGTATATATTGAACTTATTTGTGTGTTCTGTACTATTACAATGTGAGATATGCTATATTTGGTGTATATCTTGCACACTCCCAATCACCTTAGTATGTTTGTAACCCTGCAAAGCATATTAATTGACCAGTGTGTTTTTGTAACTGTATTAAACTTTAATGATAGCTATTGCGTAAAAGACTGATTCATTCATTTTCTTTTAAACTACAGAAATAAAGTTGGCTCGACATGGACATTGAAGGTGGCTTTTTAACCTCCTTGCATCAGTGCTAATATTTTGTAATTGTCTCATTTATAAAGCCTGAATGATTCAATTATATAAGAATCTGAGACAGATCGTTGACCAAACGCAGAGGAAAAGTCAATCAATCAGTTAAGTTTCCAATGAACCCAGTGCAGCTTGAATGGATAACAACAATATTGCCTCTAGCGTGTGTTGATGGGCAAGTGGACCGGTGTCATTCGTTTGTTCAGCAGCTGGTTTCGTGCTTGACCCTTTGAAGGATTTGAGTCATAGGTTGTTGGGGAATAAGTCTCTGTTGTTTGCATCTCAGATTGAAGCCGACTAAGTTTAAAATGATGGATGGAAGGTGAAAAGGTCCAAGAAGAACCAAGAAAAGTGAAATCACGTTGCCCCAATTCAACCCTTTGCAAATTACCATGCCCTGGCTGGTAGCATATTTAAGTAAAAAATAACTTTTTCTATTCTTGGGTGCAAATATTTGGGTTCTTGAAGTGACTATTCACTCAAAACTTAGCTCTGATAAGTAAGCTGTTTGGATTTACAACATGCTCAGACGCCTCTAGAAGCACAATGCAAACTTTGCACAACTGCTCCGGCTCTCACGCAGAACCTTCCTCTAGAATCTGTCACTTACTTGGCTCTCAGCAGATCCTGGTCTTTGAGGACAGACCCCTGCAGATAGATGACTCTTTGAGACCACAGGGGAATCTGCAGCACCCGTCGCACTTGGAGGTCCATTTCACTTGGGCACAGGATCACCACGTAGTAATCCTTGAATATTATTTAAGAGTCATGTCAGTGTCCACTGTGCAATGCATGAAGACAAATTTACGTGTGTTGTTTGGTACCTGCAATCTGGGATGTGCATAGAATTCATTAAGAAAATCCATGAGCAGGTCTATTTTAAGGGAGCTGACACACAGCACTATGTGTTTCTCTGTCTGAGCTCTGTGGCGACTGTAGTTCCCGCCAGACTTCTGTCTCTCCATCCACAAGTAGATCAGCTCCTCAAACTACCACATAACATAAGGGGGTTTACAAGAGCTTGCAAGGTGAAAAGTAAAAAGGCGGCCAGGATTTATTTAATTTATTAACACCTTCGTCACCTGCAGAGGTAGAACCACTAAAGCCACGCAGATCATGATGACCACCAGCAGCTGAGATGGCCATATGCGTGGAGTCACGTCTCCGAAACCCACAGTGGAGAAGGTGACGATGCAGAAGTAGAAGGAATTGAAGAGGGAGAGGTTTTTGCCTGCTCGCTCCAGGTGCTGAATCCCACACGTACTGTGAAACAAATTACAGGAAAACTCATCATTTAGGTCTGATACATTTAATTTGTTATGAATACGGAGCACAAAAGGCCTTTATAGTAAGATCCAGAAGTATTTGCACAATGTCAGAGTGCTTTTTCACTGCACATCAACACAGTAGATTTAAAAGAAAACAGTCAAGATGTGATCAAAGTGTAGATTTTAAGGTTTAACTTTGAGAGACCTCCAAAAATACACCATTTATAATTTTAGGCATTACAATAATTTTAAGCAAAGTACCTCTATTTTCAGGAGCTCAAACGTATTTGGATTAAGTGGCAGAACTGCACATCTAATCTTAATTTTTATTATTTAGATGAAAATCCTTTGCAGAGTCCATGTACTAAGCCAGATTCTGAGTTTCCTTCTTGGTTTTAGTTTTGTCTTTTGTAATTGAAAATCATTCTCTATCAGGTTAAGATCATGCAACTGCCTTGGACATTAAAGAATATCAAATTTTTTCTTGAGCTGTTTTGTCAGTATCCTTACGCTGTGAAGCGTTGGTTGCGTAGCATTTGGATGATTATCGCTCTGTGCATCTCAGGATTCATCTTACTACTTCTGTCACATCATCAAACACCAGTGAGCCCATTTCTTGGACAGCCAAACATGCCCACACCATAACACTGCTACCGCGTGCCATGAAACAGGAGCATATTTTTCTGATACAAGTTTTTCTTGGTTTCATCGGTCTGAGGCTTTTCAAAAAGTTGTCTCATCTTGTTTTCTTTCTTGTTTTTACAAGCGTGCACCTTGATGCAGACATCTGTAATTACATTAACAAAGGCATCTCTTCATTGTATATTTTAACAACGATATCCCAGAGTATTCTGGGCTTCTGTTGATGTTATGAAGGGCTGTTTCTTCCACAAAGAAAGGATTCTGCAATTTTCCACTTTAGTTGTCGTCTGAGGTACTTTGCTTAAAAATGACTATTTTCTTAAACTGTTTGTTAAAGCAAAATCTTTAAATCTCTGTCATTTTCCTCTGCTTCTGGCCCAACTGCAACAGATATAACAGAGTGAATGAATGAACAATTAATAAAACAGCTATAAGCCATATCTTAAAATACAATGTTTTTTTTGTATCTCTTCTTAAACGTTAATTGTGAATAAAAACAGAAACGTTTCTGAAAACAAAATGATTCCAACTTAATGGCCAACAGTGCATAATCTTTTCCTAATTTTTAAACCTGTTACATCCCCAAACAAATCACTATAACAGTAATACCTGATAGTTGCACAACATTTCCAGAAATATTTCATTTCATTTCATTGTTAATATACTATTGAAAATTGTTTGTTCGCATATGAAGTGACCAGAAGTCTAAAACTCTGCTTGTTTACAACAAGAAATGCACCAGCGGATTTTTCTATTTTCCCCTAGTTGCCATGAAATGACACTGTTGTTGCCTCGTAGATTCACACATTCACTGAAGAGACACTTCGTCTCTTCATTTGAAACCTACAGAAATAACAAATCCTAAAAAAAAGAAAAAAAGAAAAAGAGCAGCCTCACCCGGTGAAGACGAGGCAGAGCAGGGTGCAGATCAGAATGAGGACCTGGTTGAACATAGCCGAGTTGGTCCTCTGAATGGCTCTGTGGACGTCATTCTACGCAATGATGAAAAACACACTTTCACGAGAGCAATTTCGCTTGAATAAAGACATTAAACTCGCACCGACTGCTTTTATAAATGATTCTGATGGCCTCTTCTGCAGCATTACAGCATGAAAACAACAATAAAATGCTAATGCAATGGCAACTAATGTCCCAGCGTGCACACAAACGAGTGAGGAAGGGTGAGTTATATGGATGAATGACTGTGTGCTTGAAAGCGTACATAAACCAGAGTGGGGAAATAAGATGGTGATTATCCTACCTAAACAGAGTGATTAAAATGATTGAAACCGGAACATTAACAGGCACACAATAACGTTTATGGCTTCCACTCACAATCATGTTCTCCAAAGCACATTTAGCGAGCCAGCAGTTGAGGAATACAGGAATGAAGATGTTCCGTATTGATGGCCAGAAGATCTGAGAAGAGAAACACTTAGTTTCCTCAAACTGTAAAACAGTTCTAAAACAGCAAGAACTACACACTAGAGGGCAGTTGTAGTTTAAATGTTTCTTTCCTTTATAATTAGACATGTTCTTTCATTGAGCAAAAGCAAGAATCTGTGTTTTAAATCAACAAGTGCTTTTCAGACCTGCGTTTCGTTTTTAAGTGCACTGGAGATTGTTCTCTTGTGCTTCTTTTCCAAATCACTAAATAGATTTTAAAACTTGTAGCATTTTTCACTTGATTCTGCTCCTTTTCAATCAGAGGAAACTCCAAGTGAACCAAAAGGCATCACTTCTAACCAAGCAAGAACGTCCTCACCGCGTTGTGGTTCGTGTTTGTTGCAGGAACATGAAATGTGAATGGGGGACAATGATTCTGTGTTGTGGGATATACTGATGTAGTGTTTGTCCTACTAATGAAACGGTACCAGTGACTCTTTATGTGGCTTGTATTATTTATTTCTCTTGCTAAATATTTCCAACAAGCGCTGGAGTAGAATGTTTTAATGCACTCGAGCTTGCTGGAGTCACAATAACAAACAGTGCAGGATTTTGGGGGCTTTAATCATGTAGAACTGTAAACTATGTGATTCAGATGAGGGTTAACACCATAGAAACAAAAGTCTGCACTCAATTCAAAGCCTCAAATCCTGCACTTCCAGGCTTTTGATCCTGTTTTAGTTTGGTACATGTTCTCACCAGACTTTGCCATGTTATTTGGAACGAGACCACCTGTTTTTGGTGTTCTCGTTGGGTCTACAGTTCAGCGTGATTACTGCGTTCACACCAGACAAAAAAAAAAAAAAAAAAAAATCACACCAAGCAGGACAGCAAAGTTGAGTTTGTTCTGAGCGGACTACAGCCTGTAGGTGTGAAAGCATGCTACATGTGAATCACTGGCTTTTCTCTCTCCATGTTTTTCCTGCCTTTCAGTGATTCTTTGAGGAGATGCGACCTTTTTAAAAAAATTCAATGGAGTTCCTAAGGAAATATCAGTGGCATGACTGGTCTAAGTATTATTGAGATACACCACAAAAGCACCTTTTTTCCATTTATGCCTTTACAGCTGTGTTTATAGCAGTCAGTTTGAGTCCTTCCACTGATCTGTGGGATTTGCCTCGTTTGAAACCAGTATTACAGCTTTGTGTTTCCCATTTCAGAGGTGCTGCAAATGCAGCACAATATGAATTAGGACGATGGTAAAGATGGGGGAAAACACAAACATTGGGTAGATACAAAAAGGTAGAATTATGCAGTATAGTGGGGTAGATAATCATGACTTTAGAAGTCTTCTGGGGAGATTTCCTGCCTGTTTATTGGTATAATACACTGAGAATTAGACATAACAAGGGAAGCAACTTTTTAAAGACTTGCTGCTTTAACAACAGAAATTCAGAAGTGGTTAAAGTCTTACTGTAATGATGAAGGGAACTGTATTGATCATCTCCAGAAGATAAGACACCTGAAATATCTGCTCCCAAATGTTCCCCTAAAAGTACAAAAAAAAGCACAATCTTTCATATAGTTTTACCTTTAAGTGCTTAAGAAGCAGTCGGACCACACACTGAATTTCTTTCTCATTGTAGTCTTTCATCTTATATAAGCACTTACTCCTTCACCTCAGCTAGATCCTCTAATCACAATCTTTAATATGACAAATGACTTGGGCTAATTACACCATTTATGAGCTGTCAGTCTCACATACTTTGAGCAATTCATTGAACAGACTGCATTAATCACGTAGGATGGAAGAGTGCGTTTTATTCTTTGATTTTTTTTGTGTATTTCTCTCACCTTGTAACTCAGATACATTAGTAACATCGTCTCCAGGAAACTAATGATGGCCACAATCACCTGTGCAAACAGGAAACATTAGACAAACCTCATAGAGTAGCCCAAACAGTTACAATATCACTAAGAAAGGAGCTCAGTTTGTAAATTTTAATTAATAAAACTTCTGTTAATATTGATTGGTCTTAATTCTGTTGTGACTCACTTGAATGGCCCAGACGGGAACCTTCCTATCCACCCAGAAGATCAACTCCCTGACAAAGACAGCACATCACAACAACATCTGCACTACATTTCATAATAAATACCCACAAAGGTCACTAAAGAGATACAATATTAGATGTGTGAATAGAATCAGTGACGAGTTGAGATAATCATCGTGAATCATCATGACCATTATATCTTTACGTCAGAGCTGAATACTGGTGTTATCTCAATTAAATCTTGCAATGAAAACACAGATGTCAGAATAATATGAAAGACAAATGAAAGAAAGTGCCAAAAGGGCTTCTCTTAACAGGATTCATACATTGTGGTGCTTACCAGTTAATTTCTCTGTCCTGCACTGATCCATTCCACTGGCAGTCGACACTGAAGAGATCCGAGTAAAGGAAAGAAACCAAGGTCACAAGGAAATAAAAGGTAGTTTTTTAAAATATTCATTGAGATTTACTGTACGGTTATTCAGGTCCGACACATTTTCTGATAAACACAGGGTCTGAATGTTGTATAAAATCATCGCATTCTCTTTTTGTCTTCATTTTACAGTGTCCCAAATAAAAGCAGCACCATAGAGGTTTTTTTTTTTAATTTCAGCTGCATCCTTACACGATTTATACTTGTTTGGTCTTTTGCTCCATCACTCACTTCAACCATGACTTTCTTGGGTCTCTCAGTTACCTCTGTAATGATGCCCACTGTGGTTCTGTGAGCTTATTTTACGTTTGTTGATGTATTTAATTTTAAAGGGAATTGATGTGGAACAAAAGTTTTTAATACCCATGTATAAACATATTTCAACCACTAAGTGACTGAGTAAGACTGAACTGATGTAATAGCACTCTGAAACAAAGAATTATTAAATTAGTACCCACAAATCACAAGATAATTCCATTCGCTGTATTTCCAATCAATTCATCATCAATTTCAGTTGCGCTTAGCAGTTGTCATCATGTAAGAACTTTACTTTCAGTCAAACACAATAATTAGATTTTGTCTTGCATCATGTAAATTTACAGATAGTGTCATAAACCAGTATACATGTTTTGGTTTTTTGATAGTAGAGACAGGAGACTGCAAAAGTTACACATTTCCTAAAAGTAATCAGATCTTCGTTCAAATGAAACTGAAACTGATTATTTAATGAGAAAAAGCAAAGCAGTAAATCACTTAAAGATACTGTTTAAGCTCTCATATAATTGTGTGCATTATCTCTAAATTACCTTAATCAGTTTAATTTCATTCTCCCACTTTCAGCACTCTCACCGTTTGTTGCACAGTGTATTGAGAGATATGTGTGCATTGCAAACTGACTGAACTGAAACACTTCTTTTTGTGTGGACAAACCATTTGTTGTTGCCGTTCGGAGTGCTTTGTGGCGTGGCGCTGTGGCTGCTGCTGTTTCCCTGACCGGGGTTGTCTGTCATCACTCTGATGATATACAGCAGGCAGGTAAGCAGCTTCAGGCAGAAGTTAAAAACACGAATCCTAAGGCCTGAAAACAAGGATGGGCACAAATATAAGATTTTCTGTGACAATGCAGTGTCATTTTACAACGCATGTGCAATTTTACAACAATTCTCTTGTTTGTTTGTTGTTTTATTTTCCCTAAATGCATTTGGGACTCAGTAGCAGATTTCAAATTTTGCTTTAATTGACCTATTCAATTGATTATGTAGCAGTCCATTTAGGGACAAAAGAAAATGGTGTGCTGTACCATCCACTTACTTGATCTTTGGTTTTTGATGAAGAAAAGTTTCAGACGCTCCTTGAAGGTGTTTTCATTCACATAAAACTCTACTTGCACCCTTACAAGAAAGAGAAGGACAATAACTGTCACACAAGAATCAGCAGCACATGCAGACAGAACCACGCAGATATTTTTCACAACAGAAATGTTAGCGCAGCATGAATATTCATGATATTGCTTTTCTAATCATCTGCCTAAGAGGAGTGGGTAATTATCTGTCTCTTATTTTGTTCCCAGTTACTAGACACGTTTATTTTAAGCCATGCAGCTTCAACGACATTCTCCAAAGAGCAGCTTTTACATTACAGGGGATAGTTTCAGTAAGAATTAAAGTCATGTAAGAATATGATGCATGTCTTCTTATTGGGGTGACATTATATTTGTATTGCCACTGTGTTACCTACCATCATTATTCCACAAATTGGTACATCTTTTACTTCTTTGTAAAGTTATTTATCTCCACCCTCTTGGGCATTCCTTTGTTTGATGTGTGGAGTCACCCAGGGGTCAGTTCTTGGACCACTGCTATTCAGCCCTTACAAGCTTCCTCACGGTGAAATCATGCATGACAACAATGTTGCTTAACACAGCTATGAAGACTCAGCTAATCAGATTTACTTGGCTCTTTCACTAAATGAGTATGGTCCATTAAAAGCACATGAATAGCTCGATCCAATCAAACTTCCTTCTACTAAATCCAAACAAGACAGAAATTGTTTTATTTGACAACAAAAAGGAAATAATGAAAGTTGCTGCCCAGATTGAATCCAGGGTTTTAGTTCAAAAGAAAGAAAGAAAAAAGCTAGAAATCTTGGAGATCTAATTGACTCAGACCTGAGCTTCAGCGGGCTCATCAAGGCTGTAACCACATCAGCTTTTTATAACCACAAACAAAACTTCAGAGTCAGAGATCTCACTTAAGTAGCAGATTTATAGAAGCTCATCCATGTTTTCATCTCCAGCAGACTTGACTACTAAAATTGTCCTTTTGAAACAACTATTAGACAGCATCAGCTCATTCTGAATGATGCTGGAAGAGTTACATTGATGTTTACTCATTTAACAGATGCTTTGATAAAGTGCATAAAATGAAAAGGAAGTGGTACTCTTGTAGGTCTGTAGATTCTTAAAGTGCACGGAAAGATAGTATAATAGTATATATAAAAGCCCTTTGCAAAGCTAGACCAGCTTATTATTCATCATTGATAGAGGATAATAAAAATAACCCATGTTTTCTGTTCAGCACTGTAGCCAAGTTGACAAAGAGTCACAACTCTGGTGAGTCGTGCCTTCCTGCAGCTCTCAGTAGTGAAAACTTTATGAGCTTCTTTAGCAGTAAAATTGTCAGAATTAGAGAGGAAATCAACCAGGCCCACCCGGCAGCAGCTGTAGGCATCTCTTCAGCTTCGTCTACTCGCTAAGGCTCTGACCTGAATCTAGACTGTAGACCTGCCTGAGCTGACCTCAGTCAACAACAGAGCTAAACAATAGAAAAACAATAGAGCTAACAATAGAGCTAATTCCTTGGGGGTCATGTTCTGGGTCTCTGGAAAGCACCTAGGGACAACTTGTGTTGTAATAGATGCTATATAAATAAAATTGAATTGAATTTGATCCAAAGTGACTTATTAATTGAAAAATAGACTCAAGCTACAGTATGAAAGGAGACCTTCTAGTAGGTACAAAGTGATAAGTCAACAGAAGGGAGTCGTAAGTTATAAAGCAAGGTTGTGTAGACAAAATGATTAACCGAAAAATACAATAAAATAAAGTGCAACAGAATCAGATGAGGATAAGAAGTGCAAGTATGTCAGAGGAGAAGCTGAGCTTGGAAAATGTGTGTCCTCAAGAGATTCTTGAAGATAGAGAGGAGGGGCCTGCTCTTGTAGCCTTTGGTGGGTCATTCCACCATCAGGGAAACAGTCTGCAAGAACTGCCTGAACTGCCTGGAGGCAGTCAGCTGGGAGAATCTCCAGTAGACCCAAACAGGTCGAAAATGCATTAAACTACTATGCTGCAAACTGATGAAATAAACTTCCTCTTTATTTTAAATGTACTTCAACTCTCACTGCTTTTAAAGTTAAGCTGAAATTGTTGCTGTTTTCCTATTCCTTTGTTTAATTTACTTTTCTCTTAAGTGAACCGTAATGCCTCATCTATTATAATCTTTGCTTTATTTGTTTTGGTCTAAACATATTTTATTTGCAGTTTTTTTTTTACCTATTGGTTTTATTAAAAAATATTTATTTTGTTTCATGGATTTTATTTGCATTCTTATGCCGTTTATTTTTTTTCTTTCCATCTTGATGCTTTTGTAAAGAAATATGAGTTGCCTTTGTGTATGAAATGTGTTGTACAAATAAACTTGCCTTGCATCGCCTCCACTTAACGTTCCCATTATTATAAATAATTTAGGCAAAGTGAAAGGCATTTAGGGCTCTCTGAAGCAACAATCATTGTACGTATTCTGAGTGAGGAATGGGAAGAAACTTTCTTGTGAGGTATTTCCTCATGCAGTTTAAAAAAGAGAATATTTAATTTGTCAGAAATACCACTCTGGAAAGGCAGAGTGAGAGAAAAGTCATGAACAAGTACAACTGCTTTGGTATGTAGCTTGGCAACGGGAGATACAGTTTTACACTATTAATGTCTAATCTTCAAAGCGCCGCTCTCAGAAGTGCAGACAGGGAAGAAGGACGAGAGAAAATGCGAGCCTGAGAGATTAGAATAATTTTAGAAAAGGTTGAGAAGACTGTGTGCCTCTGCTGCTGCGAATAATCCAGAATTTTGGCTCCTGTGAGGATCATCACGGGAAGGAGAGAGTAGTGGAAACTGTTGGATGCAGAGAAAAGTGCTGCATAGTGGTTTTTCCATGTCTGAATGATGGTTTAACTGCATCCAACACTGCGGAAACCCCCCACACAGATAAAACTGAGAATTGGCTACTACATAATGAGAGTCCGTCTGTGTCCTAATGTCTGTCTGGCTTCCTCACCCCTCTGCCTACACATGCACATGTTCACATAATGGTGGATGTAATGACCCTTAATCAGCCATTGTTGAGTACACAATTACTAGCTGAACTGGTCTGACATTAGTCATACTGCAGTGTCAGATCTGAGCTCCAGCCAATAACAAGCGCAGCTAATTAGATGTTTTTAAAACATCTAAATGAAGCTGAGCAAACGCAGGCAGCTTTGAAACACATCACCTGGAGCTGAGCATCTGCAACACATGCTGTTTGAAGGCAGACATTCTAAACCAGGGAATAATCAATTAGTTTAGAAGTAAGAAGATTAAGAAGATTGTAAGAAGATTAGTACGCTCTCTGTCCTCTAGCAAGTAAAAGGCAACCAACATTGCTAACTTTAGATGCGCTTATCAGATTTTATCCCCTTCTTTCTTATTCTACAGTAATTAGCTGGACAGATAATGAAAGTTCTCCAAATGAGGTGAACCAAAACAAGTTTATTTTTGGCTGTATATACACTTCTTTTTCAGATTTAAATAAATTTCAAATAGTTAAATAAAAATCAGTGAATCAATCTGAAAACCGATTATCCCCATTATATATCACTAAAATAAAAAAGACTGACTTTACAAGGACAATAATATTCAATCCATAATTAAAATCGTCTGCTCCAGCAGTTTTTTTTTTATATTACAGCAAGGGTGTTTGTGAATGAGATAAATAAATTACACTTCATATAAACATGTCTGTATGTCTCAGCAGTTTTAAGCGCACTTATCGAACTGCCACAGAGTATGTCATTCACTTCTTCCTTTGATCATCTCAAAACCCTTGATTACAATTTGTTTTATCAAAGGAAAGACAGTAAACACTATCAAAGCCTCATCACATCATGCTGCCACCTTCTAAACAGTGCATCCACTGTAGCTCAATTGGAATAACAAGACATCATGCACACTACAGAGCAAAACCTCTTCACTTGGCCCTACCTCTGCCCGCAGTCACTACCAAAAGGATCTGACCTCAAAGTGGCCACAGATGGACTGACCCAGGTGTGGATGAGGGTGTCCGGATCCATCGTAGAGGACACGTGTGGCTGTGTCATAGATTGAGTCTTACTTCCAACAGTAAGGGCTTGTTGACCAACGCATCTCCCTGCAGCTCTAACATACTCTACAGCGTGTCTGTCCGAAGATGATCTGTTTTTTTTTATTTATAAAGAAATCAAGAATATATAATAAATCAAAAATGATTAATAATAAGAAAAAGTTTTTAAAAAAATCTGAAAAATACTGTCTAACACCAATCATTTATTATGAAGAACTGGAATATTTTTAGAACTGTATACAATCGCTCTCTCTTTTTTCTCTAGTGCGCGGGCCTGTTGCCACAGCAACATTACCATGACAGGAATAACCCTAGCCGATACTGCTGCAGCATGGTCCTCTCCAACAGCACTGCAGCATCTGACAAAGCTGTAAACAGTCCCAGTGACATACTGAAAGGATCAAGAGACAAACTGCTTTGTTTCTTCTTTGACGGCATTCACGTCGTGTCTACATTATCAAAGGTTATAATGAAGTCTTCGAGGCTTACTGCCAGCAGAGCCCAAAGGCATGTGGAGTGGTTTTATTCATCTCTTCTAATAAGGGAAAGGGGGAGAAAGTAAACAAGGTTTAGTTGCTCTTCATACTCTGTCATGGTGGGAGCATATAATGGTATATGACAGCAACAGAACCAAAAAGAGATGCCTGAAAGTCGAGAGAGAAAAAAAAATCATCACGAGGACCTCTCGTCTCCCTTCTGAATCCCCCACCTTTTTGTCGGTTCTAAATGTAAAAAGTCTGAAGTGCTAATTTGTTGATGACCTCTTCCATGAGTCAGTGGATTTGAAGTTATCGGAAGGGGCAATTCCACTTGAACCCCTTTCACCCACACAGTGGAGCCACTTAATATGACTTTCCAACTTCCAATGCGAGCACTTTACACCATAATATGACTTCTGCCAGTATAATGTGTGACATTTGTCTCTTTAGTATTTGCTGCTAAAGTTTACTATATTAAGCTGCAAAACACTTTGCTTAGAAACAGGATAATGACAGCACTTAAAATATGAGAAAATGTAAAAAACTCAAACTGCAGACAGAAGGCAGTGATACTCAAGTGGACAGGCTGATATTTTTCTGGTCTTTATTTTTTTTTTTTTTTTCGCACCTGCCTGCCTTTGAGAAATGAATATTTGAGTGATGGATGATCTCTGCTAAGATCCCACTGGTGACATTTGTGGGCTCAGTTAGAACATCTGAACGCAAGCTTGGAGGATGACCACAGCGACTATAACCTGAAAATTATGCCCGTCCAACAATATTATTGACTGGAGACAAGAGAGAGGTTCATCAGCAGGGTCAAAACAGACACAGTATTAACTGTCTAAATGGGAGCTGAAAGTGTTGCCCAGTTTATCCAGGAGACAACAGTGATTGTTGCAAGGGCAGATGGGGAAAATGTAATCTTTGACTAAAAGCACTGGCAGAGCTGGTTTTTCCTAAACAAATGAAATAGATATGACAAATATTATAAACAGCACTGTAGTCTGAAAGGCTGGCTGCTGCCACTGGAGGGGCATCAGAATTATAATTGATTTCATCTCATCTGGAGATCCCGAGATTATGCAGCAAACTAGATGCAGTATTGTAGAAATTATGTGTTTATCTTTTTCAAGATATTTTTTGAGAGTTCATTTTAAAGAAACTCAGTAAGAGTGGTCTGTTTTAAGTCTCAAGATGAACAGATCTCATGCAGATGGATTCTGATTTGATCCATCAAAAAAGTGGCTGACAGGAAAACTAATGCTTGCATTATTTTGTCAATTCTGATAGGGAAATGAGTCAAAAAGTTGTTAAAATGTCATTTTAGGATTAGTAGATAAACACATTTGAGTTTAAATCTTTATGCAATAAATCAAAATTCACAAACTTTTATGCATGTTTCTCTCCTTTTCTGCATGACCACAAAGCTTTAGAAACGTGCCCTGTTTTCAGTACCACGGACAGCACCCGCAAGTCCATGCCACGTTTAAAGCAGACTTCGTCTGGAGCGGAGAACACTTCAAACAACTCTTGTGTGTGCTCAGACTGCATGAGGGCAGACAAAGTAAAAGCTCCACGCAAAAATCTCGCACATTTTAAAGTACAACCAGTACTTAAAACGGTAGTAGCAGAGGTGGATCAAGTGGGTCTGAATTACAGGTAGGGGCAGCTACCGGGAGGGAAGTGGGATACACTTTGGACAAGCCAGTTCATCACAACGTTGCACAGAAGCAAACAACAATCATACATGCCCATACACACTCCGTTGAATTTAGAATCATGAAACAAGATATTGTGTTTTTTAAACTATTACTGGCAGCTGGAGCACCTAAAATAAAACCCATGCAGGCAAAAGGACAACATGCAAACTCTGTTACTCTTGTTAAGTACTTATTTAAAATAACTGCTAACTTCTACCCATTGGCTTGGTAAACAAATTCAGTATATACAAATATATGAAATCCTTACTAACTGAAATATAGTTATACCTACAGTTCTTTGTTAGATTTGAATCATCAAGAACTAGTACATCATCCAAAAAAACAGTTTTTTTTTATCATATGAGTACATCTCATGCATTTATTTCTGTACATATCCATGAAAAAAAACAGCACCTTCCACCTTTTACTCACTACAACACGTTTACTTTACTTTTTTACTTAGTTTCACTTTGTCTACTTTTTAACCTTCATTAATTGTTAATTGTTTATATATTGTATTTTGTCTTCAGTTTTAAATCGGTGCTACCAAAATTGCATTGTAGTAATACAATGACGATAAAAACCCTTGAATCTTTCAACTTGCATCCCACGAGATACAGTTTCTCTTCATGTCCATCCACTCCGCTGCCTACCTGTCATCATTCTGGAAGTTCTGGTCTCCGAGCAGCAGGTCCCTGAATCGAAAGCGTGGGGGCAGTGGAGGCACCTCGCTTTCCAGCTGCTCCATCCTTAGAGTTGAGATGTCTAGAATAACTCCACTGCTTTGGCTGCTGCTGCTGTTGTTGGTCTGGAGTGGTGCGGGAAAAGAGCTGGTGCAGGGAGAGGAGAAAAGTAAAAAGGCAGGAGGGAAGCCTAAGAGGGGTGAAAAATGCTGCATAAAAGTGAAAGCAGCTAGAAGGGAATAAGACAGTGAAAAAGCAGAAGGAAGGACAGGGGGAAATATAGGATAGAAAAATGTAATGTGGTGATTTTCTTGTATAGAAATGCACACAATTATGGATTAGAAATGACAGAGGAAAGAAAACAGACAAGCGGCAAAAGGCCTCAGGCTGGGACTTAAACCTGAGCCAGCTGCTATAAGCCAACGTCTATGAGATGCTGCTCAACCAGTTGAGCTGTCCAGCACCCCTGAATGCTGAAAGTACACTTTTAGTTGTGATTTTTTTTTATATAACATAGATGTACTCAAGACCCAACAATTTCTTAAGCCAGTTTGGTTGAAGCTCATTACACCATTTATCTGCCATAAATGTTTTATTTATATATATATATATATATATATATATATATATTCACTGTTTAAAAGTATTGCCAGTACTAGATGCTAGTACTAGTTACAGATGCCCAGATCCGGAGCCTGAAAAGGAAAAGGGTGAAAACGGTGCATTTCTGCATTTTTGTTATCTTTGTGTTGTGCCATCTGTGACCCTGACAGAATGTAGGCTGAAGTGAGTTTTGTAATTCTTATAATATTTTCAAACACCTCCAATGAATTGATTTTTATTTCCTACATGGTTTAGAAGTTGTTGTTTTTTTTTTTTTTGTTTTTTAATTTTTTTTTACCTTTAATAACAAATTAACATCCTCGTTTTAAAAAAATGGGTGAAGTGTTTCTGGCATTGTGTGACAATGTCTGCTGTTTTTAGTCTCTTAGAAACATATGTCTCATCTCCAACAAAGCAGAGAAATCCAAATATCTCCAATTTCCTCCTTCCATCAATTTCACCTGTATTAAGCTTCTCAGTTATAGCATCATTGATGGATGATATATTTCCCTTGTGGTCTTTCTGAAATCTAACTAAATGACATCCACCCGCTCAGAGCACCACTTATATCTCATTAAAAGGGGGATTTAAATGTAATAATAAATGTAATACTCTCTAATTTTTTTTTATTTCAAAATGAAGCCCCAAATTTAACTAAGAGAACACAGATACACTGCAGCATGACTGCTAGTGGTTAGATCAAATATTGCATATGTTTATATTTGAAGCTGATGTTATCTGCAGGCTGATGGCTGCGGGCTTTTCAAAGTTCGGTCAACATGTCAGTGAACAGCTGAACACACAAAGGTAACAGGAGAAGACAGTAGGCTATGGATAAAAAAAAAACATACTAAAATGTATCTTTTTTTTTTCAAAGGCATATTTTAATATTCCACATATTTCACAAGGAAAAATCCTCATATTAACAAACAAGTGGCTATTTCCAAAACAACTTTGAGAAGCAGTGCTCAAACCCGCATACGACGCCTGAAGTGTCTTACCTTGGCTTGTGGTCGTTCACAGTCCCGTCGTCGTTTACAAATGACTGATTCACGTAACATTCACTGCACATTGTGGCCGGAGAGCCGGCGGTTCCGTCGGACTGAAGAGCTGAAGTGGTCGGCGTTGAGTCCCCCTTGTAGAAGTCGTCTTCCTCTGTTAATTGCATCGGAAAGGGGGGGCGGTGGGGACGCGCTTATTGCCAAACGGGAAAAGAGAGACGCGCTCTTGCAAAGAGAGGAAAAAAAAAAGTGATTGCACACTGTAGTTGTGTACTTCACCTACACAGGTGCATTTTAGAGTTAAGGTGTTGGCAGCCTACACAGGTGAGGCTGCGGGCAAAGTGGCAGCAGCCTAATGAAGTGCTAACATTGATCACCAGAGAGATGCAGGTGGAATTATTTGTCTGGCCGTGTGCGTGAGAGAGAAAGAGGTGGGGGATGATTGAGGAAGATGCACAGGACAAGTCTGCAGCAGCGAACATGACTGATTTAACTGTTGAATTAACACCAAACTCTTGCTGAGGAACAAGAGAGATTAGCACCGCTTGCTGGAGGCTCTAAGGAAACTCACCAAGAGGATAATTCACTGTACTGATTAAATGGGGGGGGTTCAGTCTTGATGTGGAAACATGATCTTTAGTGTGTGTGTGTGTGTGTGTGTGTGTGTGTGTGTGTGTGTGTGTGTGTGTGTGTGTGTGTGTGTGTGTGTGTGTGTGTGAGAAACTAAACAAAAACCATACAACAAAGAAGCAGAAAACTAGACATTAACCAGACTTTTTTTTTTTTTTTTTTTCCAACCAACCACCCTCAGAGTTTCAGGTTAGGAAAATGCACATTCTCCATAGCCATTTAATAAAACGGTGTTCCTCAAGGATGTGTGCTGGGTCCTCTCTTTTATGCTCTCTTCACCCATGACTATCAACACATCCTTAATAATGAAAGCTTCATTATTAAGTTCAAAGATGACACAATGGTTATGGAGATGATTTGCAACAATGATGTGTCAGTTTACAAGGACAACAGCCTGGCGCTTCACCAACAAACTCGCCTCGAACAAGAATTAAACCAAAGAGTGTACTGGACTTTAAGAGGTCCAAGAGGGCAGATCCCATATTTATCAAATGAGAAAACGTCCCATTTCAAATTACTAGGAAATCAGATCATCAAAGACCTTACTTGGGCCCATGCACATCATCTTTGTACTTCTTGACGAAACTGAGCAGGTTGCTTTGTCTCAGTCTCCTCATAATTTCTCCCACTGTACAGTAGAAAGTACCCTAGTGAATTACACCACAGCATGGCATGACGAGTTCATCAGGAGAGAGCTAAAGGTACTGTAGAGACTTACAAGAGCAATATTGGGATTCATAAACCAGCAACTGATAAAGCCTTTGAGGCCCTAAGATCACATGTGACCCAATGGTTCAAAGAGCCTGATATATTTATTAATGTGCATTTATCATATATGCAACTTTTTGTACAATGCAGTTTTTATATGCATTACTATGGTATTCTGACGTTTGCGCTTTATCTACTACATTCAGTGAAGTGTGATACGCATCACATGTGACAACTCCACACATTTCCACTTCTTTTTTCTCATATTCAACTCTCCCATTTAAAAAAAAAATTGAATTGAATTGCTGTTAACATTTAAACACAGGATTGAGTTAAATATCTTTCATTTCTGAAACTCAGGCAATACCAACACTTTTGTTGTGAAACAATGACTGGATCAATCATTCCTGGACAATCGTTTTATAATCCATTTAAACATGCAACTCTAGAACTAAGACGTAATCCTTGAGGTGTATTTTTTTTATGTTATAACAAAAAGGATGAGTACAGTCCATCCTGAGACAGTAAACATATACAAAGACAATTACATAACTACTATTATAAGCTGCTTTGCTGAATGAAACAACTTTTTGTCAGCGTGTTGTACTTTATAGTTTCAAAGCTACTGCTGAATAAGACAAGTGAAAATCAAAAACACAGCAAAAGCACATTCTTCTCTCCTTATCTAACTCTTCAATTATCTAATGACGCAAACTGGAGGAAGTATGGAAAAGATGTGGGTGAGGTGGTATGATTCACAAGGGAGACGGTGTCACGAGGTTTTTCAACAGCTTCAAGGTCATGATGGACGTTTGGGATTGACTCAACACTCACCGGAGAGAAACATTTGTAATGCCGGAGGGAGAAAAAGAGGTACATCTGAGAGACGCCATCTGGAGAGTTTTAATGCTGAAAATGCATGTTAGATCTGCATCACTTATGTCTAACTGTAGAATACAGCAGAATGTCACTGATGAGTCAGTAAAGAGCAGAAAGGCTCACGCGGTTTTAATGAAAATCAATAATGAACTGAAAGTCTGCTGAGAAGAGAGGCTTTTCCATCTGCATTCATCCAAATGTGCAAATATTAGTATGGTCACTGTGAAACGATGGTGAGGACAGGAAGTATCCGTGTTTGTACCATCACTTCAGCTTGCATGAACAGACAGGCTTCGCTGCTAAATTAGGTACGAAGTTGAACTTTTCCCCGGTGACACTGCCATCTCCATCTGGTGTCTGCTGTCAGTGTGTTGCTTGACCCACCAACTGCACATCCAAGTTCTGCCAACAGAATACATTTGATACCATTTCAGCTTGAGATAATTTTATGTATTTATGATAAAGCGGCCATTGAGATTGAATTTGAATATAGAGAAGGAACCATCACGGAGAGAGAAGTCAACGCACTGCAGGTACGATGACAGACGTGCAGAAGTCACACAATGGTGTCACTGGAGCACTCCGAACCATTACCTCCTAGCAGGTAGAGCGGCTCCGGCAGATCCCAGGAACAACATCGGAGATCTCTGTCCAGAAGGACAGACGATAGGAGGATGTTGCCCCCCCCCTCCCCCCTTTAGGCTAGGAATTGAAGACTAAATGTGGAAACAATAAAACAAAAACAAAACAAAACCCACAAAAAAAAAAACTGCTTTGACACTTGCAATTTAAAAAAAAATCTATTTATTAGACAAAAATTAATGAAACACACACACACACAAAAAAATATTAAAAGATCTGGTGAACAATGTTGCATCAATGAAAATGCTTTTTTTTTTTAAAATTTAAATCCAGTTTGGAATGAAATATGAAATAAATGCGTTTAAATGGCTGATGAAAACCAGCTGAAGATGAAATTTGATAACGTGTAAGGCTCTTTAATTATTGCTCAGATAAAAGGACAAAAATCACATTTAAAAAAAAAAAAAAAAAAAAAAAAAAAAAAAAAAAAAGTTTGCTAAATTTTGTTCTACAATGCGCAGATATTTCTGCAAGTATGGCACCATGTCTGATGCATTTGTGTGTGTGAATTTTTAGCACAAATTCTTCCGGAAAGTTAATCTTCTGGCCTGAGTGTTGCAGTGATTTTGATGGAGCCCCTCCAGTTACAGGTTACACATGGATTTATGTACTGCATTACAATAAGGGAGGAAAAAGGAAAAGCCCAGCAAACAATATCCTCAATTTAGTTTGTTTCTTCTGTGAATGAAGCTCCAGATACTCAAAATCTACATTTCTGTGCCCTGCAGATCCACATCTTTTAAATGAAGCCTCACATCTTCTTGGCCTAGTTTTTTTTTGTTGTTTTTTTTTTAAACTTCTCATCCAGTGTAATTGGAAGCTTTCTGGGTTTTTTCAGTCTAGTTCAGTTTAAACTCTTTTTTTTTTTTTTTCAGTTGACCCAACATTATATGACTTCTTTTAAAAGCTGTGCAGAACTACTTCAACTAAAGAAGCACCACCGTACCTGTGGTACACACAGGACCATACTTCAGGTGATGTTATTTTTGCCCTTTGTTATTTTAACAATAATATTACTAATAACGCTAGTAATTTTATTCTGCATTTGTAGTGACCGAATCAATTAAAAGGATCAGGCTTAAACACATGTATTGGTTCCTGCAACAAAATAATGTTCACGAGACTGAAAACTGCTTCTCAGGAAACTTTACAAATGAATATTGTTTTTCCAAATCCTACTCTGAAGATAGACATTTTTATTTTGCAATTAAGGATTGTTTGTTGACTAATGGAAATCAGTCGGAGAACAACCAATAAAAAGGAAACTGCAGACTTAAGACCAGCTGAGTAACATCTTGACCAGTTAGTTGGGATTAAGCACGTTTATTGCAGAACACAAAATGTTTACCCAAAGATTTATACCCCAGCACTTATCCTTTTATTTTAGCAATAATTAAGAGTTCTTTACCTGTGCCTGACTTTATATGAAATCAGTCTGCTCCTTCTGTGCTGACTGAGGCGACAGCTGAAACATAATAAGGTCCTTCATTGAGGTAGGTCCTCAGACGGATGTAATGTTGACTCCCCAGTGTCTCGGCCGCTGCTGATGAACCAACAAGCGCCCCGACCAGTTCAAACTTGGCATCTTTGGCCTCTTTCGTCTGACCGGTTGAGCGATCCAAAATAAACTCCATGAATCCGGGAGTGGTAATCATCAGCTTCTGACCCCACGGCTGAGTGGCAACGGCCTGGGACACACACAATCATCACTGGAGTGATGCCCAACCCATAATGAACCCATAATGCTTTTGTGATATGTTAAAAACAAGAATATAAAATGATTTCCTTTCTGATGTGGTTCTTTATTTTACTGTGGTCAGTAACACAGAGAGGATGTACCAGTAGTTAAAACGTGCACTTACAGTAAATATCCGCAAAGCTCCACAGTGCAGCTCTGGAAAAGGCTGAGTGCTGATGTTGCGGATCATCTCCATTGGCTGCTTAGACAAAAGCTGGAACCAGGACTCTGTCAGGGCCAACAGGTCTTCTGTTTGCTGCTCTGGCTGCAGGAAACACGTGCATGCCATGACTCACCATACTTCAGCAAATACAGAAAATAAATAGGAAGATAAATACCTGCAGCGTGAGAAGTTGGGATATGGCATCCAAGCTACGAACCCTGAGCTCAGTAGCTCCAGAACTGGCAAGCTGGCTCATTTTTGACAACACAGCCCTAAACTTCTCTCCTGAACACAGAAAATACAGTGCAATGCATCTAATGAAAAACAAAGATCTCAAAACACATCCTCCATCTGATAACTAGGATTTTAACCTGTAAATATCATAGAAATGAGTCTATCATAAACAAATTAAATTTAAAAAGAACTGTAATTAAATATCTTACTTTTCAATCTGTTCTCTCTATCATAACTATTGTAAAATAAAACAAAATTGTAAAGAGATGCAGACTATGACTTAACCACTTGTTTTTTTTTTTTAATAAAAACAACAATTTAAATTTTCAATAAATCTGTTCATTATGTCCATAAAACATGCACTGGATTGAGGTCTTTTAAAAATGCTAAACCTACCAGTTTTCTGGAAGACCTGCTTCCCCTCCACTGTAGATCCGAGTAACCCTAAAGTGTCCAGGGCCACCCCAATCATGGCAGGGTCTGGATCCAGAGCCATCTCAAACACCTTGTTCTGGAAGGCTGGGTAGGATTCACAAACCTGCTGTGGACTGTCCACAATGGCCAGGTTTCCAAAGAATTTCACCAAACCTACAACAACAATAGACATCATGAAGAACTAATGACCGAGGTCGTTTCACACTCAATAGTCCGGTGGACTCACTACGGTTAAGGACTCAGTTCAATGGCGTTCCAACAATCAGCTGGTCTGAGTTTGATTTCACAACAACCTTTGTGAAAGGAACCAAACCCTTTAAATAACATATTCCCTGCCTCGCCTGTGGTGGTGCTGCATCAAGAATTACTGAAGGAGGCACCAAGACAAACAACAAAGGAGAAAACTCACTCATTGGTTAAGACCAGCAAACAAACTCTGGTCCGTTTAAAATGAACCAAACAGGTTTGGTGTGAATGCACCCTAAGTTAGTATTTCTGTTCCCTTAAAATAGAACTCTGTTTCCAATACTGGCACATCTTCCCTGGTTAGAGGATAGGCAACAATAAACAATGAATAGAGGAAACTAATAAAAACAGCCTTAGCCTTATTTACTAGAGCAACTAATGTCACCTAAACAGGTTTAACAATAATTTACTGCTAGTGCTAAAACTTTCAAATCATTTTTGGTGTGCGTGTTCAGGGTTGGAGCAGCGTTTTTACAGACTCACCAGGAAGGTAGAGGGATGAGAAGGGGTCCAGCTCTGCTCCTCGGATCATGTTAGAAATCTTATCCATTATACCTTGCTGAGCCAAATACTGCCGGCCGTGCTGACTGTCAGCCAGCGAGGTCACCATCTCTATAGCTGTGGCTCTAGTGAAAAAGATAGTGGCCAAAAAATAAATTAAAAAAATAAAGAAATTAACAGCATGAGAAAAGTGAGTGTAAAAAAAAAAAAAAAAAAAAAAAAAAAAAAAAAAAAAAAATCATGTTTTCCCATATTTTTTTTCTGGAGGAAAACAAAAACTAACTGTCACTACCTGATCAAGACATCATCACCGGTCAGCTCACCAAGCAGCTGAGAAATGAGGCCACTGTTGGCACAATAACCAAGAGAAATGGGTGAAACGGAGGAGGTTTCCACCACCAGCTGCAGGCAGAAGGAAGAACATGTAGAACAACCGTTACAGCATTACTACAGAAGCCTGCATTTATCATATGAAAATTGTACCTCCTAAAATAACATTGTTCTTTAGGAAACAAACATTAAAATGATGATCCGTGAAAAAAATAAAAATTCATAAAAATACAAAAGAAACATTCTTTTAACAACAAAGGGATAGTGTTTTATTTGTACCTCGTATATTCTGTATCTGATTATGTCGCTTGTGGCCATCACATCCTTTATTACTTTCAGCATGTCACTCTGGAATAACTTGTCTAATCCAGACTTTGAGTGACTCAGTTTAGATAGGGTCTGGATTGCCTAAAGTAGAAACAATCAAAATAGCCCATGGAGTTATTGCACACCCCGTAGTTTCATCAACACGTAATGAATCCTCTTTCAGTGCTGCAGTTATCACCTGTTTCGCCACCGCCATTTTCTCCTCTCTGATGCACAGAATCACCGTTCGCAGGATGTCACGGTCGTTTACAATTTCAGTCACGGCATCCAGGTCCCCCGCCGCTCTGCCAATCTGACCAGATGAAACCAGGAAAACTTGAGATTGTATGTTTTATGGGCAGCTTTTCTGCTCGGAGTGCATTAAAGGAGCCTACCTGTGTCAAGGCCAGTATCTTAACTGTGTCGTTTGGATGCGTCAAACCCTTCTGCAGCTCCACTCTGTAGTTCTGGACCACATGCGCGGGGCTCAGAGCTGCTAGGATCCGTTCCAGGATGTCCACACACAGTTCCACCTGCTCCCTGTAAACACAGCTCGGACTAATAAACCCAAACCGCTAAAGCATTTCTTTTACAGTTGTGACATACGTGTTCGTCTTCTTCAGAAAGGTAACAAAATCATGAAGTAGTTAAGTTACGGAGGGTATGACTCCAGTACTGTGTTTGTTTATTTATATAATAATAAACATTTGGGTGTGCACCTTAACAGTCTCTCGTCCATAAAAAGTAGCGTAACAAAAAACAGCACTTTTAATAGAAAATGCATCAAACTCTGGCCCCACTATAAAAATAAATACCCATTTATACTAAATATTACTTTTAATACTGATACAATCAGACGGGACTTCGTTTTACAGCCCAAAACGGAGAACGACGTCAGGCGCAGAAAAAAAACTTCCATGTACTGACATTGCGGCTGTTTAGCTTCGTTTAAATGCTTTGTTTTTGTTTTGTTATGTTTTCGTTTGTTTCCACAAATCGTTGCCTGATGCGTCTTGTCTTTGCCGAAGCAGACAAACGTTGGCGTCACAACAAAAAGCTGTAAAACGTCCCGACGCAGACTGACTCAGCAGTTTGACTGGAACCAGATGCCGCAGCGAACCAACCTCTCATTACAGTCGAGCAGAGCGAAAATGACGTCGAAACGCTGACCGCTCACCGAGTCCCTCAAAGCGCCGACCGGTATCGACAGCAGGGCCGTTTTTAAACTCTGTAGCTCCTCGACTGGGTCGTCAACGCTGGAGATTTCCTCCAGTAAACTCTGAACGGACGCAGCCATGACTGCTCGGAAGTTTGGAAAGTAAAAATCTTCTTCATGTTTTATGCGGCCGACGTCTGAGGATCCGAGCAGATTATCGCCACCTGCTGGTCCAAGTGGAGTTAATCATTCCAGCGTATCTTGGCCGGGCGTCACAACGTTTGCAAAGCTTTCTGGCTCTGCACATGAGACTCGATCTCAGATGGAAATGCTTTATACATTATGGCTTTTGACCAGTCATTGTGAAACCTTTACTGGAAGACCAGTGACATAAACTCAGGATGCTTCTCGTGTTTAATCTGGATCAATATCCTTCATTTTTGCCCAGCAGTACTTTACTCGACCCTTGTCCTTTCACATGTGTCACCCTACTGTTCCCCTTTGGGTTTAAATAGATTGCACCTTAAACCTTCTGTAATGTGATAGCATACTATTTGGGCTAGGTCTTACCATAAAGCTTTGGGTTTAAACTACTGACTACTATCACTGCCAGTAAAATAAAGAAAAGACTTAATGCATCCAAACAATACATTCAGTCTCCTTGTGGAATATCTATTAATGCCTTATGAAATGTTAATCATTTTTGTCATTTTCTCCAAAAGGCTTTAGAGCAAAAACTAGACATAGCAAAGTAAGGTGGCTGCAGGATCAAACAGTTGGGCTGTTTTTCTGCACCCAGAAGCAGGACTTTAGTTTATGTGGATAATAATTGTAAATCACTTTAAATGAATTCAAGATTTATTATTTTTTGAAAACAAGACAACATGGTAAATATATACGATTGTAGTTAGCTGGCTGATTTCCATCTCTACTCCCACTGGCATGTTAAATTAAAAAATTAAAAGCAATAAAAACAATACAAATAAATTACAACCACTACAAACTAATAAGAATTAACAACATGCAGCAGGGCAATAGTAAGTCACAAGTTGGGGGACCACATGAAATGATTGCACACAATGTAAAGAGCTAGATTATATTGCACAGTGCCTAAAAATTGTATTGCATAATGTCTTAGTTGTATTGCACACTGCCTGTAGCACACCATTTCACATGCAGATGTTTGTATTGTAAACAGATGTTGCTAACTTCACTCACATTTGCAACCAAACCAGACATAAATTAATTATTGATTCTGTCTTTATGCCATTAATGCTGCATGCACATGAAGCAGGATACATTCCTCGCAGTGAGGGCCGTAACTGGGGATAGGGTATGGAGTTACACGTTCCTAGAGTTTCATGAAAGTGGAAACCCTCTCTGTCATCTGTTATTGTTGCAGAGCTGACTACAGTGGCAGGACCTCTCGTCACCTGTAGCTGATAAACAGACTATCAACAAAGCGATTGAAGCAGCTACCATGAAGGTACAGAGCCTATTCTTTGCAGATTTTAACCTTTGTCATTCACCAGATATCAATATGGTAATTTATACTCTTTTATTTTTTAATGTATGTATCTATTTTGTAATACTCAGTGCTTCCTGTGCAAGCTGCGGACCCACCAATGGTGTTTTCTCCTGTTCAACGTACTGCTCTTTCACGCCTTGTTGTTTGGGGCAGATATTGTTGAGGAATACCTGCTGCAGCCCACACCTGGAGTATACACTGACATCATGGTTGTTGGTGTGAGGGAGAAGGCGAGGAAACTAGACCTGGGAAACGCCAGGGAAAACATATCCCAGGCATACCCTATTCCTAATGCTGAGACATGCAGAGACTCTGACTTATTTCTCCTCACTCTGGTCTTCAGTTCTCCAGAAAACATCACTCAAAGAGATGCAGTCAGGACGACATGGGCAAACCAAACACTAATCCAAGGGTTTCCGGTGAAGATATTGTTCTTTTTAGGATCGACTCAGACCTCTGTTGCACAAGATGCCATCAGGGTAGAGTCTGAACGTTATGGGGACATGATCCAGGGTCATGCTGTAGCTGACTCATCCCTCCATGGACCAATAGAGAGGACTGTGCTGGCTCTGCGCTGGGTGATCACCTTCTGTCCTTTGGCACGTTTTGTTCTACTGACCAAGGACTCTGTGTTCGTCAACCTCCCTGCGATAGGTGGCTACCTGCTGGGGCTACACAGACACCCAGAAGACCTGTATCTGGGTAGGGTGATCCAGAGAGATTCCCCCAACAGAGACCCCAACAGTCCTGGCTACCTACCCCCAGCTCTCTACCCTGCCAAGTACCTGCCTGATTACTGTGATGGAACTGGATATGTTATGTCCCAGGATGTGGTCCGGAAAGTGTATGTGGCATCTGCAGCGGTCCTAGCACCGGTCCCAGTTGATGTTTTTGTGGGTCTCTGTGCTCAGAAGGCTGGTGTTACACCAACCCACAGTGCCAGGTTCTCAGGAGAGAAACACATTTACTACAACACATGCTGCTACCGGTATCTCTTCTGCTCAGCAGGAATGAGGAGCCGAGAGTTGGAAAGAGTGTGGGCAGACCTGGAACAGAAAGGCAATAGATGCTCTCTATTAAAGACTTACTATGGCCTGGTGAGCTGCAAGGTTCACACATACCTGGGTAAACTGATAAATGTATAAAAAAAATTGATGAGGCTAAAGAAAGAAAGAAAAAAATGTCAAATGCAATTCAATTTATGTTGCAACTCACTAAACCTCCCATTCCTCACTGTGTGCTTTTTTGTGTAGTTTTATTTTCTTGTTTTATTGTGGCCATTTCATAAACTTTACAAAAATAAAACTCAACAGTCACTTAAAACAGCTGCAAAGGCTTTCCTTAACTATGAGGAAACTGGAGAGAACATTTGTGAACTTTTTTTGTTGTTGTTGTTTGGTCTAGCCCTTTAAATTCCTTAAAAGTAAGGCCTGACCTCGTAACCAGCACTATGCACTAACAAAATAAAATGTTTGGGTGTTTTTAGACGTCCTCCTGTTTTGTATTCTCGCCAGTGGTTGTTTTGCAACGTTTAATTCTCCCTTGGCAAGGTTTCTTGGTGTTTGCGAGCCTTTCCACAGCTGTACAAGTCAAAGGTTTTCAAAGAATATAATTTCAGCATGTTTATAGCAACAACATAACTGGGATACCAACAAGGTGAATCCTGATCATTCTGCTGGATTAATCTAAATAAATTAGCATCAACATGTTACATCCACAGTCTAGAGCCCGGATAATCCCTGGCCGTCCATTCCTTAACAACCAACCTCATTATGATGAAGTTTTAGACTGTTTTCATGTTATGGTTTCTAAGAAAAATTAAGTAAAAAAGAAAAATCATCTATAGACTCAAAAGAATTTGATCATGTTTGCTTTGTTGCTAAAATTGGACGAGTCCCATACCATAGAAAAACTGTTTACAGATACATGTGATGCACAGTAATCAACTGATGATAAACTACTTAGAAGAATGAAGAATTTAAATATAAATCAATAATACAATTACACAATGCGGTCGTGTACCGCTTTTGATTACTCAGATGCAGAGTAAAGACTTCTCTGTACAATGCTCATCCCAAGAGGTACAGTGTTATATTTCACCTAAACGAGAAGATATCTTTGCACTTCTCAATCATTTGAAAATCAGACATGTATCAGACAAGCTACTGTTGATGTGTCACTGGTTATTTTCCAAGGTGACACAAGGCATTGCAATCAAATGAAACATTAGCACAGTAACACTTTTGCTATTAAACATGAACTTTTTAAATAAATAAATCATTAACCCACCGAATTACTGTAAAATTTGGCTGCACTGCCTCAGTCTATCGTAGCCGATGAGAGTCCCACAAGGACAGGTTCAGAAACATCCCAGAAGTGACTGTTCACTCTGCCACAAAGACATGCACAAGTTTTATTTTAATTAAGCTGCTCAATTTGAACACCACAGCTAAAGTCCAAAGTCCAAAATCCAAGTTGAACACTGACATGAAGTTAAACTATGGAGGCTGAGGGTAAAACGTTCAGCTCAGTTCAGTGAGTTCACCAAAGAGATTTGAACCATATACAAGGAGAGGTTCAGTTTAGAAGTTGTTAAGCACGTTTTATGTGACACCACTCATCTTTTTAATACATATAGTCACAATAACGACAAAACATAGAGAGAAATCGATCATAAACAAACAGTTTCTCATGTGATCTTGAAACCTTTCGGGTAAACTTGTTATGTCATGTGTCCCGCTGAGGAGTGTTGGTAATAACTCCAATTTTAAAAACATTCCTGGTGGATCCAGGGTTGGAGCAAAACCGCAGCAAAGCTGGACTGTGACGCCTCTGCGCCCGGTGGGACCCAGAGGTTACACATAGATAGTTTCTTTGGACTGACGCTGGCCTTGAACAAGCAACCGTTTGATGCACGCAAGTCTTTGGCTAGTGGGGCTATTCTAACCAACACTAGTAATTTTATTGTAATTCTCATCCATAATTTTTCAATTAGGAAGAAAAATGAGATGTTTATCCAGGTCTTTTTCTGAAGCATCTGTTTTTAGCTTTTAAGTAGAAAAACCATGTCAAGCACATTAGTCTTAGACTATTTCTGCATGCTTTTTCATATTTCTGGAACAGAATCTAAAATCCTCACTCGCATTGGATCTTCAAAAGTCATTCCTCAGGATAGATTGAGTTTTTTTTCTTTTAAAGGGGAGGGGGGGGGTAGTCCTAACCAAGTAATCCGCTGGTAATCAGTTCCTCACATTAAGTAATATACTTACACTAAAGTATGCGACAGATAAAAACAGATGCCAGTGGTTACTGACTCAAAAGCCAGAAGTAAAGCTCCCATTGCCCCCACTTTTATTGCAATGCTAAAATTAAAAAATAAATAGAGAAGGATTTGTCAAGAACATACTGACTTTTAGTCCGTGGAATAGTCTAAACAGCTGGATCCCACATTGCCTTAATGTAACTAGCTATAATTATCCCACAGTTGGTGATTCTGTCATGAGAAAACAGACAATTGCATGTAAAATCTGAGCTGAGTGGCAATAGTTTGACAAAACAAGATGATGCACACCCAACATTTTTTTTGCAACTGAGTGGAAGAAAAAGGGCACGGTGACAACATTCAAACCCCAAATCCTCCTTGTGATGGAAAGAAACACTTCCTATTCATACTGCCAGTGTCGTGAACTCTTACCATTTTGTATGCGTCATTGCATGTGTGGGAGTGCGGATGCAGACATGCAAAGGATGTTAGTGAAAGTAGTAAAAGGGAAAAAGCATCTTGGAGTATTTAAAGAGAAAAAAAAACTAAGAAAGAGGGTTAGCGAAGTAGGACAATGCTAAAACCAGCAAACTGCCCTCTGGTCCCACTCTGGTACCACAAAAGAAGACAGAGAGAGCTATCATTACAAAATCGTAGCTTTTCTTTAAGGCTTATGGCTGTGTTCGCTTAAACACAGACATAGTTTTATTCTCAAACTACACAGACCGGACGTTCCTTATAATAAAAATGAAGCTTACAGAACCCTGTGAAAGAAAATTACAAACTTAAGATAAATTTCAATAAAAAAGAGAGCAATAAAAAGCAGTGTAAGATCTGTGAAGATATAACGTAATGATAAAAGACCAGTAAAAACTGACCAGCTGTCCTGCAGAAGCTACAATTGTGGCAATGTAACTTCTGCCTGTAGCCCACATATGAAAAGCTGCTAGATCGGAATGTCCCACATATGACTGGTTGAAAGTCCTCTCTGAAACAAAACCTTATTCAGGTCAGATTAAGATCATTTTCTGCTGGAGAACAATAGGTACACTGATCTGAGTCCAGTGGAAATAGAGGAGTTTGCTTTGCTGACTTTAACATGTGATACACCTCTCTACACATGAACGTTGCAGCAATCGCCAATGAAATGTACACTTTATTGCCAAAAGTATTCACTGACCCATCCAAATAATCAGAATCAGGTGTTCCAATCACTTCCGTGGCCACAGGTGTATAAAATCAAGCACCTGGGCATGCAGACTGTTTTCACAACTATTTGTGACAGAACGGGTCGCTCTCAGGAGCTCAGTGAATTCCAGTGTGGAACTGTGATAGGATGCCACCTGGGCAACAAATCCAGTCCTGAAATTTCCTCGTTCCCAAATATTCCACAGTTGACTGTGAGCTGTACTATAAGAACATGGAAGTGTTTGGGAAGGACAGCAACTCAGCCACAAAGTGGTAGGCCACGTAAACTGACGGAGCAGGGACCGGATAATCATTAGTATCCCTGTTTGCACAGCCAGTTGGTTCTGCTGCTGTAGTGTCTTGGGAGGTGGTAACACCATCTTCATGGATGTGAAATGAGTGCTGTGTGAATTAGGCATGAAGACAAGGCGTAACGGGGAGCAAGGATGACTGCAAACTCCATGTAGATGAAGGATTAGTCTGTCCATGGGAGAGTGTGAGATAGCCTGGTGAGCATGGTAAGGCAGAGACCGGCCTGACAAGCCATATTTCAAAACTTTGTCACTTGACTTGGGGGTGTGAGCCATTCAGCAATCCCTTACTAGCTCACATCCATCTCCAGCTACAGTAACATTACAACCTCCATCAGCAATGCAGAAATTGATTCAAGCATATTTTTGTGTGTCTCATAAGAACAACTTGGTAGAAACTTTATCATTTTATTGGTATTTTATTTATTTTATTGGTGTGTCTGTATTGTGTGACTTCTGAGTGAAAATGACCAGTGATTTAGACCTTGTGTGGCTTGGGCAGAAAAAAAAACTAACTGACCAAATCTAGCCTACGGTGCATGAAAAGAAAGTGATCACGAGACATATGCAATCTTAGCACAGAACAGAAGAAAAAAATCACAAAACAGCTAACAGTCAGTAAAATGTAAGAAAATGCACAGCATGAGAATCCAGGATTTTCCATGAAACATGATTTTATGTTCCATAATTACTAAAAACTAAGCTACAAGATATTTAATTGCGCAGAATTATGGTACAAGGCCTGTACTTGCCTGGGTGGGTGAGAAGTGCAATAAATACATTTGGTCAGGTCACATTAAATAAATTCATTGTTATACAAGTCTATTTCAACCCTGCTGCCATTCAATAAGCCAGTTTATAGCTGTGGATATTACATAGCCAGTGGAGTTCATGGGTAATACAGTGACACGAACCCTTTGTTGATTATCAAACAGCTGCGTTTTGTATGGCATTATTTTCCTGTCATTAATCAAGAGCATACTGTTTAGATTTGAGAGCATTAGTCTGTTTTTTCCCTTTCAGATGTTGTACTGCTCTCTCTCAAAACTCTGCAGTGAGGGTCAACAGGATGTTGAAAGCAGAGCTGCAATTAAAGCTGGAAAATTCTGTCTTCTGGACAGATGGCACAACAATGTTAGAGCTTTCACACTTTCATTGCCAACAGTGTTTCTGCTATAAGAGAAGCCACTGCCGTGTCACAGTAGAGGTATGTGGATACTAAGCAGAACCCAGCTGATGAGCTGATTTGGGATCAAAGTTGAATGTCTTCTCACATCCAGCAGATGGATCCGTGGCCCAAACTTTCTATTTAAGGGGGGTTAAAGGCCATAGTTCTTACTTTTCTTCATGGAAAAAGTTAAAGACTTTAGTAGCCTGGTTTCTCCAGCTGAGAAAGGCATTGCAAATGTAGAATCAAAAGAGGAAAGTAATTAAGGTTTCTGTGTCGATCAATGGGCTTGACATAACTCAACAAAGGTGATATCCTGGAGATATTTCTGCTACGGAGTCTACTAGTCTTTATTTCTGCTGCTAAGGGTGCAATCGTTCAGTACCGCCAGCTGGAGAGGTTCATGATGAAATAGCTGCACTGAAAGTAGGAACATTAGGAGTGAAGAAAAGCAGTCACATTTACAAACTTGACCCAGTGCTGGAAAATTGACTTTTAAGAGTGGGAAGATGGCTTAGCAAAGCAGCTACGCCAGATGACATGAAACATCCAGTCATTCTTGCAAAAGATCAGCACATTTTCATTCTCATCATATGCCACATTCACAAGCAGCTGGGACATTGTGGAAGAAATCATCTGCTCTCCAGACTTCATCAACAGTAATGGATCACTAATGCAAATACTGCTGTCAGAGGCTCCTTTCATCTTGTGTCATGTGCAAACGCGACAGGGGAAAACTGGATGAACAAAGGATGGCCGATTTGCCAGGCTTTAACCTGACCTCCCATCATTCACAAATGGTGATATTGACTATTTTGGCCCTTTGGAAGTTAAAGCCTCCTCCTCGAACCGCCACCTTATCATGGTGGAGGGGTTTGTGTGCCCAAAAGATCCTACTGGCGTCACCGGGGCCCCTCCCTGGAGCTAGGCTTGGGGCTGGAGCTCGAAGGCGAGCGCCTGTTGAACGCCTGATTCCTCACTGTACCAGCCTGAAAACAAGATGTCAATTTTAACGAGAGTCAATATACTGCTGCTACTATAATTTTTCTTTGGGCAGACAGATGAATATCTTGTCACTGATAACATGTGTTTCTGGACTGGTTACTGCAATTCAACACATTTTTTATTCAAATTCAGCTGATATGTGTAACTTGCTGTAGATAAAGAAAAGTAAAACAGCTCTCATCTTTACATCTTCATCCACCTCTCGTCTATGTCGACACTAAACATAAACACAGAGTCTTAGACCTTTAAAAATGTATTTTATTACTAGGATTGAAACACATTAAGAGGAGGATGGAGATGAAGGAGGTTGTGTGTCTGATAAGAGTCAAAAGAAAAGAAAAAATGATTTTTAGTTTCCAGGTTCAAAGAATCCCTGTATTTGAAAGAATTTCTGTATTTGTTGTATGAAACGATCTTGTCAGCTGTGTGCTAACTACTAACTCAAAGATGATGATTAAAAAAAACAACCTCAAACAAAACAAAAACCCACATGTAATATTATCTGAACTTGTTGCAAGCAAATTGATAACCAGACATAGTTTGAGTCAGAGATTAAACCACTACAGGACCTGGTAAAAATGGCAATGATCGCAGTAACGTTTCTGCACACGAGCAGGGACTTTTTGAGTTTGAGTGCAGAGTTTCGAGCGAGAGTAGTACGATACCTAAAATGAAAAAACAGACTAATGCTATCAAATCTACACACTATGCTCTTGATTAATGACAGGAAAATAATGCCAGAGTTCTCAACCATCTGTAGAGGTTTGGCGCTTCTTCCTGGGAGAGCTGCTAGAAAAAACAGAATTGTATTGATGTGCTAAAACACAGAAAGCTTTGAAATTAAAAAAAGATTTACGTTAATGTTGATGTTGAGTAAACTCTTGAATTCGAGGAAAAGTTTAGCGCTTGAGTGTTAGCAGATGCCTTCAACATGTGGCAGTGAGGATTTGAAAATGGAGGGAAAGTTTATTCATTGCAAAGCCAAAGCCCATCAACAAATACGGTACACGCCTCTAATAACATGTGATTTGATACGCTCCATTACAGACTGGGTTTCCACCCAGCTCTGCTTCTGACAGGAGTGAGGAACTCTTTGAAAAACCATTTTGTACTAGAGAACATGGACAGGCCCAGCCTGCAGCTATCAGTACCAGTAGCAATTATCTTTTCTCTTTGAATTGACAGACCTTAAGCAACTCTGCTGAAGAGTCGATCACATGCAGATGCCTTGGATGAGTAAGAGAAAAAAGACATGGTGAGAGCATGTGTTCGTCTAACAATAGAAGATATTTGAAATAAAGATTATGTAAATGTAAAACACATTGGCTTGATGAAGACTTGACTGGTTGGCTGTCATTCTACCAATTTAATTTAGAAGGAAAGCTTAAACACTAACATCTTGAAATTCCTTATTGAGATGTTTCTGATAGGCCGCCTGTTGGTTTATAAGAATTATTTTTTGCTATTATTGTAAATTCTCAAAGGTTTGTCTATCTTACCTATAGATTAACTTAGTTTTGAGTTATTTCCCTTTTTGATTTTTGTTTTAATTTTTTTATTTTGATTGAAATATAGAACAACAGATGGATAAATGCAGTGGAACTGTTCTTTAATCAAGGTCCTCGGGACCCGCTGCTCTGGATGTTTGAGAAGTTTCCCTGCTTTGGGTTAGGGTTAGGACTTGGATTAACCCTAACCCTTGATTTAATGTTGTATATTGCTAAGATGCAAGATGTCAGATTGACTTAATGAAGATATTTTATTCTTTAAAGGCTCATTTGCTGGACTTTGTCATACACCACTGCAGTGGAGTCTTTCATGTTTATTGCATATAATTTTACCAAGAGGGAGTTTTCTTTAATGGAAAGAAGTTAAGCGAAAACCTATGGAATCCATAATTAAAACACAAGACCTCAACAGCAGCTGCACAGAAACTTACAAGCTTCTTTCTTGGCAAGTTAACAAAACCTCAAAGGATAGATTATGGAGCCTACAAAAAAGGGAAAGGAGCAAAACCCACAGATGTCGTCAAAGTGTGTTTATCCTTGGGGTTACAGCTTCTACGTAAATGAACATGGGCTGGAGGGCCACATGAGCAATGAGCCTCAGCTCTGAACATAAACCCCACAACAATCAGGATTTCTAAATAAAAACATACACTAAATGTTTCTTGAATGACACAGATACATGTATTTAACATTATTTATTTCTACAGTTATGTGATTGATTCCCACTGATCATATTTCACATCAGTGGCGAGGACCTTGGAGTCCCATGCGTCTTTCTTCAGAGTTCAGTCCTCTCTGGTTTGTTGAGAGCCTTTCCACAGAGATGCTTCCCTCTGAGGAGAGCTATTCATTAGAGCACACCACCCACATGCAGTTTACTCTTAACCTCACATTAACAAACTCAAAGACTTATGAGTGTTCATGCTCAAGTCTGCATGCAGTCCTGTTTTCACTTTCTCTTGGAAAATCCTACCAAGCCTCAGCAGAGTTTTGATCCAGTAGTTAAAGCGGGTGTTTTTGAATAGAGAATAACTACACTCACACATGTTTATGTTAATCTTTGAAATATTTCAGTTGCAAGAAAACACATTGCAAAAACAACCCCTCTAGCAATAAGCTTAATATTCCTAAATCTAGTCAAAATTGTCTTATTTTAGCCTAAATGTTCTGCCAATGGGATAAGAAAAAAAATCTTATAACTAGAAAAATAGTTTAAAATAGTCTTCTAATTTTCTTGGAACAAGGCTTTTGTATTTTCTTAAAAATTAGTTTTGCAGCACACACATGTCTGAGTTTTTGGATATTTGTGCTTTAAGGTTTATTTTAGTTTTGTCCAAGTGTGGTTATAATGCAGTGAGTGAGTCCTGCTCTTGATTGTATCTCACAGTATTACTGTGCAGCTTAGAAGCATTTAAAGCAGCAATTTGGATGAAATATTGCTGTAGGTAAACAAATATGTTACTAATAGCATAAATGAAAGTTCTCTCCATTACCCTGGCATTTACCTTTTTTGTGTATCTCTGCCATTAAAGACATCTAAAACGTGTCAAACCCACAGACCCACAAACCAACTCATTGTGCCTTGGCCAAGCCTTTACAGCAAATCTTCAGTCATTGTTTGTTTTGTGGGTTTTTCTGTCTTTAGTTTTGTCATCAGCAAATAAAATGCAGCTAATTCGGGCCGACATCAGACTTTGTGGAATATTTCTCTTCCTTTCCTTCGGAAACCCCTGGGGTCGCTTTTATAATTTCTCTTCAGTCACAGTCCAACCATGTTTGTTGCATTTCACTGCATCAGAGTGCAATAACTTTAGAATTCATCTGGCTTCTTCTGTCTTCCTTCACATTGTTTGTACAATAATATTCTATAATATCAGCAGTAATAATATACCTCGACTTACTTTCACTGAACAATAACCTCATCCTCTGTGACAATACTAGATTGGTACTTAGGAAAACTATGTTTCCAGGTTTGAGGTTAAGAAGAACATCTTACATGCCTGGGTCTGTCGTTACTCCCCATCAATGGCTGAACTATTTTAGGGGTATTGCCCTTCCAAATAAGTTATTAGCTGCAGTTCATAAAGTACAAACATCCACTGTAGAGGCTTGGAATGCACTCAATGGTTTTCTTTTAAATCCACAGCTTCCAACTAACACACATTAAATGGCATGTTTAGCATCAAGGTCAAATTTATTTATACAGCACATGTAAAAACAGCATACTTGAACTAATTGCTTTACAATTAAATACAAATTTACCACTAAAAACAAGAAAATCTGATATAGAAGCATATTAAATAGGAATAAATGAATGATGAAACAGAAAAACAGTACATCCTAGTGTAAATGGGCTTAATTAAGGATAATGCTGAGTTGAGCTTTCAGCAGCAATTTGAATGTGACTATAAACTAAGGAGTGACTACATAAAGAGGCAAGCTGTTTCACAGACCCGGGGCAACCAAAGAAATAGCTCCATCCCCTCTGTGTTTTAATCAGGATCTTGGAATATTTAGGAGCAGCTGGTTTACTGCAGTTGTCCTACAGGTGTGTGTAACAAAAATCTGAACAATCGGTTTATAACTGAAAAGGTCAACTGTAAAATTTCTAAATCCGTTTAGAATCGAACAAGAATTCAGTGGAGAAGTGCCAGGACTGAAATTATGAGATAATCGTCCCTGCCGTTAGAAGTTAAGCAGGTGTAATGATGTCACCATGTGTTTAAAAGATGATGTTGCATGCTTCGGATGATAAGCCATTCCACATTTTCTTCCATATATTTTCTTACCATTCATTCTGGTGTAAGTTGAGCAACTGGATGGACGGATGGACGGATGGACGGATGGACGGATGGACGGATGGACGGATGGACGGACGGATGGATGCCTAGCTTTTGGTGCCTCAAACTTGGCTGGGACTTCCATCTCTGTGGTCTGCTGTGTCAGCTCCACTTCTCTTGACTGCACTATGTCACCCCTTCTAGTTTCTCTTGCAGTAATACCATCATTTGGTCTCTGCACTCTGCACTGGTGATGAATGGTTGAAACACTACATTTATAAGTAAAGTAAGGGCTAACCTCAAGTACAATGTAAACCAAAGAACAGTGCAATAATTGTTGCTTCGGTATATATTACATAGTTCAAGAAATACAGACTAGCAAAGTACATTTCTTTGGGAGAACTATGCTTTTTTTTTTTTTTTTACAAGTAGACGCAATTTCCCCAGCTCTAAATTAAATACCACAAGTTACAGTTCTCTTTTAAACCATGTCTTTACAGGACTTTTCATAGAAGCCGGTTTTATAGCTTGGAGTAACCACTTGACTACATTTTACTCCTCCTTCTGGGGAGTGGGCTGTACTTGAGACGGGAATAGAGATTCACACAGGCTAAACATAGACAAACATCACTGATTTGACGTACAAGCATGAACCAGGTTTAACATTAAGAACTGTTATGTGCATGAACATGTAACCAGTGTTTACCACTTAGTTTTTATTGTGGTGGATGCTGATGAATTCAATTTAAAACGTGCCAACTTGGAGTCTCCGACTTAGACTGGTAAAAAAAGGAAATATTTAATTCAAATTAAACATATTTACCCTTTTTAAAAAGACAAATTAACATTATCAAAATAAAAACAATTTCTTCAGTTAGTAAAGGAAGTTGAATCTTGGATTAATGGTTGATGCTGTTGTCTCACAGTAGGAAGGATGCTGGTTTGTCTCCTGGCAGGTGTTTTGTTTCTCATTCTCCTTATCGGGAAGTGAATCCGACGTAAAAACTCTGACAAATCAATATATGGACAATATGGACTGCAATGCTCCGCTGTTGTGACCCCCTGCAAGAGATGCAGAGTTCTTACCTCCCAGTTACGAGGTGCAGCATAGGCAGCATGTTGTAAAGTCGAGGGTGGAGATAAAGAAGAGAAATCTGGCTATTTCTACTCTGATGTGGGTTTAAGATGTAATAGTACCCTGTACCCTGACGATCCAAACAACTCCCAAATGCAATTTGTATGGATTCAAGCAGCCCCAAAGGGACAGGGTTTTCGTGGTTTTGGTGTTTTTGAGCTGGTAATCATATCCCAAATAAATGCTCTCAAACAGGAAACCTATTGAGTTTGTTTTCATAATACAATTTTTAATGATCTCACATGCTCACAGTTTTACGGAACAATACTGATTTTGTGTACTTTTGTGTTTTTTAAAAGGTCAATTGGAGATAAAAACAAACAAACGTACAGAAATGTCCAACAATCAAGGAAATTTCTTCTGGTAATAAGCGAAGTGCAGATGACCAATGCAGTGTGATGCAGCTGTTTGTTTGTGACATGTAGTGAGGAAGCGGCTTGTGCCAAACAGAGGAAGCATTTGATGCAGTCAGGCGACAATGTTTTTTCCACGATGTAGAAAATATGAGAACTTTCACTCTTCATGCAGACTATCACTAATCATGAAGGAAGGAGCCTCATTGGTGCTTTTCATGTTTATGCATCAAACCATAAACAGATGAGAAAGTCAACAGGCCAGGCTTAGGGTAGAGGAAGGAGTTAAAATGCACACCTTTCATCTGTAGTTAAATGAAGCCTTTTGATGGATGTTTTCAGTGAAACGAGTCACAGTGATGCCTTAGTAAGCGCCCTTCTTGAAGCAGGGCCGTGGGGCTACACAGACCTGCTGTTCTGGTGGCAGGCAAACATGGGGAATTCTCAAAAGTCCATCTGTGTCTTTCTGTCCTGTTTGTATTTCTGCAGGAAGTTCAACTTGTGAATATAGGTGCGACTCTGCTATGATATTAATGAGTTTTGTAGAAAGGCCCCATTCAAAATAAGTTCTGAAAAAAAAAGAAGAAAAAAATAGAGTCCCACTGGGATTTAGCTTGTGCTTGCATCCTGCCTGCCTCTGAAAGAAGGAAGGAGTAAAAATCAAAATGAATAAACTCTGCTCTTATCTTATTTCATTTGCAGGAACCAGAAGCGGTGCAGGACAAATGTCCAAGCGCTCGGTTTCTCGCAGCTGAAACAACATCTTCTCTATAACCGGAAGCAGAAGCCACAAATATAAAAGAAACGTGCATATAAATCCTGAGTCAAAGATATAGGAAATAGACAGAGACAAATAGAAGTACCCAGAGGCATTTTTACAGACTCCAACTTTAGACAAGCCTGTCATTAAGGTTTGGTTTACTGGGACAAGTGTGGTGGTTTAAGGCCAGGAGGCTTCATGTGAGACAAGACTGCATAAGACTGAATCCTTGTTGGGAAATGACAGAGGCCTCAGCCTGGTTGTTGGCTCTAAAAATACACCAGCTGGAGATGGCTAAGGATTGGGTTTGGGGACGTATATATAAAGTTAATTATTGTATATGCTCAAAGAAAAATATAGCAGGCTGTAGCTAGCTACTAATTTTCTCTCTGTCTCTTGACTATTAGACTTTCAGTAACAAGCCCTCTCTGTGTAAAGGGGGATTATGGGATTGGATTCGTTTGGTCACTTGATGCTGTTGAAGTATTGCCATTTTCTTTCAAGCTGACTTGAAGAGTCATGTGTATCCTGTTCAATCTGATGATGATTTTCTTCATGGATTATGTTTATAATATATGATTTGGGTGTATTCTACCTAAATCCACAGCCTTTATTGAATGAATTGTTTCTACTGGATGCACTGTGCGGATGCAACCACCAGAGGTAGCTTTGTTCCTTTGTGGAGTCGTGATTCTAGGTGTGTTGTTACAGCGGTGCAAACATGAAAAATGTTTGCAAATTTGCAAGATTTATTGAAGTAAAGTCTATTACCTCAATATTTCCTAAAATCATAGATTTTTTGTTTTTCAAGTAAAAAACTATTCAGAGAAAATTCTGACATCTTGCTTGATCTTCTTTCACTTCCACCCCCAGTGGAGAGTTTGAGCATCCGCATCGATGGCAGGCAGTGGACACATTCACCTCTCAGAGTCTTCATTTACCTGTATCCAGGTAAATGGAAAAAAAAAACAACAGACAACAAAACCAGAACATGGACCAGTGAAAAGGTGTGTGTTATGCTCTAAGGAGGAGGAGGATAAGGAGGAGTGAGGCAGCACAGACAAAATTAGGCTGACTGAAAGACAGCAGCATTGCAAAATGAAAGAAAAGGCGTTTGGAATAATTAGAGAGGAAGTAAGAGAGAGATTAGAGGGACAAGGATGAGAATCCAAGAAGTTGTCTTGATAAGACAGTTATATAAAAGTGACAGAAAGCAAAAGAGAGGCTGCCCTGGGACCTTCTTCTCCCTCTCCAGACCTTGGGCTGAGTACCTTTGAATCCAGCTTTTGTGATGTAACAGTGTATTGACCCTTGGAGGCACCGCTCCAAAAGGGAGTGTTTCCTTGAACACGCAAGGAGCTCCAAGCATTTGTCAGTCTTCTGAGCTCTGAGAGGACCAGCCTTCATTGACTGCTACTGGAAATGGCACTGGGAGGGCCTGTCTCTCTCTTCAGTTCCCTCCCACAGAAATAACAGAGGCACACAGAGGTTGTATTCAACCTAAGTATAAGTCACTTCAGCTAAATTCACTCACAATGTGGCTGAGTTGCAGATTCATACGGTTCCTTAGACAGTGGAAGTCCAGTTCAGCACAAAGGACGTTATGAGTGCTGAGAGATTTGTTTGGAGGATAATCACACTGTCTGTCATTAGTGTGGACACTGTTTTCTCATAAAGACTAGTTCACTCCCTACCTGCAGATAGTGTGTTATTACCACTTAGAGGATAACAGGGAGAGCTGATGTCATGTCTTAAAAATATCCCAGAAGTTAGATGAGACGAAACACAGGAAAGTCGAAATGTCCCAGGTGAAAATTTCTGTTAAAGATAAAATATTATTCAAAAAGCACAATCAATGCATTATTGGATCCAGAAAGACATTTGAAACCTCCCTAACAATTAACTGCAGTGAGACGGCTTTTTAAAATAAACATCTCCTCTAAGTGATTATTTTCTGCTTATAAAACTAAAATGATGTGGTGTTCCACACCCACACCAAGACAAAGCCCATTTCCGGCTTCTTCTGTTCATAATGTGATAAAGAAATGATTAGTGGAGGTCAGGTTTTAAAAAAAAAATTAAAAAAACATAAAACTTTCAGATTGAATTCTGAGTATATAAAAAAAAAACCTTCAAGAAGACTAGAAAGGTTTTACACCGTCTACGTGTGTTCCTGAAAACAGCTTAAAACCAAAATGGGATGAAAATGCACATTTATATAAAACATTGACAAAATGGGCTGCTTGCTGTTATTTAACATTTGACTTTAGGTGCTACTCTATTTTCACTTTCAAGGAGTTTGGAGTCGTCGAATTTCTCATATAGTGAGCTAGTGTAGTCCTGGAGTATTTAGAGTATTATGCATCTTCTCCATTGTTATCTTGACTTAATCTTCACAGCATGCTTCACATGCTGCACTTCAGAAGTTGGCGGCACAGATTTCTTCTTTTTTTTTTAACACCAATGAAGAGCCAAAACCCATGAAAGATGGGGTTGGAGTGGAGCGGAGAGGCCGACTCCACCCTCTAAAACTGACTGATATAAACCGCTTTTGATAAATGAATCCAACCGCTGGTCCAAAAACAGGCAGTTCCTGAAATGACCATTAGGGGCTGTTTCTACAAGTGAGTCAATTTCCATGGACCCCCATCCACCCATGTAAAAAAAATGCCAAACCTGACTGCAGAAATAAACTTACAGCATGAATACTGGCTTTGGTCTCCACAGCTAGATTTCACATACAGGACAGCTGTGCAGGGGTATATTTTTATGAATTTGCTATTATTATATAAACCCACACATTTATGCATAATTAGGGGAGTGTTTTTTATAGTGGTTTAACATAGTTAAAAAAAAAGTGTGTGTGTATGAATATTGCAGCAGATTTTCCATTGTAAGTGTTTATACTCTTAAGAGTTGCTGCTTTATTCTCTTTTCTGTGGCACAAGTGCTGCTTTCCACTCACTCCAGGACATTGTAGATACTTTATGTCAATAAGTTATCAAGGAGCAGTGTGTGCTGTTCCTGAACTATTTCCACCTTACACCATATATCTTGTTTCCTGTAATACTTAGCCAGATGCCACAGTTGCAAATATGGATCTCCAATGGCCAATCTCCTGCGATGAAGTACATTATGAGCTGCAACTGCACAGATTGATCTGACTGATGTGGTTGTACATTCCTGAAACCTCCAGTGATCTGCTTGGGACTTGTGCTGTGTCGCAGCTCAGGACTCAGACTCCAGGAACTTCTAATATCTGTAGCAAATTCAACGGCGATCCTCAATGACAGTTGAAGGAAAAGTCAGAGGACCACTAAAACCAGCAAGATTCATTTGCTGTGGACTGTCATTGGTTGTGCGAAGCTTTACTCCAAACAAAAATTGTTTCAAGATATTCTAAGTCAATATGGATCAAAGTGGCCAGCGCACAGAGGGATTCTGCCAAAAGTCCTGCTGCTTGTGTGGCTAAACGTATAATGTAAGCCAGAAAGCTCATCCTTCACAAACTGGGGGCACAGAAAGGAAAAAGCTAAACTGTCAGACCTTGAAGAGGGAAATAAAAGGCAGCTAAGGGCAATGTTAACCTGTTAGATTAGAAACTACAGGAATTAGGGGTAAGGCATGCAATGGGTTGTCATTTATCCAGAAACAATAAACACAGGGTCTGAAGAAAACATTTTATTCCCTCATCATCCAGCTATTGCGCACACTGCATGATAGTTTAATGGCAGCAAGGACAATGTCTGTGTTTCAAGCATAAATACACAGCAGGTACAGTCGGGAAACCTAGGCATTATCATTGTTTGTATTTATTTTGGCTTGGGATGAAATGGTAATGTGTGTTGGGTGTAACAATCTGTTCGAGTAATATGCAGGCTGGCACTATGTGGAGAGTTCCTGTGTTAATCTGGCCAAAGAGGAGGAAAAGCCTTCGTAGATGACCTGCTACAAATGTCAGCTTTATTCAGCTTTAATGAAATGGTGGTTTTCTGACTTTACCCTTTTTGTGTATAGAAAATGTGACAGAGCCCTAACTAACATACCTCTGAGGAAAATGTACCTGATCTGTTTAAGATTTGTGTATTGTAGTTTGTATTTTTTCTTTTGTTACTTGCATGCATCACCGTATAAGTTGGTTGCATTTTAGCAGCCTACTGACTGCGTGTGCATGCTTAATACAAAGAGCAAGCTCAAAACATACTGTAGGCAGAGCCCATGCAGCACAGCGTACGTCGTGGAGAAGTGCTGAAGCTCCGCGCTGTAAACTTCACCACATAAATTGTAGGCTATGGTGACTATAACAATAAATGCTCCCATCTTTTCGTTATAATTTTAAAAACGCAGCTTTTGGCAATTGTGATATAAATTCTAGAAAGAGGCAAAACAACTTGCATGACTGATACTTTTACTTTTACTTTTCAAGTGACTGTGGCTCGTGTGGTATCAGACGTTTCTCAGCCTCAAAAATCTCTTGTCCAGTGTACAAATCGAAATGTTATAATATATCACAAACTAGAATCTTGAACGTGACAGTGAGAATCATTTGGGTCTTAAACTTGATGGATGATTTTGACTTGAGAACACACATGCTTCTTATTTATTATTGCAGGTTTTTAATTTTGCCTTTTTCCGAGCAACGTATCTTGCATCTCATGCACCACCCATTCTTGCAAACATGTCAAATAAGCAGGCAAAAGTTAACAAATGAACATTCGGTATAGAAGCAAAAGAAACATCGTGTTTTACAGCTGCAGAGGAGCAAATGCGCCAGTGTTTGTCAAGTTTTTTTTGTGCTACTTTTCCTCATGCTTTTCTGGCATTTTACTTCAAATTGGATGAGAAACACCTCCTTTTCTTTCTTTAAATACGTGGTTCACAGTTATTATTAAGGATCGTTAACTTTAACAAGATATATGTTTGTGGGAAGGGGTGGCTTCCTTATTATTTTTCAAAATTACATGCAGAGAGGGTATTGGTTTCAAGATGATGGAAGAAAAGTGGGGAGAAAAAGTAGAAGATGAGTGTTTAACCAATATTTACTCTTCTAAAAAGAGAGGTTTAAAAAAAATCAGTGTGACCTTTATTCCAGTGTTTTGTGATGTGTATCTTGGCTTTGCTCTCTACTCTTTTAAGCTTTTGAAGTTAAAAAAGAAAAAGAAAAAAAAAAGATTTGTATGTCATGTTTTGAAGTAGAAGAAAGTTAAGTCGCATTAAATGATTTGAACTAAAACGTTTTTAGTCAAATGTTATAATTCAGCTTTACCTTTTCTTCTTTGGGCATCACACGATTAGCAATGAAAAACAGTTAATGAGCTTTGTGAGTTCTTCAGTGATACATACTTTGCCAAGAGGAGATGCTTTTTATCATGAGCTGACCTTGATTTTAATATTCTGTTCCACCTACCTGTTTGAATAAAACATGCCCTTCTTCTCTTGTTTCCCCGGCTCTGTTTAAAATAAGGCAGCTCTATCCTTTTGCAATAAGATAAGTAAACTCCTCTCATTCAGAGATTCAGACTATCAAGTACAGGAATGACCCTAGCCCAAGAAACAGAATGACAAGAATTTTTCAGTGCCTATTTCTGCCCTTTTACATCGCTTAAGCCTTCCTATTACTTGCCAGAGGAAATTAAATGTTTATTGTATAGCCCTACAGGCTTTTGCTGAGAAGGTTTTGGTGGACTTACAGAAAGGATAAGCGTTTCCCTCCTCTCCTTGCAAACTTGGCCTCCACCTATGGCATATGAAAGGTAATAAGTGAGGTAGTGTCACGATGTGAAAGCAGGAACAAAAGCTACAACAAGGAGTAACGTTCGTCAACGCAGTTGGGGCATTGCCAGTCTGGTTCTGGTTGTGCTCTGCTGGAGTCAAACAAGTCAATTCACGCAGCTGCGAAAACACATAACATGTCATAAAATCATTGCAGCATTCTTATTGAAGAGCTTTCTAGTGAATTAATCGCATATAAGCTCAATGTTTTACCCTTCGTAGGGTGCAAGGATTCAAAGCTGGGAGGGAATGAACACGTTTTGCCTTTGGGCTTGTTTTACTAAAAGAAATCCACTTTTATTTTTTTTTAAAAAAGAAGAAAAACAATTATAATCTTCTTATCAGCAAATCTTGAGATATGACAGAGATCTCATGAATGGTAAGCCCAGCGCTTGGGGCTGAGTAAAGTAAGCCACATTTTGCTGCATAAGGATACTAGGCTCCAAGTTAGGGTCTCTTTAATAAAAGAAAGAGCATTCACTTTAGCCATTCCTAAGGTGACGGCTTGTGTCACAGTCCTGAACAGGAAGTTATTCTGTTGGTGTGGACGGGACACAGGGTCATATGGCCTGTTAATCGTCTCTATAGGAAAATTCTCCAATTTCCTGCAGCAACTACAGCCACAGTGAGTCGGGTTATATCCCAGTATGAGAACCATCTGAAAGTGATTCTCAGACACAGGCACTGGCCTTGGATGGTTTTGCTTTACAGGACAGTTTCAAAAAGAGACACAACACATTTTTAGAACAATGCAGCTATACAAATGCACACATTGCTGTGTAACCACACAGTATTAAGATATATACAATTCTTGGGATAAATTGTTGTTTAAATTAATGAATGGATTGAATAATAGCAAAACTGAAGTTTTTTAGATATCTTTCTGGTAAAAAAATAAAGACAAGTTTAAAGTGAGGTAACGTCTGATCCTGATGGTAGAAAAACTGTACAAGTAATAAATGAGTAATTAATTATGCAGTCTTAATGAGTGCTATTAAATTCACTTTGCTTATTGTCCACACAATAAGGGAAAAAAACTAAATGTCTAGTTGTTAGTTTTAGAAACTTTCAGGATTTGTTGGCCCAGATTCAAAAATGTGGATGGTGCAACATAGATCATCTTGTTACAAAGCAATGCTCAGCTGGAAAATCTTTGGTTCTGGCATTTATGTGGGCACTACCTTGGCATGAGCCACCCACTTCAATGATGTAACGTTATCAGGAGGACCTGCCACGCCGCGAGAATTCCTCAAGAGCACCCTCCGAAACGTGACAAGGCACGGCTCTTGTAACTGTGATTAAAACATTTGCCTCTAAAATATGTTTTATTTTTTTTTAATTTATTTATTTTTTTACTGAAAGCTTTTCTTGCATCATTCTTGTCAGTGTGTATCTCACGATACACCCCGAAATTGGACCTCTGCTTTTAACCCATCACTAGTTTCACTAGGAGCAGTGGGCTGCTACAACCAGCGCCCGGGGAGCAATTGGGAGTTAATAAAAATATTCTGAGCAGTGCATTTGAATTTCGTAATGGGTTTGGTTTGGCTGGGTGAAATAATCATCATTTTTGTAATTAAACACTTAAAGACTGCTCATATTTTCTATAAGAGAAATGTTTATGTATTTTTGCTGTGTTTCAGTTTTTAAGGTGCCTGATGGTGCAAAAGATGTGGAACGGTTGCCTAAATATATTTGAAACATCTAAAAAATCAGGATACAGCACCATTAAGCATCACAAATGCTGATAACATAGGAAATGTAACTACTTCCATTAGAAATTAGACTCCCAGTTGGTGTTTGGGGGACAGACCCATTCTCTACCTTTAAGATAAAGCTGGAACGTTTTCTTCTTAATAAAGCTGATATCCAAGAGATAGTTGAGATGAACTTGAGATATATTTGTAGTTGTTCTGCTATATAGGCTGGTAACCTCCCATAATACACCAAGAACCTCTGTTTCTCGTTAATCTTCATGTATATGCGTGCCATTATCGCAGTCGTTAACTTTATGTTTCTCATTTTTCGTTCCTAGAGCTTGTGACCTAGTGGTTTAGTTTATTGACATCTCACTCCACCAACTGAGGTATATGGCCACCTTTCCAATGTCTGGTTCTGCTGGAAGTTTCTTCTGTTAGAAGGAAGAACTTGTCTTTCCACTGTTGCCCGTCGCTCTGTGCATGCTGGATACACGGGATTGAATCGAAGTGTCGTTTTCTTAGCAGGACCACTTATTATGACTGAATTTTATATGTAAATACCATAACAATATTTTTTGTTGGAGTAGAATTAACTGATTACAAATAAGTTATAAGAAATTAGACTTAACCTAACTATTACTGGGACTATAATTGGACTGATTTGGACTGTAACTTGTATTTAGTGTTGTAAAGTAAGGTTGTACAAATACTTTGCTACTGCATTTAAATAGAATTTGCATGTATGCGAATTTTGGGTTTTTACTTTTCTTTTTAGTCCCTTTTGCTATTGTTCCACAACATTTCTTTTTTTAATAATAATATACATACTTTTATTGTAATACATTTTCCCTGACAATTATCATTGCTGAAATAAATTAAGTTTGTTAGACTGCAAGGAAGGAGATTACATGAATCGATGCTTCTTGATTAATTCTAATTTCATTCTCACTTCAGCCTAGTTAGTGACGTCCAAAAACTAAAGAAGAAAAGAAGACATCGTTGTCCAGGCAAGTCACATTGACAATGACTGCTTCCATCATGGAAACACCCGCCGGCACTGCTAACTCCGACAACAGTGAGCTCAATGACCATCGTGGAAGTGAACGAGTTAATGCTGCTCGCTGGTCGCTGGTGGCCGTACTTCCACCGTAGATCCACCCTACCAGATGAAGTGTCTCTTGTGTATATTTGAAGTCTCAGCATTCAGAAACCTGTTGTTGATCTTGAAGGAGCACTTCAAGGTAATTAAACATCCGTGTTATTTATCATATACCAGTTATCGTAAGCCTTTCTTATATTTGCCTAACTTGATGGCCAGGTGATTGTTTGGTATAACTAACGTCATAACCACTCACTTTTTCAAACATTTTTTAATTTTTTTATTTAAAAGTTGACTTTAACTTCAAATTCATCTTTTTGTCACATGCTTCTACTTTTATTTAAGTATCGTTTTGAAGTACCTTCAGCAGGATGTTCCCCCCTTATGAGTTAGGTCCTGCTCAAGGTTTCTTCCCTCTTAAAGTGGAAATATTTGTCTATTGCCATTTTTATTTGGCTTTAAGGTTTTTTACTTACCATTGTTTATAATAATTCCCTGGTCTGGGTCTCTGAAAAGCACCTAGAGACAATTTGTATTGTAATAGAAGCTATTTAAATAAAACTGAATTGAACTGTATACAAAAATGCTTGTACTAAACTTCTCTATGAAGTGTTGTGACTTTTGTTGTGTACTGGTGCTATTGAACTGAACTGACCTGAACTCAATTGAATTAAATTGAATTGAATTGAACTGAATTGAATTGAACTGAATTGAATTGAACTGAATTGTATATGAAAGATGATGGAAATGAAGGTAAAGAGAGAAGTGTATGAAGGGAAAGTTTCATGGTTTAGTTTTTAGAGTGACAGAAACTGAATCTTTTCTTAATGATCTACTCCACTCCACCCTTCTCTCCTCTTGTCTGTTTGGATTCTCTTTTTTTCTTCTGAGTAAAATGAATGCCTTTTTTTTTTTTTTTTTTTTTTTTTTTTTTGCGCTTTTGTTTCTTTCCATTAGACTTGACGAAGGAGTCGCAGGCCACTGGGGGCGGTAAGGTGAGCCATCTCTGAGATGCTGAAACACTGAGGCTGGTGTAGAACCTGGATCCATGAGGGGAGTGGCTACTGCATCATAATGACCAAGCCAAATATTTGTCTAGTTCATATTCTGAGAGCATAATGAAGTCCTTTTACAGAAGGCATCATTGGAATCTGGATACTGATTTGATGCCAGAGAGAGCAGGTTTCACTGGACCCTGCTGTTTCTACTTAGACTATCCTGGTCTCTGGTGGCCCAATCCAAATTCAACACAGAGCCTTGTGTTCAGAATAAGAATGAATTATAGCTCTGTTTGACAGATGATAATCGCAGAATCGGAAATTGAAACTGGATTTAATCAGAAGATGAACTGCACGCTGAGGTGGGAGTTCATTATGCGCTGAATTGTGTAAGAACTTGCCCAGAATATAAATAAAACACTTCTCCTACTGTACATACTGTCAGCGTATCATGTTTACAGAGAAGGAACTTTAAAGGTGGAATTTCCCAGCATCTGATCCAGCCAGGTTTTCTGACACATATGTATGTACAGTAAATTCTTTATGCTCATACTCACACAGGTGTGGACTCACTCTATGTCTGAGCCAAAGGACTCTGAAGCTGGCAGAAAAATAAGCCAGCAGTGAGGACGAAAAAGTCATACAAACCAAGACGCTTCTTGTTATGATGTTTGGATTTCGGTTTGAGGTTTTGTACTCGTTTTAAAATTTTTCTTTCTTCCATTAAAGTTTTGGATTTTAGTTTAGATTTGGTTATGTCATTTTACTAACGTTTTGGCTGCTTTGGTTAAGGTGGTTTGGGGAAAAATACAGCATTTAGGAAGTTAAGAGCCAGGCACGTCCTTCAAAAGTTCAAAAAAGTTAGTTTAGTGACTATTGGATTCACATGTGGCAGATGGCCAGTGACACTATAAAGCAATCACAAGGTAACGGCTGAAAATATAATTTGGCAGATGGTGACAAGTCAACAAACAAGGTCATTATAGAGTGTGAATGGAAACTTATCAGACCTTTTCAATTATTCCAGAACTTGACTCATACTCTTTTTCATCAATCTAAACTTAATTTATAATCAATAATAATTCTTGAACAGATCTTTTTTATTTTTGCATTCAGTAGAAATAAAGGATTGAAATACTTTCTTTATATAACTATTCAGACCTGTCTCTTAAAGTAATGGTGGCTTCAAGTCTTCAGAAATGATCCTACAAGACTGGCACAATTTTTTTTAACTTTCTTTTTGAAACAAAAAGGTTCAATTTAGTTCAGGCTTGATTTAGAGAGAAAGAAGACATCCATGGAATATTGTCTTATAGAAATGTAAACCTTGGGATACTGAGCACACTGGAAACGTTTTTCATTCAGGAATGTCGTTTATATTACTATGCCAGTCTTTCCATCAACCCTGACTCCCAGGCTTTGCAGAAAAACCTTTTCACAGAACAATCCCAGCATTATCGAGTCTGTCTGTGTTTGAATATCCGTGAGATGACCCAAACAGTCTATTTTTGTCCACACAATATTGAAAATTGTGACCCAAAAAAAAATCCTCTTTTTTTTCATTTTGTTTTTCTTTTTTTTTTAAATTAGTTCTAAGAGTTTTGCTCCCAGTGGTCTGAGATTGTTTTTTTTTTTTCATATTTGGCTGTATTGTAAATTAGCCCACAGGTGCACTGTAGTTTGGCTTCCATTTGATCGTCCTGCCAAGGAGGCCCAATGGGTGGAGTGTTGCTGGTGGTCATTCTTCTTTAGGGTTCACCAACATCCACAATGGAAAGTCCACAATCATTGTTTTAATCATTAACAGATCTTCAAAGAGCTTTTGTCTCTTTACACAAATGATGGAGTCTCTCGTCTTCAAATTCTGCAGAAATGTAGTTTAAAAATGTAGTTTGGCACAATCACCACTACACCTCCTTCACAGTGCAGTGTGGGAATAATTAATAACTATATGAAATGTTTGACTATTTTTATTTCTTTTATACAATAACAATAAAGTGGAAAACATCCATAGGGTTTGAATGTCAATAATGCAGGAGTAGGAGAATCCATATACAGGAGGCACGGGAACCAGGATTATAAAGCTTTTTGGTGAAACTGGTGACACAAACAGGGAACACATGAATAAGAAGACAGGAAAAAATAATCAAGAGGGATGATGAGAGGTAGAGACACTAAGAGTGAAGGAACCAAACAGAATTTAAAAGAAGGCGAAAAATCATTTCTTATTTTACATTTTGACTAAACAAAACTTTGAAACCCCCTTCCTTCTTTTTATGCCTTCCCCACCCCCTGAACAAGGAGGAACATTTTACCTTAAATACTCATCATTGTAGCGCTTTACAACCACATGACAACCTTCATCCGTCAAAAAAAAATTGCAAACGCTGTACAGAAAATCTAAAAATGACGCACAGTGGGGACCGTTAACTCCATATTTCACACATTAACAAGTGCAGTTCTGTGTGTGGACCCTGCAGGCTAGGCCGGTCTGCAAACCTGTCCCCAGAAGAGCTCGTCTCCCCCAGTAAGTTATTCTGGTGTTATTATGAGAACTCAACATGCTCATTATGGTTGTGGCTCTGTTTTCAGGGTGGCTGTCTTCTCTGGTGTGCCAGCACTGGAAATGTTTGCGGTGAGGGAACGGTACAGAGAGAGAGAAAGAGAAAGAAAGACAGATATTGAGGAGGGAGCAGGAAGTAGGCAGAGGTGGAGGAATTAGTTAACAAAAGTGAAACGCACAAGTTGGTGTGTGGACATGATGACAGAAGAAAGAGGAAAGATGAAGACACACAGAAATACAAAGGTTGTGTGACAGAGGACCTTGTTTGACCATTTTCCACCCCCCAGTGCATCACCTAACCATCCTCACACAGGAAGGAGACAGAACCAGGAACACAAACAAGTGGACAGAACCACCTGTAAAGGAAAAACACAAACCACAGAGACATTCCACATATAAACACATGCACGTGTGCATTCACACACACACACACACACACACACACACACACACACACACACACACACACACACACACACACACACACACACACACACACACACACACACACACACACACACACATTCCTTGAATGAAGAGTCTTCTTGTGCTCAGCGGAGCTGAGAGAGACAGCACTGTCTAGTTCAGCGCTGCCACCTCTGTAACCTCTACCACTGCCCGCCATGAAAACACACCTACACAGAGGTGACTGTATTTACAACCTATTTATTTGATGGGTGACATGATGTTATTTCATACCCACCTTCTATAAAAACACAACAGTTTGGGTATTTAGTGAGCATCGCTCCATATGTGTTTTAAAGACTTAGAACTACGCGGTCAGTGTCATGATTGTGATAAAATCTCAAACACCTTCATATGCCATTGGACATGCTTTATCTCTAAATGGCTTTACAGCCTGGGAACAATTGTAGACATACTACTTTTGCAGAACAGTAGTGGCATTTGGATAAATATAAACCATGAGAATCACGTTAACACCCATCCAAGCCCAGCGCCCAATTTTCTTAGCTTTTAGTCTACAAAACACTGTATTGGTTGTTTATGTGTATGTACAGTACTTGGCTCCCTGTAAACACTGATATCCAAACAGGCTGTGTTGCTGTTACTCTTGCCGTTCATCAAAGAACACTCCTGTGTCCTCACTAGGCCCAGGCTGCAATTTGGGCTCAAGGCGTGGCTCAGCACCCATTGGGCTGTGTCCGCCCTGCGTACCAGTAATGACCCCTTCCCTATGGGGAGTGTTTGATCTGGGCTGCTTGTGTGCTTCAGCAGGACCTATTTCTGGAGCGTGGGGGGGATAAAGGGAGCTTTCAGACTTGGTGCCAATGACCATAATTAAGCAGCTTTAAGGGGTGGCAGTGAGCGTGCTAGCAAGCACAGGGTTTGTAATTTGGAAGAAGGGGACAGAATAGCAGTGGCTCATTGGAAGTGCATGGGAGGGTCGGGTGGCACCAGGCGCTGAAACACAGGGCAAGGCGTGTGTGAAGAGGACTGTAAAGAGCCTGTTAATGACGTGTCCATTATCACCCACCCCTGAGGCTGACTGACCAGCGGCCTGAGGTTGAAATCCGTGAAGATCACATCTAAAACGTGCAGTCAACCCCACCCTGACGTAGTGTCATGCAAGGAAACCTTTCAATGCCAAAAGCCTGTGGCCAGTCAGCCCGAGGACTTAGCTGTTTATCCCCTGATCTTTCTATGTGCACTATTCATGCAGTACTTTGCTGTAATAACAACTTACAGCGTGTTTGGCTACAATCAGTCACATTTGGAGTATAATTTTTCCCTATCTCAGAAATTATCAAAATTTTCCCCTTCAAATGTATTTAATCACAATTGAGCAAGACTGCTAAATTTATTCAGGCTTATTCAGAAAATTATCAGAATTAGGTTTGGAAGAGGCGCAAGCTGAAATTTCAAAATGTAGTAATACTACAAAAATAAATTGAAATTAAATAACAATAAGAAAAAGACATTTGCCAACAGTATCAATGCACAAAGAGGGCTTTGTTTTATTTGTCCACGTTTTAAAACTTCCCTTTTATCTTTGCCTCAACTTTAACACAAGCAAGAAAAAAAAACTTTACTGGGTAATTGCTACCTGCGTATTTGGCCCCCCGTTTTTGCATCAGGCCACGACCCCTGGTAAGGTAAGGGGAGTGGTCCAGGTGCTTCTCCCTGTACATGTCTCCCTTACAACTACTCTGACACTATGGACAAAAGTGGAGTCAGATGTTTCACATGTGGAATAATGAGAAATATCTCTGTGAACAGAAGGTCCAGTTTGGCAAAAATGTTTAAAACACCTGAAACACAATTTTGTGTGTGAGCTGCATGGTATTACTTATTTCTTTTTCGGGACTTTGTTCTTAATTGATTTTTTTTTCTCTGACTCCCTCTCTCTCTCTCTTTCTCTCTCTCTGTGTCCCAAAAAGTAAGTGAGAGGCATTTTGCCAATTTTGCAATGAAGCAATGAAGCTTTCCCTTGCAATTGGGGAAAAAAAAGTAACAATAAGTATAAGTGTAATATTATGGTAATTAAAGAAAGGACACTCTGTATAGTGGCCGTGAGCATGCCTGTTCTGGACTTCTGCTGCCCACCTTATCACCGTGGTTAGTTCTATGGTTAACCGGAGCTTGGGGTAAGATCCATTTGGCCGCCCCCTGGAGAAGGCGTGTAGTTGCTCCAAACAACCACTGAGCTTGTAACCTGACACCTGGCTGTGCGGTAGCTACCACTATACCCACAGAAAGCCTATTTAAAAAGGAATGGGATGAGTCCTACGCTCCTGACTCCGTAACCCCGTTCAGAGGAACCCACCTTTCTCTCCGGCGTCGCGTCCCTCAATCTGGATCGGCATAAATGAATGAATCGCAAGGAAATACCAGCATACTATCTCGCAGGGAAAGTCTCTGTCAAACCAGCCGACCAGAAGGAATTTATGTCGGGCTTGACAAGCAATTCAACATGAGCTTTTTCCTCTGGAACTTCATCCCAAGATTGTCAAATGCGTAAAACGGCCACAGTCTTCTGCCCCCTTTGCAAAGGAGTCACGCTGTGATTAACGGATCAGGTTTTTGACTGCCAGGACAAATGAATACAAATGAATTTAGGCACCCGAAGGAGAGATTGCAGAACCTCTCATCTAGACACAAAGTAAGTAACATTTATTTCATAGCATCTGTTTGCCGTGATGAGATGATGTCGGAGGGAGATCCCAGGTGAGGGACTGAGCTACAAATGAAGGTCTCGAATGCGTCCATGTGCTTACCTGAAATGTACCGGCTGGCTGTGGTCCAGCTCAGTGCAGAAGAGGCGTCCACATGAGGACTTCTGAGCTGTGCTCGAACAATGCACGTCTCATTTGAATGGCACATAACAAAACTGTGCATTTAATGAACAAGTTGGGATGAGTTAGTATTGTTTACAAAACCTAACCCATCTGATGAGTAAAACAAACTTAGTAAATGTCATGGCTTACACTAGACCGTTCATCGGGTTATGTTAGGATGCTTCCCATGTTTTTCTTTTTACGCGTTCTCCACAGCCACGTTTACGCATCAACATTAAAAGAACATTTTCCATATGTTTAATAAAAGTATCACTAAAAAATAAAAACTTGCATAAACGATTACGCAATGGGACAAGCCTTTATTTATAAAGAGATTTGCAGCTGAAATTAGTTTTATTACTTTGTGATAGCCTATAAAACCCAGATGTTTGTTGCAAGTGTTTGCAACATAGACCACCGCAGTTGTTCTCATTAAACTGTTTGGCTTTGCTGGAGTAAAAGGTGATGCTGCACCCTGATGCTGCTTTCACCTTGAAGAGTCATTTATCCTTTCATTTATTCATTGATTGATGGTCTACAAGTAAGCTTGCTTTTTTTTTTTTTTACCTAAGTTTTTTTTAAAAGTTTTACAGCGCAGTGAGCGTCCTGATTCGTTCATGATTGCATGATGGCGCGCTCGCGGTGATCCAGCCAGGGATATTCAACCAGCATCTGATTGGTTTTCACTGTGGCAATTATCAGTACTACCTGGGTGTAAGGAAAAAAGAAAAGATGACTTTAAGTGGGTTTAGGCGCAGTCATGTAGATCTAATGCGATCCTCATCTGCATTAGATCTACGTGACTGATTTCAGATTTGCACGTATTTTGATACAGAAAAGACATCTACCTGTGAGGGTCAGCTGTATCAGTTGTATTCCCTACAATATCCACATGGTGTCGCCCTTTATGTCTCAGCCCTGAAGTTTTACAGGTAATTGTTCTGGTCATTTTTTGCCCACATTTTAAATTATGGCCGAAAAAGGGTTTCCAGCCTTTAAACCAAGGAACATTAATTTCTCATTTGCGTCTTTTCGAAACATGACTGATATTGATCATTTGAGAGGTAATCCTTGTGATGAGCAGCCTAAATGGATGGAGTGTACCACCGATCTGCACGTTTTCCTCCTCATCAGCCTTTATTAGTGTCAGCTCATTTATAGGAATTTTTCGCTGTGTGTCTCGAGGGGAGAGCATTTATAAAGCGATCAAGATAATCACAGAAAAGCACGTCAAAGAAGATGAAATGGTTATGACTTTTAATTCTTAGATTGCCGTTTTATCCAAATATTTCTCCATCAATTTATTCTCCAGTCACATTGCTTTGTTGATCACTGTGTATCTGCAATTTTTTTCACTCACATGACTTGGATTTAAGAAAACAATCAAGGTGTGCTAATCGAGGTTTAGATAATCAGAAGGAGGGAAAAATGTTATCAAGACTAAAACGTGTCCTTCCCCCTTCTGTCTTTGATATATCAGGTCAGTGGCTCGCAGCACAAAATATTGCATCTGGTTTAACGGATAGATGATCTGGGAGGAGGGGCTGATCCACTCAGTATAGCAGAGCAGTTACTTGTGAGTAACATCACAGCTTTCTGTTGTGATGATCAAGGATGCCTGAAGGTACATATGTAAGCCCTTCAGATTCAAATGTCCACCAAGTGCCAGTTCTTCCATCGGTGTAGCCACTTTGAACTGCTCCACAGAAGAAGAAAAAAAACCCCAACCTGTCAAGTGGACTTCAAAAGCACCCTAATGAAAATCTAAACAAGCTACTGTGAACTTTGAATTTGAAAAGCCAAAGAAAACAGTGCTGTTTCCAAGGAAACTTGGTTGAGTTTCCACAAATGTAAACAGCCCGAGGAACAGAATGAGAGTCGTTTTACTGCAGTCAAAATCGCTGCATTCATGACTCATTTTCAGTGCGGATCTCTCTTCAGCTGATAAGACACTGAATCAGACTGTAGTCAGCTTGGAGTCTGGGAGATACACACACACACACACACACATACACACACACCAACAAGGCAAACATCCTGTGTAACCACAGCCAGCTGTGTGAGGGGATGACTGTGGCGAAGCTTTATTAGCATCTAGGAGCTGGAAGAGCAGGAGACCCAGACACCACAAACACACAGTGCATGTTGCGCACACTCACCCTGATTATAATTATTCAGGCGTTTAGGTGAGGCTGCCACAAGTTAATGCTGAGTCTATTTCTAGAATAATTTCCAACGAGACACAGACATGTCTTTGTCAGTGATACTGCAGGTAAATATACTTATGTAACTGTAACTTTCTTTCCCACATTCATGTATTTGGAAACCATTTCTCCTGCTTCTCTGTGGCCTTCCAGGCCCAGCTGCTATACACATTTCCTCCTGTAATGTGTGTGTGTGTGTGTGTGTGTGTGTGTGTGTGTGTGTGTGTGTGTGTGTGTGTGTGTGTGTGTGTGTCTGGATGACCTCCAGCGGTAAACAGTGGCTCCCCTGCCTGTCACCAGATCTCGGTCCCCCACTGAGCTCCCAACTGGCTCGCCAGTCAGTCTCTGACTGCACACCTGGATGTGCTCAGAGAGAGATCTTTAGTGCATGTGCATGTACAGTATACACTATACAGAGTTAGCAAATAGGTGTACTATAGTGTTTTTGTCTCATGGACCACAACTGGAGGCTATGTGTGAATGAGCGCGTGCAACAGGGGTGGGGGGTTGTCAAAGAAGCGGTGCTCTAAGTGATTTTGCAGAATCCAGCTCATATTTGTTTTCCGCACAGTAGTTCAGATGCATAACACCTGGTTTTTATTTGAACCTATGTTTCACTGTGATTTTCTGTGTTTTTGGTTCATCTCAGTGTAGTTTGTGATTTTGATGTGTATTAAGATTTACCTCACAGATTCCTTGATAAAAATATGTCAGTATATTCCCTGAAGGCATATTTTATTAAGATATTAAAACTGTTGGTTTGTAAGACTCGTATACAGCCATGCTGGGAATTAAAAAACAACAACAAAAAAACAAAACAACATGTGAGAGACTTGACTTGGACTAGACTGTGCATTACTAGAGAAACATTTATTCCACACTGAGTTAACATCTATTATTGTTGCATTTTATAAACAGATTCACAAGAACATGGTACCAAGTGTTAAAGCAACTGCTGCCTTCCTCTAACACCCTTTTCTTTTCTTTCCCCAGGAGAGCCCTATTGCTCTGTACAGTTTTATATTGTACCTGCTACCTGGGACTTACACAAGTACACTCTGAAGGTAAAAACATGGCTTCTTCAGTTATCTCCATTCATTCCTCCCTCTTCGTTCTTTTTATTTTGTGTGTGTAATGAAATGTTAGGCAAATATGAACAAAGAGCTAAAACGTGTTGGAGAGCTGAGGAGATATTATTTCCCTGTTCGGTCATGGTCCAAGCATGTAAACACATTGCTGTGAGAACTGGGCCAACTGTTGCTATAACAACAGGTGTTTAATAAGATAAGTTGAGTGAGCAAGGGAGGGATTCGATTATATACTGTTACTCTAAAATCACCCCTGTACCACTTCAGGGATTAATAACATTAATCTGACTGGACGTAAATGTTACACATTTACATGTAAAAGTACTGCAACAGTATGTTCTTAGCTAAACAGTTATTACTATGAGTATTTCTAACGATGCATTGTAAAAAGAAAGGGGAAACAGTGTCACACTCCATAGAATATAATAACCTCTGTGCAGCTTCTCTAGCCTTGCAGGGCATTAAAGTTATATAAGGTTACTTTTTTACTCTGCACTTCTGTTGAAACCATTGTACACTCACTACCCAAGGAGATTACTGAGTTTAAAAAGATACTACATGACGATCAAACAATAGTTTACATGCGTCTAGAAATAGTTCCTAGAAATAGTTCCTTCAGAATTTGAAGAAACCAAAACAGAACTAAAGGAGAACAAACATCTGCGAGGTGATAAGCAAAACCTTTTTGGTTTGACTTAGCATCTGATTTGCCAACATATTTGACTGTAAAAGCCACGTTATGTCATTATTGTTCTGGACTGAATGAGAATTTCCACCATAAGATACAGCATTATGCAGAGCTGAGTGGGCTTCACTGACAGCCTGTTGTCTTCAATGTTACAACAATGCAGTTTTTGTCCAACTAGATTTTATACTTTTATTTGATGTGGTCCAAATCTTTTGAAACAGCTTGCGTGTGATTATACGAGCCACTTTTAGTAGTGTACGGTTGTTTTTCCGTGATGAAAATATATAGATACAGTCCAGTGATTCAGCCTCCTGCTCCTCTCAATATATTATAACTGAGACTAACAGGTTACAGAGTTTAATTGCCCTGACAAAGCGGTTACTCAAAAACTGATGTCCAACAAAACTATGCCATTTCAGTTCATTACAGCAAGACAGACTGGTATGAGGTCAAAAAGACATCTCTGTCTGCTTGGAAGTGTTTCATTTTTGTTTTCAAAATGTACAAAGCCTTTATATAGAAAACACTGCAGATGGAAGAGGCAGTTCCACAGCCCTCGTCTCCGACAGTCATCCAAATGATCAGGATTGGGGCGTGAGATACTTTTGATCATTTTCCTCAACATCCAAGGATTGTCCTTTTTAAGAATCTGGAGGATAAACTATGGTTCTCAAATGCCAGTTTTAATTATATGACTCAAAAGGTTAAACAAACAGCTGTGCCAAGCAGAAAACAAAACAAAACTGTCGTGAGGCAGTGTTGGATGCAGAACACAGCTCTAGTCATGGGACATGGAAGTAGTTTTCTTTTTTGTGAATTTCCAAACTAGGAATAAATGCATTTGGTGTCAGCACCAAGTGTGATGTTTTGCAAAACAGTGCATGACTTTGGGGATGACAGATTTCATAAGCGTCCCACTGTGGACAAATGCAGGTGAGTCTAAGAGGAAACACTTACGTTACTAACACTTAAGTTACAGAGTTTCTGACTTTCTGTTCATCCTCCACCAGTGGCTCTGCACAGAGGAGCAAAGCTACGTGTTTCAGCCATGTGTTCAACACACGTCTATTGAGAAGCAAGCAGTATCCTGTAAAACCACTGGGTTGATATACAGTATGCCCCAGTAATAGAACAAGATGTATCTGGATAAAAACACTGGAAACGGGATCCTATCTATAGAACAGATACATGTAGTGCGTGCCCTGTCTTACTGCCAAGTCCTGCTGTCCTTTACTGCAGAGGAGACCACACAGAGAGGGGAATTCCCTGTGCGTGGGTATACAATACACCCTATGTAAGTCCTGTCTCTATTTTTTGAAACACTAATGTTTTGACGCAAGAGAAAGTCTTACAGGCTAATACAGGACATGGAAAGACCACAAAGAGCTGGCTGCAGGAGAGGCCAGTTAACATTTAGATCATTTTTCCGTCAGGAAAAAAAAACAGTTTTTGATATGTTTAAGTAGGGGTTCATTTAAAATCTGTTAAATCCTGGAGTACTTAATGCTTCCAGCATAACGTAGGCTTTTTTTTTTTTTTTTTTTTTTTGACACATGTGAATTATTTCTGAAAAAAATAAAAAGTTCTGAATTTCTAATTTATTTCAGGTCTTATTTCTTGATCCAGTAGCAGGAGCAAGCAGTGGAATCAAATACCTTCCTAACTTTTCTCTCTCTCTTTTTTAAACTTTCCATGCAATTATATATTTCCACAGTCAGATGTCTAACAGTGCAATGAAGCAAGGCTTGTTTTGTAGAAAGACAATCATTTCATTGAAGGTCTTACTCTCTCTAATCTGTTACAATTGCAGCAAATATTAGGACATCCCGTCTCTCATTGTTCTTTTATACACATGTCCCCATTAGACAAGGATGAGCGAACGCAGGTCAAAGAGAGTCCAGAGACAATAAACATGGTGAGGGGCCTTCAGATCATAGACCATCAAGAGGATGAGAGCTTAGACTACTGAGATTGAAAAGCTGAACAAAGAGTCAGAGTTGGCTGAAAGGCTGGAAATGGTTTTCTGGCTCCAGGGAGGGAGAGAGAGGATGTACTCACTTGAAGCTACTGGCCGTATTCTGATGTCCAAACTGGCTCCACTGATGAGAGGGATTAACAGGAACTGGTAAGAAGGTCGGCTGATGATTTCCTCTACCTCTTGCATCACCAGTAGCCTTAACACAGATTGGGTTATATAGGAGTTAATGAGCATTATTTAACCCCCAATTCATAGAACCAGGGTTTAGAGGTGGAAGCTGGGCAGTAGATGGGATTCTGAGAGTGACATGAGAAGACATGTGAGGGACGAGTACCTCTTACTCCCAAATAAACCCAAGAACGTGGTGGAAAAACTGGAATAAACCACACAGAGGCATGAAAGCGAACTTTTCAGCTCCCTCTGATTCATGTCAAGAGCTTTGTTTGAATTAAAGTTAAATATCACTTCCCTTGCCCTCATAAGCAACTTTATCTTTATTTGACTTTTTCTAAAAGGGATTTGAGTGTACTTAACTATAGGTACTTTTTAAACTTAACAAAATTGCTTGAGATTGATGATGATGTCACCAAATATACAGTTAAAACTTCTACAATGTCCCTAAACATATTTGTCAGCATTATGCACTAGTAGGTGGTCTCTCGTTTACTTGTGAGTACATTTACTGGGTAGCTTTAAAGAAAGGATTAGGTCCTTTAGCCTATTTCTGCATTCCTGGTAGACAATACTACAGTCCTTTATCCACAAACATGGCCTCAAATGCCTAAAAGAAACTATAAGTTTGATCTTTTTTTCTTCTTTTTCTCACCTTTAGTAAAATACTACTACTTGAGAGCATGTCTGAAATGATAGAGTACTCTTTAATTTGTCAATCATATTCTTTTACCACAACAAAATTTAATCTTAAGGTTATAAGAGAGATGCGTAAGAAAGAAAGTAATTGCATAAGAGTGTGTACTCGAAACTGCTTTGGTTTGAATAGAAAAGAAAACCTGAATATCAAATGGCTTTGATGTTAAATGTGGTCACATTGGACTGAAAAGGATCTATTTGTGTTTATTGTGCAAACTTCAACTTCAGGCTTTGTACCACATTTTGGTGTGTACTCATATAGGATTTGTAAGGCTTGTAAAGCATTAACATGCAACACTTGTTGTGGGCACACGTAAAGCTCTTTAATACATCGTAAGAATCTTACAGCACAAGTCTGGAGAAAAAAATGATTCTGCAGAACAGTGACCTTTGAAGCTGAAGCTGTTTCAGCAACTCTGTGCAGCTACTGGGTCACTCCATAGCTCCAGTTCACCTTCACCATATATATATATATATATATATATATATATATATATATATATATATATATATATATATATATATATATATATATATATATATATATATATATATATATATATATATATATATATATTTATATATATATATATATATATTTATATATATATATGATAAGAGAGGTAATGTAGTACACTAAGTAGGTAATAAAAAGAGAAATAGAACAATCCTCAAAATCAAGCCCATCATAATAATTTGCATCCCTAACACAATTCTCCTTCTTTCCAGATGTGGACATCCTCCAGAAATTGGGGCTTAAGGGAGAGAAGCCATCGCGCTCTGTGCCAGCTGGGGTCATTCCGTTCAGATCGGGGATCATCCTTAACCAACGGGCGCACATTGAGGCTCCACTGCACTCAATCTTTCCAGCTGCCATCTGGCCCAAGTTTGTACTTATCCTGAGTATACGCTCACACCGTGTCAACAGTGCTTTCTTCTTCACCTTGCTTTCAAGCCGCAAGGAGCTCCTTCTTGGTCTGCAGCTTGTACCAGGGAGTCTCGTCTTACACACAGGATCAAACACCTCGGTGGCATTACCCTATGAGCCCCACGATGGCCAGTGGCATCAGCTGGGAGTGGAAATTAATGGACAGAAAGTGACTCTATATGCCTCCTGCGGAGAGCAGAGTGTTCAGGCAGACTTTGGGTGGGACGTTGAGGAAGGACTGGCTCCAAAGCTTCAGGGCTCCTTTCTGCTGGGGCGCGCAAGTCAGCAGCAAGCATCAGCGCACTTTGAAGGAGCCATTTGCCAGTTCGACCTTGTCCCTTCTGCGCAGGCAGCTCACAACTACTGCAGGTACATTAAGAAACAGTGCAGGGAAGCTGACACATACAGGCCTAACCTTTCTCCTTTACTGCCTATCATACCACGAGGGACAAACGTCACAGCTACTGCTGCTAGCCCTAAGCGCAGTGGCCCAGAAACCGCCAGAAAGGCCACAGGCTCGAGTCTTGCCAAGAGTGTTGCTGCTGCTGCCTCAGCTGTCAGACACGTGGCCACATCTCCAACAATAAAGTCAAATCATGGAACTGCCCCCACTCCCCTGATGGTAACTTTGACACCAGTCACAGCACAGTTTGGTTTGGTCACCCCTTCTCACAAGAGCAGGACTGAAGCTGTAACGGCGCCCTTCAGGACATCAGCACCGCCGACAAAGCCGCCAACTCCAGCATCACCCACAAAGCCACCTACTCCAATACCCTCTACATCTGCAACCTCAAATCAGAAACCCTCCAAACCCACACTCCCGAAGCCCACGCCTCAATACAACCCAAAAAAGACAAATGCAGGAGCAGAGACCAAGAAGAAACCTACTTTTACTGTCATCACCCCGAAGCCCCCAAAGACAAAGCCTCAATCTGCCTTTCTAAACCAAGCAGCGGTCCCTAAGAAACCGCAACCTACACCAGCCAAGAGAACATCTTCAAAGCCAACACCCAGAACCACTGTGTCCAAACCCCAGTCAAATTCTGTTGACATTGTCCCATCTAAACCAACAATATCTAAAGTTAACCCCTCAAAATCACCAAACTCCAAAACTACAACTGCTAAAATCTCAATATCCAAACAGATTACCAAGCCAACCAAGCAAACCAAAACCATCAAGACTCCAGCCACTCCCAGACCTACCAAGCCTTCATCCATCACCGTTACACCACCTGCCACTGATGGCTTTCTTAGCTGGGAGGTGCCCCCCACACAGTTCTCGATGCTTGCAGGACCTAAGGGCGAGAGAGGAGATTCAGGCCCACAGGTAAGAAGCCTGAGTTGGTTCATTAATGTTTTGGAATGCAGATGCCCCAGAGAAAAAAACAAGAGCATCATCAGTGTTTGTCTGTTCTTGACAGCACGTAACAAAAGTGTTAATATTAAAGGAAACTGTACCCAGAGGTCAAACCAATCTGTGCTGGTCTCTGTCACTAACCGAGTTTGATTCAAATGCGCTGGTTCTAGAAATAGGAGAGCCCTTAGGTTAATGGCACCATCAGGATAGACGTCCTTCTGTTCCTCCCTTCTTTCCTCCTCAGTGTATAGAGTCCTCCAGGCTGGGCATGACATGTCAAGTCTGACGCCTTGCCGTCTTTTCACTAGATTCCTCTGTCAGAAACTGCTAGTTGAGGTCACATGGCCCCCTTTCAAAGTAAGGTCAAGGGTCAGTGGAGTCAGTAAACATTCAGTTTCCGAATGCAGGCACAAAGGTAGGCCTTCAGTGTGTCTCTTTAAACCAGAACTGTGATTTCCCCTTTCAGAGGTCATTTCACACCCAGCACCAGAGTTGCATCGCTACATAGAAGCTGTGATTGAATTTAGCTTCTTGTTTTATTTAGATTACAGGGTTAAACTACTTTTTCTTAAGTGAAAATACAATATCTCTATATAGAGTGTGGAATTATTACTTATATCAATACTCAAGAGGTTGGGTATGGGCAGTGTCTTGATGTCTCTGTGAATGTCTCTTGTATGTGCTAGTATCGGTGATTGAGCCATCTTAGGTCATGTCCACATTAGTCCATCTTAACGTTGTTGTTATCAGGAAAGGGTATGCAATGACCCTGCACATCTGAGCCAGAGATGCATGTAGTCACTTTGGAAGCTGACACTTTTGTTGTTCCTCTGAATCTTCAACTCTGTCGAGATATCTAAAAGTACACAGTGATGCATCTCCAAGCTGCCTCTGTTTGGTATGAATGAGCCAAAGTAAACAACTGCTCCATAATGAGGGTGTCTTATGACCTGATCTCTGTGTTTATCTCTTAATAAAATATATGCTCTGACTGCCACAACATACAGGGATTTGGAGGGACAGATATAGATAGGTACTCCTTATTGATCCTTTACAAAAGAGTTCCTGTCGGATCTTTTCCACTTCGCACCTGCAAATGACTGCATGATCTGAATACTGAATACTACATTCATACGTACAACTAGCAAGACTAAACATCCAAAAATGAAACAAATTTTTTTGCCATCATCTTAAAATTAGACGATTGAAAAAGACCTAAAAAGTGAATTTGATGAGATTGTTATCTCCATGCAGCAGCAAGCAAATTATCTTAGAAAAAGAAGAAATGTATCGCAGATGGTCAGGTAGAGAGAAAATAAACATTGTAATAAAATAATTAAAAAAAAAAAAACATCTGCAAGAAATGAAGGCTAAAACTCTGGTGGCGAGTGTGAAGATGGACAGGAGTGTGTGTTAATATCAGCAGGTCTGTAAGCCGCCACGGAGTACACCACCTACACCAGTAGTGGTGGTCTCAACCATGGAGGTCATTCTGGAAGAGGAGGTGGGGCCTGACTATAATCTTCAGACAGATATAAACCAGATCCCAGGTTGTGAGTGTGTGTGAGGAGGTTGCTCTTGTCCTAAAGTTGGAATTGTTTACATTATCACTTAAAGTTAATAGCCTTGTAAAAACCTTAATTCTTTACAGCAGAACCTGCGGCTTTTGTCTTATATCTGCTTTACCTCATAATGGTGTATGAATGTAAAATAATGAATTATAACTGAAAAAGGTTGATTATTTTACATACAGCCATTCAAAAAAGAGAGTTAACAAATCATCAGCATGTGTGAGCACCTCTAAAAAAAACAAAAAAACAGCAGAAGTTTTGGTGTGTATGTTCTCATGGTGACAGATGGAGTGTTTCTGCTAATGTTTGATAGGACATTTCTAAGCAATTAGAAATCTGTCATTCTGACAAAAAGGATTTGTGAGTTGGAAGCATCCAGGACAGATGCAGATCTCTCCAGGAGTGGGTGTCCCAGCGAGTTCACCCCAAGATCAGAGTGTGCAACGTTCAGAAAATCTGCCAAAAAAACCCCCAACCAAACAAAAACGCTCAGTTCTACATCCAAGATGCGACAGACATCAGTTTGTATGTTAGTTGTTAAAGTTCATGCCAATATGATTTGAAAAACACTAAAAGAAGTTTGACATGTTTGTAAAAGTTACGATAAAAAGTTACCAAAAAAAAAAATTGACGTTAGTACGACTTAGGTTTGCAGTTGCAACGTTGCGCTTTCTTTTGCATGACTGTAGACACTGAAACACAACTTCATGCCATAAATCCTGAGCCTTACAGGCTCGTCTTGTAGCCAAAGTAATCATGAGTACTCTGTTTTTCCTCACTTCTCCTTTTCCTCTTTTTTGATTAAAAGAAAACGAATGAGCACAAGCCTGATAAAGACACACAGGGGCATTGAGTGGCACAGGAAATGACCTGTTATTTCTAGTGTTTTTACGGTTTCCTGCCACACAGGCACCAATGTTCTTGATGGATAAGGCTGAACTCTCATCACCTTGAGAGAGTTACTTCACAGGTGGAGAGGGTGTCACTTCTTAACCTGCAAACACAGTGCAGCCATGTGTGATGTGGACACGGTTGCTGTGTAAACACACACAAAAAAGAGTCTTAATGACCTGATGGTTTTGACAGGTATGACTGTGAAAGATTGCTTGGGGGTTGAAAAAGATCATTTGTGTTGTAGATCAGTGTGCAAACCCTGACTGAACGATCTCTCTCCAGGGACTGCCGGGACCCCCAGGGAAACCAGGCCTGCCAGGCAAGAGGGGTCCTCGGGTAAGTCTCATTGGTCACATTCAAAAATCTCTGCTACATAAAACACACTTCCATTGTAACTTTTTTAAATTATTTTGTCTGGTGTTTGATCCCAATATTTTTAATGCAAGCGTATTCATAAACATGACTATTGTTAGGCTTTTTTGTATGTGTCATGCTTGTGCTTTTGCTTCTGCTGCTGAGGTTTGTGTTGACCGAAGGCTCTTACGTCAATAGACTTACAAATAGACAGACAGCAACAGCCTGTATCTTTGAGTTCCAACCATGAAGCCCTGGATTATTTCTTGCAGGTACAATATTAAACTGCCAGTTTGGGCAACCGCATAATTTTAAACCCCCTTCCTCAGGCAGTTGACACACTCGCACAAACTCCCTCATACACTCACGCAGAAAGTTTTCTTTAACAGTCAGATTGACCATATTCAGCACAGGGCTGCGAGAGCTGACCTCCCACCCCTAAGCATAAACAGGAAAGCTCCTATAAAGGCAGCCTTTCAAAAGGCTGCCTGTGCTACAGGATGCCTAATAAAAGCACTGTAAACAGATAAAGAGCACATGGCTCCACTGTATTTTCCTTTTTCTCGACTGCACTGTTGCAGCAGGCTGCACCGACGCTTTGTGGGAATCCTACTCTGGACTAATAAAAGGTCTTTTTTTTCCAAGGAAGATAAAAAGATATAGTCTTTTTCTTTGAGAAATCCAACTTTAATCCTTCAGTTTCTGTCTGTCTCTCATGTATGGACTCACATCAGCAAGTTTCTAACCGGTATGGTTGCATTGCATCGTGCACAAGCCACTGATTTGGTTCGGCATCAATACATTTGAATGGATTATGGTCAAAATTTGTGCTGTAATTTATGTTACCCAGGCTTTTCCTCTTGTAGCGCCATTAGGAGTGAAATTTTCTGTTTTGACAAAAAATGTCATCATACCTGTTAAAAAGATTGCCATGGAGCTTTGTACCAGACATTCACAAGCTCTTATGAGAGCCTCCGTTATTTCTTACCTATTTTCTAAATGTTTGTATTTTTAAGTTTATACCCCAAATCTGCAATTTTTTACATGTCTTCAAGCTGATCTAACATAGCAGATTTTGTAAATATTATACCTCCCCATTATTAGTATTTTTCTTAGCATTATCATGAAGCCTGACATTTGCTTAAACCATATCTGCAAGTAAACTTAGATTAAACTGGCACTGAAGTCACTGAAGAATATTTTAGACAATTCCTGGAGAGGTTGTGTAACAAAACACAAACATCAACATCAGACAGATTGGACTTTACCCAACCAGCTTAGACAAATGAACCTGCCCAAGCTGCGTCTGTGTGCCAATATTGATTACAGCATCCTTCCCTTCTCTGAATACCCACATGTTGCTTTCCTCTTGTTTATAGATGATGCAGACATGTAAAATCAATGCAGTTGGGCATTGAAAATTCCTCTTTTGTCATGTGTTGGAGACTTGGCCAGACCTTTGTCTGGACTTAAAATTGGGCTTAAAATTGGGCTTAAAAATGCAAGCTAAGTGCAGTTTAAACCTGATCTCGCCAACTATAATTCTGAGTGGAAAATATTGTTGTGAAAACAAGCTGTGCATTTTTTCCAAATATACCTGATAAGAAAAAAAACTGCAAAAGACTTTTTACCCTCTTAGTTTATATATTAAGTGTTAAGTGATCAGAGAGAAATTATCAGTGGGAAAATTATTAAAATAGACAGCATGGTAATGTTTTAGCCTTGGGCCAAAGCCCAGACTCTTTTGGTTTGATGTGGTTTTTGTAAAGCTCTGGTGTCTTTGTCAAGCATCATCCGTCAGCACTATGTATCAACCTATCACCTCATATTGATTTACATCCTGATCTCTTAGACGCGGCCTTTGTCTGCCCCAGTAAACCAGCTGTTGAAACAATGAAAACAAGTCTTTTCAATAAAAAAGCACTTGTAAAAACCATTGCTTTTGATGCCAATTTAACAGGGGTCACTTGCAGAGTCTGAGTCTGACCTCACAGTCATTTTATTTAGCACACAAACTATTATATGGGAGTGCATACATGCCACAACTGCAACCCCACGCTGTTGGAGACAGACGTATGTGGATGTGTTTACAGCCTGCGTATATAAAGACTGCGACCGATAATGATGTTTTCCTGTAAACAAAAGCATTTATCAAGTTGAATTGCTTCTGCCAACTGTATATTCCAAGAAAGAGCCATAAATACAGATTTTCACACATGGAAACATGCACTGCATACAAACACACGCTTTAGAAACGTTTCCCTCTGGGCCAGAAGAACGAGTGGTTTCAATTTGAGGAAAGATATTCAACACATCAGTAAAATAATCAACTCCCAGTCTGAGCGTGCGCTTCAAACTCACAGGTGGTGAAGGCATGACTCGATCACTAGCACTGTGTGAAGTGAAAAACTAGTTTCCACACTTGCTCACTGGATTTTGCCAAATGACGAGATGGCCGCAGCTCTGCCTGGTGTCTGACTGACCTTCTGTAGCCCCGGATACACACAAGGTCTGTAGGATGACAAACAGAACGCCATTGAGCCAAATGAGAACCACACATGAACCATGACCTCTGATCTCGCACATGTGAGTGTGAGATGCCATTGCTATGGCAACAGGTTTCTGTTCAGAAGTCTTTTTTTGCTGGATGCCCATGAACGGCCCGCCGAAGCTTTCCTCAAGTTTTGTTTGGGGGTCCAAACGGACGATGGTGGTAGGAGGGTGTGAGAGAAAACGTGGAAGCATCATGAGTGAACAGGCCCGTATCTGTCTGAGGACCGGCTGCATGCATTCGCCTGGTGCCTCCAGGGTCAATGGCGTCTTTGTTTGAAGGAAAAAAATCCCTGTCACCCATCTTTCCTCATGCTTCCCCTCCACAATGCCCCTCTGTCACTAATCAAACTTCCCCGGCCTTGATTCACCTGTACAAACTTGGATGCCATTTGCACATGTAGAAGTTCAAAAACATATCTATCTATCTATCGACAGGAGCGGCTATCTATCTATCTAGCACAGGAGCTATCTACGAGCGAGGAGCGACGAGTAGGAGCAGCGATCTATCGATCTAGGAGCAGCTAGCTAGCTAGCTCGATCATCGAGCGATCGATCATTATCTATCTAGCTATCTTGATCTATCTATCTATCTATCTATCTATCGATCATCATCTATCGATCTATCTAATCTATCTATCATTATTATATATATATATATATATATATATTATATATAATAGATATAGATATATATCATATATTTATATATATTTATATATCTGGTGTTCCGATCACTTCCGTGGCCACAGGTGTATAAAATCAAGCACCTAGGTATCCAGACTGTTTTTACAACTATTTGTAAATGAATGAGTCGCTCTAAGGAGCTCAGTGAATTCCAGTGTGGAACTGTGACAGGATGCCACCTGTGCAACAATCGTGAAATTTCCTCGCCTCTAAAGATTCCACAGTCAACTGTCAGCTGTATTATAAGAACATGGAAGTGTTTGGGAACAACAGAAACTCAGCCACAAAGTGGTAGGTCACGTAAACTGACGGAGCGGGGTCAGTGGATGCTGAGGTACATAGTGTGAAGAGGTGGCCAACTTACTGCAGAGTCAATCACTACAGACCTCCAAACTTCATGTGGCCTTCAGATTAGCTCAAGAACAGTGCACAGAGAGCTTCATGAATGGGTTTCCATGGCCGAGCAGCTGCATCCAAGCTATACATCACCAAGTGCAATGCAAAGCGTTGGATGCAGTGGTGCAAAGTCCTCCGCCACTGGACTCTAGAGCAGTGGAGACGCATTCTCTGGAGTGACGAATGGCGCTTCTCCATCTGGCAATCAGATGAACGAGTCTGGGTTTGGAACGGTACTTGTCTGACTGCATTGTGCCAAGTGTAAAGTTTGGTGGAAGGGGAATTATGGTGTAATTCCATACTCCTAAGTTTGTGGAAACAGGTTGGAGCTGGCCCCTTCCTCTTCCAACATGAATGTGCACCAGTGCACAAAGCAGGTCCATAAAGACCTGGATGAGAGAGTCGGGTGTGGATGAACTTGACTGTCCTCACAGAGTCCTGACCTCAACCTGATAGAACACCTTTGTGGTGAATTAGACCGGAGACTGAGAGCCAGGTCTTCTAGTCCAACATCAGTGTGACCTCACAAATGCGCTTCTGGAAGACTGGTCAAAAATTCCCGTAAACACACTCCTAAACCTTGTGGACAGATTTCCCAGAAGAGCTGAAGCTGTTATAGCTGCAAAGGGTGGACCGACGTCACATTGAACCCCATGGATTAGGAATGGGACTTTACTTAGGTTCATATGGGAGTTAAGGCAGGTGAACGAATACTTTTGGCCATATAGTGTATGTGTGCATGAGCAAGTGACAAATAAAATGCCCCCTGGTGAAGGCTGCGTGTTGGGTTGTTTTGGTAGCTCTAGGTGACCAATCAGGTTTTTATGGGTCTTTATAATCCAGTGGAGTAAACTGTGTGTATGGGTCTCTGCTCTGGAAAAGTACTGTAATGAAAGTTTGAGGATAATAAAAATCACACACCATGCTCTAATTCCCCTTGTTTGTAATTCCCTTTAGCACCCTAATTAATTTTAAAAACCACATATTAAATGTTTTGGCACAAGGTAGCTTTAAGTTTCCATGATCGTTTTCAATGTTGTCACCGGCTTTGAGTTTTTACTGTTATTGTTGTAAATGCCTAAGCAATACCCTGGGTTACTTATTGTTTCCCTTTTCAAACAGGCACTGTATGATGTATTTCTAAAAATGTTGGCTTTCAGCAATTAGTTTACTCAGTCGGGCTCTGTAATTGTGAGGTTTTATCTAGATTTTTGTGACATTAGGCTGCAAATTCCACTCTTCTCATTCAACAGTGGTAAGACATGGTTCTGAAACTCTAACGAAGAGTGAAATACTTTATTGCATCCTTGAAAGCAAAGTTTTTTTTGTATTTGTGTGTATGTGTCCTGTTACAGGGATCTGTAATTATGACGACATTCACAGGCTTCATATGCCCTCTTAAACTAATGTTAGTTAATGAGATTTTTCCCCAATGGCTGTCATCTGGCACAGCATCATACATGAATTCTTTTTATCTTTAATGCAGTGACTTTATATACATTCAAAGTGTCTTTTATGAGCTTGTGTTTAAAGCCAGACTGTGTTTAAAGGATTGCTCATTTAACATGCTTTTTCTTTTCAGTTCTTGTTGGGGTTTTTTATGTTGAAGCTTTGGACTGATGTCATGCATCCACATTTATGATCCATATATATACAGTATATCTTGGCTATAGGCATATAGCGTTTAAAAATTATAGATCCAAGCAGATGTTTCTACCAGAGAGAAGCACACATGGAACCATGAGAATATTAGTTGGCACAATTTTTTTTTTTTTTTTTAGATTTTCATCCTTTGTGGCTCAACTAGGAAATGGTATATGATCTGTACCATTTCTACCACAAGGGCCACAATATTTTGTGGAGCGCAGTGTTTAGTGTTTTAGTTTTTATTAGACAGCCCTTCACTTGTGTTGCCCCACCCTGGTCCTCTTTAATTAGACACCTGTTGTGATAGAAAGGCACACGACATGGAGGCCCGAACATTGGACCAAACGTTTGTGCCAGCCTGTGCCTACTAGTGTACCGCCCAACCTGCGGCAAACCACAAAGTTAATTTTGAAGCATGTAATTCAAAACTAGTCTAGTTTGCTTTCGTATATTTAGAGCACAACAGACTGCGTGTGCACACTGTCCCTTCTGGAATGCCAGCTGCACACAAAACGAGGGTGAAGGAGGAAGCTTGTGGGACAAAAAGAGGCAAACGCTTTAAAGCTTGAGAGTCCTTGAAGTGAAAATATCTTGAATATAAATCATAATGATAAATGAATGTTAAAAGCTTTTCTTTGAGATCAGATGTGTGTGCGCATGCGTGTGTGTATTTGGAAATCTTGTGACTCACATAAGGGATTAGAATTCCTCAACATATGCTTAGAAATCACAAGCTCTGTCTCAAGTGAATCAGACACAACAGTGTTCAACTTTCATAGGAAGATGAATTACAGCGAAAGAAATTTATGCTGCCATGTATCACACTGGCAACTAGGTGTGTGGGGGGTTTTTGTGCTCAAGGGACTCTTTTGGAGCTTTTTTTATTTCTTCTTCAGTTGGACAGCAGAGATTCTTCAGTCAGAATTTCAACAGATGTTAAAATTACAGATGTTAGTAACTTACTGCAAAACCTCCCTGGTTTCTTTAAAGCCACCATAGTAAAACACATCTTACAAACTCCCGATCCTGTAGGTTAGAGGCACAACGGGTGCCACACCAGGCAGAGGCCACGGCTAAGATCATGTATCCACAGGAAAAACTCTCTTAGAGGAAGTGAAGGCAGACAGTCGTATGGATAGATGAATGGTGTAACAACCCACCCCCTGAGCTTCTGTCTGCAGGCTCCCGTTTAAGCCAAAATACTGGTGTAATTCATTCTCTGGCTTCCAATGTTTCTCTGCTAAACCTTCCCGCGGGAGCTGCTGGACAGGAACGGAATGGTTCACATTACCAAAGTGCTGCCACTGCTGATGTTGCTTTGTCTGTATTTATGTCCTCAGCAACTGCCAGCATAGACAAAAAGGCACATCAGCCGTGGTGTTCAACTTCAAAATGCTACACTACTGGAAGATCTGGATTAGTCATTAAGATGCTTGGCAGTTCTGTGATTGTTTGTATGTGTGTATTGGGCAGATGGGGGTGGGTTGTGAAGAAACAGGAGGTGGGAAACCACAGCCATATGGCAAAGCAGCTCCAGAGAGCCCCATTTTCCATGAGCGTCTACCCCCAACACCTACCCCAAATACCTCATGCACACAGACACGTAGTTAATGTATAGGAAACTAGGCTGAAGTTGTCCAGACAGTCTTTGATCGCCTCTTTTTTGGTCTCATTCACAGTGATAAAGACATTGTCCGCATCCCAACATTTTTTTTTTTTTTTTTTTTTTTTTTCTTCCCTTTCTTGTCAGTGTGGACATCGTGCACACGCTGTATGTACGATGCACACCGAAATTAGTCTCTGCTTTTAACCCATCAACTAGTTTCACTAGTGAGCAGTGGGGCTGCTAGCAGGGCAGCGCCCCGGGGAGCAATTGGGAGTTAAGGGCCTTGCTCAGGGGCCCCCAGTGATTTACCATTGTGGGCAGCCCTGGGCTTGAACCTGGGTCCTCCATGCCCAAGCCATGATGATTGACTGAAGTCTCCATCACCTTCTGATTGTGTCTCCATCTTTCTAACTTTTTTTTCACAGGGCGCCGCTGGTCCTCATGGGAACCCCGGCCGACCTGGTCCACCTGGTTTAAAGGTACACAGTCTCACTCGCAAGCACAATGGGGCCTTTTTTTGTCATAAAAAACAAACACAGTTCATTTTTTTTCTTTTTATCACAAGGAAGAATTTATATAATTACATGGCTGCCTCTAATGCTAATTTCATATGAAGCTTATAACAGTTTTGTATCTTTAATCTGAAACATAAACTTGGACATGTTGCATTTTTCGTTTTTTTTTTGTATGTCAGCTGGAATCGATAAAGCATAACAAGGGTAACAGTGTGTGGCGTCCGCAGTAACCGGGTCGTCTCAGTTCACAGCAAAGCCACTTTAAACTTTATTCAGGTTTTTTAGATTCTTATTGGTGACAAAACACTCCCCAGTATTTGTGTGTGTTCATATAAAGTCACGCACTAATTTGCAGTTCCTGTTTTAAGTGAGCGGGAGTCTGTGCTTCGAATGTGAGCTGAGAAGAAAGTGAAGGAAATGGTATGTTGACGCCAGAGGAGGTTAAAGTGATTTATCGGAGTGCCAAGGGAAAATTTTATGAGTCTGAAAGTGAGAATTTCAAATAAATCTGTCCAATTGTAACATGTGAACAGGAGATGACTTTGCCTAAAACAAATTCTCTGTATCCCTCTTGTGATTGTCTGGATTGATGTATGCCTTAGCAAATAACCTTGACCTCTACAGCTGTGCATGGAGCCAAGTTGAGAGTTTTACCTTTTTTTAAACTTTTAAAAAAAGACCTGAAATAAGTGGCAGCTGTGGTCTCATTGAACAGCTCAACACTGACCAGAATCACTGACCAGAGTTTGTGTTGTTGTGAGTTTTATATTTTTTTCTCTTGCTCTTCTGTCTCAAACTACATTCCACTGTCTAGATCTTTTTTTTAAAAACTGTATTGCAGTGATATCTGCAATAAAATGTACAACATCACAGCCTACAAAAGCTGGTTTTACCTATTTGCATTGTTACAATTCCAGCTCACAACACCTGAAATGTGTTGTTGCACTGACGACCCCAGGCAGTGAAGCATTGGGTTGTTATTCGGTCCTATTTATATATTTATATTCGGCCCTATAGGTCTTTGCTACGGCATTTTTCCTTTCAAAATTCTCTTCTCGTTCCCTGGTGAGGACAGGTGAGGACTGTAGGCAGGTCAGCCCAGTACCCGTACCTTCAGCCGCGCCTTTGTAAGGTGCAGAAAGTGGTTTTAAATTGTCTTGTTGAAAATGTATCTGGAAAAGATGCGGTCTCAAAGGCTGCAAATATATGGAATATAATGGAGCATCCCAGACACTTCCAAGCCCAGAGAGGTCAATACTGCCTCTGAGCAAGTTTAACATAAAGGTTCCCTTTAAGATCAAAGTCATAATAATCAAATAGTTGGTACATCTCACATGTCTTTGAACCAACTTTTGGCTATTTGGATGAGCAAGAAAGCAAGGAGCATTGAGGGAGACACCTGTCATCCTGTGCATGTGTAAGCTTCTGAGCTCTGGCAGGTGGTACCGGGCTCACCTTGCAACCAGAAACCATTGAAAGAGGTCATTCATCCCAAGTGCAATAAACTTTAGGAGCTCAAAGTAAATAACATGTCTTTTGTTTTCTTTTTTCAATTTATTTTATGAATAATAGGTTCTTTTCTGTCTCCCCTGTTGGCTGTATGTCTCGTTGTTGTTGTGTCTGCTCTTATTGAGCCAAATGGCAATTTTCCACCACAATGGACACTGAAATTCAAGTCAAATCCTTTTTTTGCGCAGTAAATTTTTAAGTGCATTTGTGAATGTAGCTCCATATTGTAGTGCTTGACAAAGGTTTCCCAAAGTAATCCCTCGCCAATGTGGTTAGATTATATAAGTGATGACTGACAGTTCTTAGGGCACTACCATGTGAGTGATCAACGGTCATGGGTGTTAAGTTTAGGTTTGCAGCCTGCTCTTTTTCCAAAAAAAAATAAAAGAAAGAAAAAAATCTGAAGTTTCCTGAATTGTCCTTCTTCATTTCAATAGCTCTTTTTATAAAATGAAAAGTCATCATAAATAATCAGCTAATGCAATCAATAAAGGACAGATCATTTGCGCCATTGTGCCCCTGTCATAAACTGTCATTCAGCTATTTGATTAAGCTGATAATCTTGGGTAGCACCTTTTGGAATCGAGTTTTCTTCTGCACGTCTAACATATAGTCAATTTGGAGGAGTCTGGAGGTCAGAAAACTTTGTTGGGTTCCTGTCGCACTTCCTGTGAAGATGGATTAAGCATTGTCCTGCTCAGCACATAGTTACCATCAAGGTGTATTTTTGTAATTATTGGATTGTGTGTAACATATTTAGGTGGGTGATATGTGTCAGTTTAACACCCATAGAAATACCAGGACCAGCAGAATATTGCAATGTCACAAACCTGCCAGTGTTGTTTATATCACAGGTTAGTGATGATGATGGACGGGGTGCTGATGACGGATAGTTAGTGTAACTTGGTAAAAAGAATGGAAACAAAAGTAAACATTGCAACTCTGCCCAATGAAACTAACTTTTTCTACAGGCGTCTCCTGGCATGAAGTTACATGTCGGGTTTACACAGATGATCCTCGGCAAAGATCTAAGATAGTGCCTTAGTAAATGAACAGTGTGGTCAGTTGTAAGCAGTCTGGTGCAGAACAGGCTTCCTCTACTTGGCGAGTCTGTTGAAAGGAAGATTATGAGGTGTTTGATGTCTCGGGGTGCACTGCTATCTTTGCTCTTTCATCGTTAATAAATGACTCAAAGTTGTTAATGGCAGCAGTCCGAAGGGGAAGGAGAGGGAGCAGTGTAATTTCCGATCTGTAACTTTGATGTGCTGAAGCCCCATTTTTGTTACCTGCTGACAATGCAGTTTTGTTTGCATGAGATTAAAGGGCCACTAAAGCCACAAAGAAAAGCTTTTATATTACTGGATTTAACAACTCCACAAAGCATATGTATGTGTGTGTGTGTGTGTGTGTGTGTGTGTGTGTGTGTGTGTGTGTGTGTGTGTGTGTGTGTGTGTGTGTGTGTGTGTGTGTGTGTGTGTATATATATGTGAAGTGTGTTGTGGATATAAGGTTTTACTATATTTTCTGATCCCAATAAACTGTATTCAGTGGTGAATTTATAACTTTCGCTTATATGTTGTGAGACCAGATTGTGACACAAACAAAATCACCTTTTTTATGCTCCCTTCTTTCAGGGGAAAAAAGGAGATCCTGGCATATCACCTGGACCAGCACCTAAGGGAGATAAAGTATTGATTTCCCTCTTTATTTTCACGTTACATTGATCTGTAATGACATGTCATTGGACTAGCTCCTACTCTATTTATAATTGCTGTCTTTGCAATATATTTAGTTTGTCTATTGTTGCTCTTTGACATCCCTGCATTTTGTTCCAGGGAGACTCAGGGATTTTGGGCCCGGTTGGGCTGGCTGGCCAAGCAGGACGAAAGGTGAGACTGAACTGCATAAGTTTCAGCATGAATTGTTCTTAAATTGCCATCTGATACCTGATTTTGAAAGTAAAACCATTGTTATGTGTGGAGAAGTCAAAAAGAGTGGAACTTGGAATATTTTGGAAAGACAATTACTTGTCATTACTTCATAAACGATGCCATATTGTGTCAGTGTAACATTTGTAAGTAAAACCTTCTGTTTGTGTTTTCCTCCTTGATTCTCTTCACATCTCTTTCTCTTTCTCTCTTTCTCGCTGCACTCACTATTTCTTCCCAATGTTCTCTGGATCCTGCACAGAGGAGTCTTAGCGTTAGCAGGAATGATTTCTATGGAAATGAAGTGGGACGTTTTTGTTGACAGGAGAAGGGGGATAAGGATAATGTACTCACACAAAATTTCCAGTATCATAGCTGTTACTTAAGCCACACTGAGTTATTCATACTTTTAATATTGGACTTTTAGGCCAGTCTGTTTTCATTTAAAGTAAGTGGAGATGAATTTAACATACTTTGTCACCTCTATACAAGTCTTATATATTTACATATTGTCCTCTACCATTCAGTCTACCATGTTGTATTGTCACTCTTGTACAAGAATTGTCTGGCTCTAGAATGAGCTTTTTGAATTTTGGGGGGAATTTTAGAGCCTGCGTTAGTTTTTGGAAGATACTTGAAAGGATAATAGGAGTATTTGGGTATTTACTTGGTTGCACTGTGCAACTTTGACACTAAATGTTATAAATCTGTTTTTTTAATGTATTCTCGCACAGATGATTTGTAACTCAAATGTGGATCAAAGGCAACACGAGATTCCTAGAGATGGTATTGGAAAAGGGGAGACATATCAAGTAACGTTTAAATGATTAAAGCAGATAAAGCTACAGGTCTGTTTAATACTTATCATTGAACTACTGAACAAGATTATTAAACATCGTGCTCAAATGGTTGACATAAGGTTTCCTCAGCGGAATAGCCATGATACCAAATTTGTTGCTGTCTTTTATGTCCACTTATGGAATGACACAAATTTATCTAGTAGATTTTCATAACGGTAGGTGGACAAGGAAAGAAACAACCCTTTTAAATTAAAGAACCTATTGTTGCTACACCCAAACACCTACAATGAGTTAAGGTTGAAGCTGCCTTTAGTCATGGAATCTTTTAAACAAATGTCCAGTTTTCACAAGCTGATTTCTCAGGTCAAGCTAATTCTTACCCTTTATCTTCTTTGGAGGAGGTCTGAACTTTCTGAGATTCCCATTAAAATGCTTTACAAATAATGTCCAATGAATTCCACTTGAAATCAATCAGTCGAAGTCAATACTTGGAACATGACAGATCAAGTGTAGAGTAAAGACACTTATCAGGAAAGGAAAACGAGAAACCAGAGCAATGTAAGCCACCACCACCACATATGTTTTGGTGCTCCTTGAGACTTTTTCCAAGCAAACAGCAGCACAGAAGAACAGCTCCATTTACATTTTGGATCCATTGCAGCTGAGCTATGCACATATGTCAAACGAAATAGAAGAATGATTGAGCAATTGAACGTGGCAGGTAGATTGTGTGCATTTCAGTAGAGGTGTAAAGCTTTTCTTCATGTATAAGCTTTCTTCACAGAGCCACAGTACCCTCCATGTTCCAGTGTCAGACTGCAGGAGCACTTTTACCTCAAGCATAACATATGGCTTTTGTTAGGAGTCTGCTTTTGTGCATGTGTCTGTGTCCATTTAAATGTCTACGTCCTTCTTTCACACACGCATTCAGCCGGAGTTGGGGTGGGGGGGAGTTAAAGTTAATGGAAAAAAATGTACGGATTGGTTTCAAACTAAATGTAAGTGATTTGAGGGCCTATATCACAGCTGATTTACCTCCGATACAATTCACTCAGGCCAAAGTTATTGTTTAGGTTTAAACTGAGATCACCCGGCAGAAGGACAGACTGAAAGTGCGCCCTTAATGTTCTTCTGTACCTCATTGTACTCAGATGGGCAGTAGAGATGTGAATTCTGTTAAAAAGCACAAGGGGAAAATTATAGCTCCTACTTATCAGAATGGCATCCTTACCTGTTGTCTGGGGAGTTATTGCCATGGCAACTTCATCAACACACACACTGACAAACATCATCAACTCAACCCCCAGGTATGGGTCAGTGACCACAGGCATGTCGACTGTAAAGGAAACTAGTCAAATTTACCGCAATGAGTTAATATTCTTTCCATGTCCAAACGCATAGAAACTTGCACAAGAAGGAAACCATATACAGGAACTTGCTGCAGTTCTCAGCTTTGCTGGTGCTTTTGATGACTCTTCATCTGCATGTAGTTCTGTGGCAGATGTCTGAGTCAGTCTGTAAGCCGTGCTGTTACAGTGTTGACTCAAAACAGGCTTTGTTCTGTGCCCTCGATGTCGACTCAGGTGGAAAGTCCCATGCTTGTTCACCCCGATGCAGATCTTTCCACTGAGACACACAGCACAATATTGAGAAGACACGACGACTTTTATAGCTACTTCCACTAAAGGCCTCCCTAAAACGCTCACGTGCAGCTTCCCCCTTTTCCCTCCGCTGTAGCTGTTTAAGTTGCTCTAGCCCTGTTTGTTTAGATTTCTGTGGTAGGAAAACGAGACAACGGCAGCTTTTCCTGTTTTTTCCTCCACATCTTTCCCCTTCTACCTTCTCTCACTCTCGTTTCATACACATACCTAAATACACGCACGACTGTAAAGGCTCTAAATCAAGCTTAGCTTGATGTTTCGAGCGGGAATTCTGGAATTTGGCTGCCGGTTGCTCATGGAAAACTAATGGAGAAAGCAGTGGGGCTTTAAAAGCGTGATAGTAGAATGTGATTTTACACAGTCGCTCAAGCCAAGCATGTTCCGCTATGTACATTTGTTCTAGTGAGCAGACGCTGAATGGCTTTTCAGTATGGCAGCTCGGGTCAGGGAGAGGGGACAAGTGCGCAGCCAAACCTCAACTACAAGGCTACATTACAAGCAACACATCTCACCTTGCTGCTTCCATACCTTCGTGTCTCCTCTCAGTGCTAGATGGTTTGTCTCTTCTCATTTGTTTATTTTATTTTTTTTTGTCTGCCTGTCTACCTCTGGCCTTTACAGTAGAGAAAGCACGTCAAGCATTGGAACATTTTGCTTTTTGCTGATCTTCGCAGTTCTGTCAATCTTCTTGTGTAACTCTTGGCAACACATCAGACAATCATTTTTTCCCCTCAGATGTCAAACTATTCACTGCTTGATGACAGCTGGAATTGGCTCCCCGCCTCTGTGAACCGAACAGTGTAAAACATACATCGAAAATGGATGTATGTCAAACTACTCCCTTAAATCACTGCATTTTCATTGATCTTCTTGTACCGATGTACTGTGGCTATGGTTACTGGATAGATGCGGAATTATACTTCCAGCCATCCGCAGTCCCACAGCTGTGTTTGTGGGTAAAAAAGATGAAGGTGTATGTACTTGTCATATGATGTGATGGTTTTAAGGTGAACTATGGTGAGGTAATCTGGCTCACTAGGGTTAGAAAAATGTACATGTACTGAACAAGTACGTGTATTGTTTATTAATCTTTATACTGCATAGCTCATTGGCTATATGTGATTTAACACATAATCTTCCTTACAAATAAATTTCAAAGCATGGCAGGTTGCTCTAAGACATTAATCAGCCTGAAGGCTTCCCAAGACCTTTCCAGACCAGAGTCTCCCTATTTAAATCCGTCTCCCTATTCAGACTAACAAATGTTTATATCATCATGGTAATTATGGGATAATTCCAATCAACCATCACTTTCTTTGCATGTTGCTCAAGTAGCACATCATTTCATTTATCCTCTTTCCCCTATTTTAAAGTTTAATAGTGATAAATACATGCAAGCAAACATGTCATTGAAACTTTGGTCCAGACAGGGATAAGAAATCCTTTTTTCCTTAAGGCAGACGTATCCCAAATTGTCCATTTTTTTTAATGCAGTTGTTTGTTTCGTCTGTCCCCGCTTGACATCAGTATGAAGGCTTTAAGTTTTACTGTACATGCAACATGCACATGGAGCCAGACGATTATTAAGCAGGGCTCTGAAGCATATGGAGACGGAGCAATGGTCTGGCCCCATGCTGTAGAGTGATTTGGGAGATCCAGGGATGGAAAGATGAAAGTATAGATTAATGAGGTATGTTTCTGCTACAAGGGTGCTGCACACAGGAGGCAGACGGTGGAGGACACATTATCTGTGGTGTGCAGTTGTTAAGAGACATTAGGTCTGCGCTCTTGTGAACACCCACAAAGTTAATCATGTACAGAGTCAGCGGGAACAACTGGGAGGAGTGACATGTCATCGGCAGATGCAATGTGCCTTTTAGTTTTGCCGCTCAAAATTTGCTCTGCCTGGGGCTCTTCTCATCTTAGTGGGGGAGGAGGAATGGTGCTTATAGGGTGCTACCGGGGAGCCGTTGTAAATGAAAAGTATTCTGGTGTGTTTATCTGATTGAACACACATGCTCGTTAAACAAGTGGTATTGTAAACACAGGCGGGCTGGTGGGAATGGCTGCTCTCATTAGCTAGTGAGATAAAGATCTGAGATGGCCCAGCTGAGGTTCAGGGGCCACGGTTAATACCCACGACCCACAGCATGTATTAATATATATGTGCGTGATAAATGTTTATTGCTTACATCTCTTATTTGTTTTATGTGCATTACTCATCAAGGCTGAAGCATTTCCCTCTTGTTTAATTTTGATCATCTGTATCAGATGATAAATAACGTAAAAAACAACCTATTTAAATGTTACGTCTCTGATGAACGAGTTAACAAAAAAGTCTATCAAAGTATATATTTTTAATGCAACTATAACGTTGCAAATTAATGCATTATTTACGCAGTTGTTAAACCTATTAAAGCACAAAATGGGGAGTTTAATGCTGACAGTGGCAGTTTAGAGGTGTAACCCACAAGAGTAATAATGGCAAGCAGGAAGCTGCATCCTCCTCTCCTGCTGCACTTAGATGGTTTACAGGAACTACAGATTATTGGCTTGGTCCTTTGGAGCTGTGGTTTAGGAAAACAGGACAACAGGAGTCTTTCCTTTCTTTGCCCGCCTGCTTTTACTTTGCTTTTTCCCTCTTTTCTTTCTCTGTTGCTCTTTCTCCCTCTCTATCAAGCTGTGGTCTGACATGGCGTATTTTTCCACCTTTGATTTTTGTTTTTCTCCCCTCTTTGTTGGGGGTCCGTGTTGTGTTGCTGGAGTCAGCAGAACTGTAGGAAAGCACTGTCAGGTTGTCTTTGCTGGTATAGTCTACCCTGCATGCAGTGGGAGGGACCTGCTATCTGACTCAAACAGGAAGGCATTTATATCCTCGACATGCCATGATGCTGGCACCATTACTGTGTGAACACAGCCAGTGGAAACTCTGATTCTTTCACAAAAGGGTAGATTGATTCCTTGCACATGGCACCGAACTTGTCTGTTGCCACTACTAGGTTTAACATGCATATTTGGCTTTTGCCGTTCCCACACACAGAGGTCCTCTGACGTGTTTGTCAGGATCCTCCTCAGCTGTGATCTTTTTCAGTCAATGTGTTCTTTCTTTTCAAGCTTATTTTTTCATGCACTTATTATGTCTCATTTTTGCTTCTTGCAGGGACAGAAAGGTTTCCCTGGTCCACCCGGACTCCCTGGAGAGCCTGTGAGTGTCTTTCTCCTGTTCTTTTATCAAATATAAACTGTTTTCTTTTGAATTTCCTCTATTCCTCACATCCCATTAACCCCACACTCACAAAAGGTCCACATGTTTTATATCTTGCAACTCATGACATGAGTCTTGTTATTTTACAATGTCTTTAACTTTCATTTCACATTCCTCCAATCGCCTTCATGTTTATTTATTTATTTTTTTACGTCTAGCTGTTTTCCTATACCTCTAACACCACACCATTAAATCTTCCCAATGCATCTGCCATCATTAGTGCCTTAAAAATGTTTTCTCTCATATATTTTCCGCCATACTGATGTCATATCCCTCATTTTCACCTCATTTTCTAAATCCTCTATCACCATCCGCTCCCAGGTGGTTCAGCATCTCAGTCTGTGTGTATGTGTGTGTGCACCAAGCATGCCTCTGGGGCAGACACATCAGATTATACTGTTATGAGGCACTAGTGAGGACAGACATCTGGCCTATGGACTGTGCTACACTGATGCTCCCCAGGATATCAGAAAGTGATGCCAAAGAGAGAGTGATAGAGAGAGGAGGGGAAACAGGGAGAAGAAAAAAATATGAACAAGCCAACTAGGCCAACAGTGACACAGTCATGGCTATTACCCTGCAGCTTTGGAGACAGTTTCCCTTTTGTCTGTCTTCATTTGTCTGGACCTGCTGTTCCCACTTGTCGTGCACAGCTTGCTAGGGGACTAGTATCTCTCTGAAATCAGTGCAACACGCTCTTTTATTCACTGCTAAGTGTCAGGAGATGTTGCTTACTCTGTTTAGTTCAACTAAGCACTATTTTAAGTGTAGAGCATCCAGGGCCATTTGGAGTCAAGCTGGGCCACGCTTGTGCAAGACCTTAGTCATCAGAAGCAGAGTGGAACATTCCCCTTAATGTTCAGCTTTATTTTTGTTTTGTTTTTTTGCCATTACGTCTATTCTTGAAGAAGTGCATTGAAAGGAAAAAAACAAAGAAAAAGAAAAAAGTGGACCCACTTCAGATACATTGAGTGTGTACTCATACTTGGCAGATAAAACTGACTCTTGTTTAACTAAGTCCCCCCATGTCAGAATGATGTCATTAGCTTTGGGAGTTCCTGCACTGCTCACAATGGAGAGCAAGGCTTTTTTTTTTTTTTTTAACTCTCTAACCATGAAGTCCTCCCACTATGTCCATCCAAACGCCCCCCTTTTTCCCACAGAGTTGCTGGTGGTGGTGCTGCTGCTGCCGAAGACGATTGCACCCTTGGCCTTAATTCTGAGTCACCTTAACACCAGTGAATGAGTAATAAACACAACTGTTAAGTATTGTGAAATCTCCAGCTGTTGGAAGTGAAGGCCACCTGGTGTGCACGAAGAGCTGATGACTCTCCCTCACTGCTGGCCTAATCCATACTTTGCCAAATTATTGTCTGGTTCTAACTAGCAGATTTATGCACTATGTTTATCCAAGACAGGGAATGGTGCATGGCTGCACTTCTGGAGCGTGTCAAAGGATGTTATAGGCACGCCATTGTACTCTGCGTGTGTATCTGTTATGGTTTCAAATAGTCACACATATACACATAACATTCTAATTACATTTGCAAAATGTGAAGGAAAATGTTTCCATGAATGTCTGACGTATATTCCATAAGCACATCCATAAGGCTTCATAAACATTAAACATGATTCCAAATACACACAACTCAGCACGGTTTATAACCTGGTTTATACAGAATTATGATTGGTAAACTAACTCTATTATTATAATACATATTTCCTGTCCATAAACTTTGTTTAAAGCTGCCATCACTGACATTTATTAGATTCATAAAACTATATACATACATCTATTTTTTAGCCCATCTAGTAGCCCTACTCCTTTAGTTCCTGATTCTTCAGAAACACCGGTGAAATGTAAAAACATTCCAGGAAAGTTAAAAAGTTTTCTTTTATATGACAAGAATGTCATCTGTTAGTTGGTTTAAACACTTATGTAATTTCTTGCTGTCCTCACTGATCAGTTTCAGTATGCTTGAGGATAGTCATTGTTATAGTATTGTAGACTGAACCTTGTTCATTCTTGCTAAATTTAAAATGTTTAAACAAGCTTTCGGCTACTCGGCAGTCCATGGTGATAGTTGTCTGAATCATTTCTTTATGATGTAAAACACATTTTCAGAAGAAAACTGATTAGACTGCAGGCAGCCAAGCCAAGCCATAAAACCATGCTGTTTGAATAACCATGGAACTCCTACCTTTACAGTAGTGTATGTCTCCAAATTTTAATATATGTTTCTGCGTCAACGAGTTCCATCCTGATGCAGCCATCTAACCTTACAGACCTTTCACTGATACCAACCTCAATGATTTCAAATCTTTGACACTTAAAACCTTTTATATACTTCTTTTTTTTTTTTTAAATAAAAGGAAAATGTGAATCATGAGCTCATCTGACCACAGTTCAGGTGTCCTCTGACTTTCCATCTGTCTGATGTGAGCTTGTCCCCAGACCTTTCAGCTCAGACCTGACTCCCCTCTTATAATGCAGTTTAGGTGTTATAGTCATTGATGTGTTGAGGGATGTTGGTATTTCAGGGTATTTCCCAGCGCATGTGGCTATATTGATCAGGACAGCAGGATGCTTTCTTATGTTGTGTGCTTTAAGACTAGAAGATCATGTGCGCTCAACATGATTTCTCCATTTGAAACATTAGAGATGCTGAAAGACAGTTCTTTACAATTTCATATTGAAAAACCTGACTTTATTCACTGGTCAATGATTGTCTTAAAAAGTTTGGCACTAAGTGGCGAGCTGCATCCCACCTTTGCTTCAAAAGACTAATGCTGCCTTTGAAGCCGCACACGAGACCATCAGTGCACGCTGAGTGTCTCAGTACACTGGAGGCAGCCAAAAACAATCTGCAGTAAGACACAGTCTTCAGTGCACCCTCCTTTTACTCCCAGTTCTGACACCCTCACTAGGTTTAACATGTCCAAATACAACGGAGCTGGTCAGTGAAGACATCAAATATATATATATTTTATGACTGTAAAAAAAAATTCTAACAAATCTACAAGTTAGAGATTAAGTTTTACTCAACCTGTCATTTGTTAATTAGGTTTGTAAGTCCAACGTTATATCTCAAAATATTTAATATTGCTTTATTAGATATAGATGAGTTTGGAACAGCCGTTGCTGCTGATGCACACAGGAAGTTTCAAGAGAAAGCATGAGCAGAAAATGAAGTGTAACAACCTTAACTTTATAGATTTTATACATCATCACAGCAAACTGAATGATTTCCTCATCACTGACTCAGTTTAGTCTGAAATTATCAAGAGGCTTGCAATGCAAATTGTCTGAGTGATCATGACATAGAGTATTGCATCTTTAGTTAGTAAAACTGACAAGATAAATGAAGTAAAATTATCTCAGTGACATTAAAAAAAAAACAACAACGGAGACTCTAAGATCATGATTTTTGTCCCTCACCTCTTTTTTTTTGTCATCTTCTTAATTCTCTCTGTGTTTCTCTGTTTTCTCTCCAGGGAGAACAAGGTCCAGTTGGAAGCCCAGGTGCCAAAGGTTATCCTGGCAGGCAGGTGCAGTAAATCCTCTGCTGTGACTGGTACAGTTGTGATCAGGGTCATAGTGAGGGCAGAGCTAAGTGGAATTAGTTTATATTGAACAAATGACATGGGGGAAAATATTTGGGAAAATACTGAAAAAGAGGACATGGAGTATTTACAACAAATAAATAAATCAATGTGTTTCACAACACCAAGATCTCAAGACCCAACCTATGAAATTACTGTGATCCTCCACTGGAGCAGTCATTGCATATGGGCATGTGCTTGAATCTTTAATTCAGGGTTCCTTTCTTGTGTTGTGTCCATCCTCTTTATGAGCTTTTTACCCAAACATTTGTTGTGTATCATGTTGTTTACGTTACTTAAATTAACTCCATTTATAAGTTCGGTGTTTCTGTGGAATTGTTATGTCAATATAAGTGTAGGATTTGGCTTAAAATTCTTCAAGTAAACTGAAGTGAACGTGTCGAGCTGTTAATATAAAGTTCTTCTCTTTGTTTTTCAGGGTTTACCAGGGCCTATAGGACCAAAGGGGCCTAAAGGCATTCGGGTAAGAAGGCTCAACATAATGCCTTTTAATGTGGTGATTTTATCTAGTTAAAAGACTCACATTTTATGCTTTTGACAGGATCAGTGAATATTCTTATCAGCAAGACTGGCCACCTTGTGGCTTACAGAGGCTTCTTATTTTACAATATTTGTAGAGGAAGGCTATAAATCCTAGTGTACAAAAAAAAGTCTAATGAAGGGCTACACACTACTACTTTAATGTTGTAAACTACGTCCATATTCACATGCATGCGTGCATGAAATTATACGTATATTTTACTTACATCCAAACACATCTACCTATATGCAAATAAACATACATGCGCCCATCCACTGTATTACACTAATGATAGTATACTAAACTTGTGATGCCTTCACTTAGTAAACATTGTGTTACAGTATGCAGGCACTTACTGAAAGACGGGTGTTGACAAGCATCTTCATACAAACAAGCACGCTTTAGGCAAACAAAGAAAGGAACACATAGTCATAGATACAATTATTTTTTTTAAGTTGCCTTTCAATAAAGGTCCTTTATCAGCTCTCCTTGGCTGTTCCAATGTCCCCCCTGCCCCTGAATGCTGGAATTTCCTGTTTAAGCTCCGTATGAGGCCCTGCTGTCTTAAGGAGGCATTCTAGTCCCACTTCTTGCTCCCACTGAGCCACCTCTCCACATTCTCTGCCTTCTCATATGCAGTATATATCATATTGTTTAAATGTAAACTTGCTGAACTCACACTTGCCTATGACTTGCATCTTAACCCCCTGAATTCAACTGTGGTGTTTGTGCTTGTTTTCCTATCTGTGTGTGTGTGTGTGTGTCTCCACTGCACTGACAGCCCAGTGTGTCCTCCTGGTTATCTTCAGAGATCCCTGGCGTGAGGGTATGTGCCCTTGGACTACATCGTGGAAGCCAGCACCATGCAGTCCATGGGCATATACACTTGCCTCATGGCTTGGTTCTTCATGGAAGCCCACCCTATCCATGCTGGACCATCGGCCCCTGAAACTCAACCTTAGAGCCATTGGGAGTTAGCTCTTGTATTGCATCTGAATATTCACACCTATGTTCCTACTCTCTCCTCTGTTCTCTTCTCCTGCAGGGTTTCATTGGAATCCCAGGCCTTTTTGGCCTGCCTGGTCCCGATGGTGAAAGAGTAAGTGTATATTGTGTCTTAAGCACCATCAATAATTGCAAAAATGGACACAGAGACCTTGTTAACTCACCTAACACCCTTGTAAGGAATTAACAATCCACTTCTTGCAAGTCTCATTCAGCTGTCTTTTAGTTGTTATGGCACAACAAATAGTCCACAGCTGTCGGGGATGTTGCTGTGTAAAGCTGTGTGGGAGTGTTGATGACTCATATGATAAAAGCCCCCTGTTAAAGCCTTTGAACTGCCTGAACTCAAGGCCTCCTCCTTCTGTACAGCCACTAGAATACAGAGCGATTAGCTTTCTTACAACATGCACCAGGGGGTTGCGTCAGATCAGCGCAGGCTGTAACCAGGACCCCTTCGATGCCGGCTTGCAAAGTGGCTCGTAAAACTGTTGGTGTTTGCCTCTCTATAGTCACACCCCAAGATATATATGTGTATATGTATGTATGTATATTTATATATATATATATATGTAATTAATCATAATAAGGCGTAAAGATAGGCTGCAGACAGCTGATCTTGAAATCTGTTGAAGGGATGAGGAGGAGAGGAGAGACTTACAGCTATGTTCTTTTTTTTTTTTTTTTAATTGTGTGTTTTGGGCTATGAGTGTTTGGGTTTTGATACAGTTTTTACATAATGTCTGACTGTATCTTGTATCTTGTTTCTCTGTCTCCCTCCAACTATTTTACTCTGTCTGCTGTTTCATACCCTAACCCTGCTCTCTCCTGTTTTGATTCTTTTTTTTTTTTTTTTTTTTTTTTTTTTTTAGGGCATTCCCGGCGAACCAGGGAAGAGGGGCAAGATGGGTAGGCCGGTAAAGTTTTGTCTCAACATACTTTACAGAAAATAATTCTCAAGTGTGATTAAATTGTATTGTTATTAATGATCTGTAAGTTTAGGAAATGGGGATGAGTGATTTCATTGTAGATGCTACAGGCTCACGTCTGCTCTGCAGCACTGAGAGACCAGGAGGGAGTTGGATTACAGTTACTCGATTTAGAAACCATCTTGAATGATGACACTAAAGCTTAATTTATGCTTCGATTTTACACTGATACAGAGTTTGCACTGTTATCGGGTGCACTAAGCTTTAAGGAATATATAGTTATGCTCCTACTATTCACAGGAACATAGTCATATCTGTGATTAGTCCACTTTTACCAATGTTAACACTACATACACTATACTGCTTTGCTCAAGTATAACACCCCTGCTACACAGTTGCATATCCACATTCCACCCATCTGCATTAGTCGAAACCAACACAGTTGGCCATAAATCGCACATTAGACTCTGCGTCAATATGACATTAAAGCATAAATTTGGCTTTCCTCTGTCCAGCCACTCTTAAAGGTTCTTTCTCTGTGTGAAGCAGGACCATTAAATCCTTTGCAGAGGTAAAATGGTCGAGTTTAATGTTCGGGTATGAAAATAGGTTTTAAACTAATGCAAATAACACAGCTAATTGAAGTAATTCAAGCTACTTACAAGATGTTATCGTTGTCTGACGTCTGGAACAAATGTAACAGTGTTTTAAAACAGATCTTTTTACCTGTGCCCACTTTCTTTTTTTTTTTTTGCGTAAAATATTTATGTTTGCCTCAGATGCTAAAAAAGGAGAGCGCTTTCGTGAAAATCATATGCAAATTAGATTTTTTTTAACATGGTAAATGTCTTTGGCTCCAAGCCTCGTGTTGCGGCATAATCACTCACATCATCTGTAAATTTTTTTTCTGTCTGAAAAGAATTTAAATGTTGCATTTCAAATGCAGAACAAGTGGATTGATATGAGTCATTAGTATTTTTTGGACAGTTAATTCAACTGTTCATTGTAAACTAATTCATATATATATATATATATATATATATATATATATATATATATATATATATATATATATATATATATATATATATATATATATATATATATATATATATATATATATATATATATATATATATATATATATATATATGAAAATTAAAAAATGCTTTGTGCATCTTAAGGAATCTCTCAGTCATGAAGGAAAATGTCATTTTCCTGCCTGCTGATCTTTTTATGACCAGTTCCTTTGTGTGCACTGGTTTATATTGACAGTTTTTGGCATTCAAACTGAACATTTGTAAAGTTTGCATTTACATCAGTTTTTGACTTAGCTCACTATTTCCACTGATGCTGGAAGGGTTAAATTCAGCCTGAAGGGAGGCCCACCAGTTGAATGTCAGGGTCTTGGATGAAACAGAAAAAGCATTTTGTGGGAGCAAAGGTCTTTCGGTCTGCTCAGCATGGAACATAGCCTTTTGGAGTAAACCATCGATTCTATTGTGTGTTAGATCGCATTCAAAGACACTTTTGAAGAGTGTTTTAGAATGACGGAGTAACTGAAACACACTGCTGAGATCATTTTGCAGCTGTTGCTTACTGGCTTTTTAGTAAATAAAACATGTATGTGCCAGAACGGCTGAACACACCCAAGTAAGAGTTCCCTTATTTAGTGATGATTATACAGTATGTAGAAAATTGCTGAGAAATTTGATGTGGATTCACAATCCGCACTTAGATGCACAAAGTTGCATTATAAAACCTCATAGACCTTAAAGACCTGCTGCACCTGCTTCAAAGACTAGAAATGCAGCTTCAGCATGAGAGCTGTGAGTTCAAACAGGAGACAGGTTATAAAATCCCGCAAAAAGGCACAAGAAGGAGCACTGACTGTGGCAGTGATGATGATTGCCCCCTGTAAGCTGTGTCCTTGACTGACCAACACAGTAGGAGGACTGTAAAAGAAGCAGAAGATAAAACACAACGCTGGTCACCTCAGTCAGAAACAAATGTCAGTCACTAAGGTGTCCAGATTTGCTCTGACATCACAGATGCAGATTAGGAGATAATTACCCAGCTTCCCTAGCACAAAGCTGTAACAACAGTTTCAGAAGAGTCCCACTCCACAGAAGAGGGAGTGTAGTGGATCTACTAACTCCACAGCCCGAAACCACTGCTATGAACACAGATATATAGACAAATGTTTGTACAAAATGCTTTTGCGAGGTTTCACTATGACATTCGCAAAAGTTGTCAACATTTGAAAGATGTGTCCTTTCAAAACTATTTGGATGATGAAATGAACATGGCATTAAGTGATGACTCACAAATCTGCACTTGACAAATAGATGATGCCAGAGCTTTTGTTTGGTTCGGGTCCCATAAAGATGCCTGCCCAAAACAAACAAGCACATTTGTGCTGTCATTGATGATTTATGGCGGTCATTTTTATACCATCCCTCTAAAATAGTTTCGGTGATGGCAAAGTAATTTTCTCCATGGTAATACATCTTGCAACAAAAGTCAAGAGCATCGAAGCTTTTCTTTAGGAGAAAGAATGACTTATCCTGCAAACAGTCCAAGTCTCGCTTCATTTGAAAATTCAAGGAGAAAATTGAAAAAAAAAAAAGAAAAAAGGTCCACAGCAACATGCAGCAGCTGCATCCTGCAAACTTGACTTGTCAGCTGCTACTGTGAAGGAAAGAGTTTGAATCAGATTGATGAAGAATATTGTTTTTCATCAGTAAAACTCATGCCTCAAAAATTTCAAGATGTCATAAAAGCCAGAGGAGGTGCAGTGAGTGAATTGGGATTTTTGTGGCTCATAATTTCATTTTATTTTCAATAACTTGGTCGGAAGAAAGAAACAGTGCCATTGATTAAAGCAGTTTTATTACATTTCTTTGGTGCATGGTTTATGAAGCCAGAGCGTTCAGCTGCTAAATAATATAGTTTTATGTCCTAAGGGTTTTTTTCTCTTTTTCCTGCAAAATGACAATTAGTTTTATTTTCATTTTTGCCAGGGTTGTATAGGTGTATTCATAGAGAACAGTTTTGCGCTGAGATTAAGTAGTAACAGTTTTTTTTTAAATCTGCATCTCACTACCTTTGCATGGAAAATGTGAAGCAAAGACATTTTACAAGCTGATCCCAGAGAGCTCATCCTTGCCTCTGTGATGAAGGACAGGGCAGAAGAAAACTGCATGAAACTGAGCCAGGCTTTTTAATGACACTAACCACAGCGCTTGTTCTTGGTAAAGGAAGCACTCACACATACGCACAGCCAGCCTTCTACCAAAAAGCAATGAAGGAAACGTTATACCTAAAGCACTGGAGAGCATGAAAAGTTTCCTAAGAGGGCTGCCAACAGTACTCAATTTTGGCTTAACATTTTTTTTCTTCATATATCAGGCTTTATTTGTCTTTTGGCAGCTGGCTTTATCAGATTCATACATTTTAGTTTCATCACACCATCCCTTTATTTCTATCTAATCTAGCTGGAATTAAAGCTGACAAACAAGGTTGTTTGACATCATGTACACGTGTTCGCCTTACATGATATTTTTAAGGCTTACATGACTCTCCTCAAAGGGTTTTTTAGGTAGTTGGCAAAGATGCTTTTCCTTCATGTTTCTGTAGTTTATGCAGCAGCGGTGACAGGGGTATGATTCAGTTTTTGGGCCACTGTCATGCTTCATAGAAATCTGTCCCACTTGTTCTTTCTCCTCAGCTCTATAAAGTGGGGTCATGCAAAACATGGACATTTCCATGCTGAGTCAGTGATTGAAATAAATATACACAATGTTTATCTAAATCATCCCTGTCCCTACAGAAATAACTGACATTTTCTGGGGCTAACAATAATTAGCATGTTGAAACAATGCACTGAAGCCAGAATAGCAGAGCCCAGCCGCCGTGATTGTTTGTGAGTGGTCTCGGTTGGAAGTGCCTTGGCCTTGGTCCTTTCTGCAAATGCGGTTTCTCTCTGCCGAACCACCAACTGTTAGAATAGCTCGGATTAGCTTGCCGTTCACTGCTAAATGGACAGAATAATTACTTGGCTCGTGGTCTCTCTTGTTGCATTTAGAAAGTATGCCCAGAACAGATGGCTGCCCACACCCTATAACTAAAAGATTTAATGCTTTAAGCACGACCATTATGCCCGTATTTTGTGCATATTTTGAATTGCTGCATATATCATGTTATTTTTTAGTCTGTGACATTATTTTAACTGCTGTGCTCTTACAGTAGAATACTATTAGCTGCTTAACAGCAAGTCCATAGTTAGAGACTGAAAGACCTTTTCTGCACTTGCAGGACCAAAACGCATACTTCTCCGGTCAAAATGTTGTGTTTCATTCAAATTAATGGTATCATTTCATGTCCTTTTTTGCAAGTTGCCACCGTTTCTTGACATCTTGATGGAATATATGTAAAATGTTGTGGGCAATATACCGCACAGATAAAGTACAACAGCTACCTTTTTAACCATGTCTTACAGCTTTGTTCAAAGCAGCTGGTTATTTTAAGGGTGGAGTCAGAGCTCTCATCCAATCTTCTCCTCTGCACTGTTTCCCCCTTTTTTTAAATCAGTTTTGCAGCTTTGTGCAGCCCAGATCTGATTTGAAGGGAAAGCCGCTTTATGGGAAGTTGCTGGTGGAGATAATGCTGGGGTGGCAGGATAATAATTTGATCTGAGTCTGTGATGTCACAGTACCCTAGAAATCTAAATGGCTCACTAAATAAAATATTTTCCAAAAAAAAGGCAGCCCCAAACAAAGTGACAGGGACAGGTTAAGTCAGGTGGATTCTTTCAGACAACCAAATATAAGCTAATAATCAAATACGTTGTTATGCTTTAAATTTATCCCCTTTAACAGAAAATCAAAACATGTACTTTTTGGAGTACATGAGTAGTATGGGATTATATAATGTGTGATAATTGTATGTGTAAATGTGTTTGCAAAAAAGTTTATTTTATCAGTTTATATGTTGCATTCAGATATTTCTGTCACCCTCAAGTGGCCAAATGTGTAAAAAAAAATATAGAAAAATAGGAAGTACTGTAGGCGGGCAGCCATTGGTAAAAGTTCTTCTGTGTGTTCTCAGGGCTTTCCAGGGGACTTTGGAGAGCGAGGCCCACCTGGACCAGATGGCGAGCCAGTATGTCACACACTCAGCCGCTCACCCACCTAATCACATGACTAATCCTCAAACCGAGAGCAGTGGTTTCACTCCCACAGACACTTCCGTGGTGTTTTAGCAAAAGGCTGGTGGTTAAATTATGTGGCTGTCCAGCAGTTTGCCTCATTTTTCAATTTTTTTTTTCTTTTAGCTGCTCTGGATGACTTTTACAACTTTTACAACATTTTCATGTAATCCCTTTATCATTTACCGATTATTTATTTGGTACTCATATGCAGAAAGTGGAAGTATTATGAGTATTATGATATAAGAATGGGCTCAAATGCAGCTTTTTTATGAACTGCCCACCAGTGGACAAACAGCAATATAAGGGCTTGATATCCAAAGATACTAAATAATAAGTCATAATTTCCATTAACTGTCCTCATTAAATTATGATTTGCCAGAAAACTCATTCTATAGCTAGTTTCTGTTTATTTGAAAAACATATTAATTTGATGTCAACCTTTTAACTATTTCGGTAAATTTTCGTTCTTACAACGTGACACTTCATCCATCAGACCAGAAACTTAAACTTGTCAGCTGGTTATCCTTTGATGCACCCTTAAAGACATGGTGTATTCATGATTAAATAAATAAATGGTAAATAAATTACCTGTCAGTTTAGCTGACAGCACACTTGTTACTCAGCCATCCAGTCACCTCTGTAGACATTTTACGTGTTCGCGCTCTTATCTTCGCATAAAATATTAATGCGCTGACTTGTTTTGGGAATGCCTTTTAGTTTTCTAGTATCTTGTCATAAATAAACAATGATAGCATTAGACCAAAAAAAATCAGTTTCACTGCATTATTTGAAAGAAATCTAAATGTGAAAAAAGTGTCTTAATTTGTTTGAATATTTAATTCAGTGTGGGTCATTTTGAGCTATTTCTGTCGAAAAAAGCAAACGCATTGCTCGCTAGAGGTGTTGGTATTGGAGAACAAATAAAATGATCCCCGTCATTATAGCACATCCTCTGGAGTCCAAGAACGTTTTAAAGGAAACTCCCCCACTGTCTTTCATTTTTGAGCTAGAATAAACTTGCATATTTGAAAAATCCACAGTGATGGGCTCACATCCCCCGCCACCTTTACCTCAGATGCACACAGTCCCCTCTCATAAGCTTCAATGAACACTGAGCCACTCTTCTGAGCATGTTTGTTTTAAAAAAAAAAGCCAATAAACCATGAAACTTGCTGCTTCTCCTGCTCCCTTCATCTCACGTCATCTTTCCCCCTCCTCTCTGTCTAGGGGGAGATGGGAGCCCCCGGTCCAAATGGAGTTTCTGGACTTATTGTGAGTGGTACTTTGTTTCTGCATGTAAGAGCGTGTTTTTGTCAGTTTAAACATGGCTTTTTCCCACTTACATATTCCACAAATACAAAGCTATAAAGGGGTATATTTAAGTGAAACCAAATATGTCTGCTAGATTGAAAAAATGCTCCCAATTAGCTTTCATCATCATCAATTACGCTGCAGACACTTTTGTGGAAAACTAACCACAACCTGTAGGTTTCTGATCACTGTAAACATTGTTTAAGTAGAAGAGATGTTGGATTGTAAAGATGGAACACTTGAAATTCTTTTATGGCAAGCAGTTTGGTTAATCAAACAGAATTTATCGAAGCATCTTGTTTTCAAACTTTCCTGTCATTCACTATTTTTGGACAGGAACTGCCCCCTGCCCACCCATCACCTGCATGCATGCCCGCCCAGTCCAACAGCCACATAATTGTGTCTGATTATAACGTCTAGCTGGTTTCTCTTGTCGAGCCCCGTCTTCAGCATTCACTGCCGCTCCTCCCGGTCTATTCCAGGCCACCGGCGGCGGTAGTAGGCCTGTAATCGGAGGATTCTGTGATTACAGCTCTCTTCTGAGCTCCATGTACTCTATGCCCATCTGATGTGACAGTATGATATACCAGCAGCACTTAGATCCACTTCAAATGTTTAAATATACAAACACCCTTCTCTGGGAATCCAGAGGTCTAAATTTTGAATGAGGGCTGGCCACAGTAGAGAAATGGAAGGAGGGAAAATGTCTAGACAACTGCTCTGCTTCTTTTTTTTTAAACTCAGGATAGACAGAGTATCCCTCTCCCCGGGTTTTAATTCCTTTTGTTTATATTCTGCATTTGGAATATCACCACAAAATATTGATGGACTGACCCAAAATCAAAGGTTGCCCTTTTTGGTAGGCACTGAGAACAGAAAACATGAATTCAGTTAAAGAAATGCATTATATAACTGTGTGTTGTTGTTGATGTTTTTCTAGAAGTGTGTTTCTAGCGGGAAACATGTTGTTGAAAGGGTCAGTGAAGTGTGACAGCAGTGGAGCTGTTGGAGTATAAACTACTTTCTAAGAGCATGTCACTTTACCAGATAACAAGTTTTATCTCTTACATTACTTTTTCTATACCATAAATGAAGAAACCGCACTCCCTTGTAAAGGGATTTTTGTTGCACATACTTTTCATGTCTGCAGATATGACACTGTTCTCTGAGCCAACACACTCTGCTTGAGGCATCAGATCAATCAAATTCTTGGCCTGTGGTTGGTCATATATTATCATCCATTGTTTTGCTTTGGGTGCATGGATCTCAGACTGCACACTTAATCTGATAGCAGTCAGCTTATTCTTGCATTTAATGAACCCTAAATTTAAACACTTTGTTTGTGTAAGTGTGTTTAAAAAAATGCAAGAGCCATGTGCTTATCCATACTTTATGCATGTGCTGTCGCTAAACATTTATTGGTATTCATCTTGTTTCTGGCATTAGGGTGATATGGGACCTACTGGTGAAATGGGTCCACCTGGACCTGCTGGACTGAAGGTAATCTCACAATTGCACAGATGGAAACCGGTGCCCTGACGCTGTTATCTTCTATTATCTTCAGCAAACTGTATTGCTGCTTCCATTTATATACGTTTTTTTTTTAATTAGTTTTGGTTTTGGATTAGTTGCTGCTTTATGCCATTCACTATAGCCATTGTGCAAACATCAGCTGTGAAAGTGAATGTTAGGATGTACCTTTCTAACCTGTGGGTTGATTCTTTATTGCAGGGGGTTCCGGGAAATCCAGGAGAACCAGGACTGAAAGGTGATAAGGTGATCTGAATATTCCTGTTATTGCCCCATGTTTTGAGCAGCATGTCATGGAAATGTGCCCCTTTGCATCATTCTGTACCCTTCTTTTTTCCTTCTTTAGACATAGAGCATGCTTCCATTCAGTTCCACTTTTGACCTCACCGATGCACACTTGTGATGATTGTTTTATCTTATGGAATACGTATTTGCATTGGTCCCATTTTAATATTAGTTCTTTTCATGTCATATCCATCAAATCCATTGTTGGAGCTTCCACTTGTAGAGCACTTTTATAAACTTTTATAAATCAGTTCAGGTCAGTTCAGTTCAGTTCAGTTTGCTTCCTGAAGTCCCAAATTAAACAAATTATATTTTATTGCAGATAAAACCATTGCAAATTAGATTCAAATCTGTTTAAATAAAGGTCATCCATTCATCTTTCTGGGGCCTATTGTAACTGTCATCAGGTGTGGGCTGTGTCTACAATGCAAAAAACAATTTCCAAGAAAGTAAAAAAAGCCTTGTTTCAAGAAAATTAGAGGACTATTATTGCTGGTTCTAAGAATTCTACTCAAGAAAATCTTTCTTGAGTAGATATTTTTGGTGAAAATAAGACTTTTTGATTAAATCATGGAATGTAAGGCTTATTTCTAAAGGGACTGTTTTTGCAGTGTATCACAGTGCTCCAAGTATAATCAAATGTATTTCAATCCAGCTGGAATGTTTCTATTAAAAATCAATCAATCTGGTAAAAAACAGAATAGGCACAATACACTAATGAAGAAAAAAGCCCAAATTAGCTGATTTGCAAATGACAGGAAAGATCTAGTCATGTTTCTTCCACAAACAGTAGAATCGTATCACATTGCCTCTGTAAGGACCTTACTCAGAGCAGAGCTGGAATGATTAAAACTCTGCAATTATTAATTACTTGAATTCTGGATATGTCTGTAAAACATGTGGTGTGACTGAACGGAGCTTTTGCTATGAGTGCCTTTTTATAAAACAGATTGACGCCATATGAAATGCTTGGCTAATACAGCAAAGTACATTAACCATGCATCAAGATTCATAATGTAGAGAGTGCTAATTGCAATCGTCTGTTGAAAAAGCTGAATGTGAAAGTATAAATTTACAATAACCCCTAATGTTCTTCCATTTGTCTTTCATTCTGTCCAAAACCTCATCCATCTTCCTGTGTGCATTGGAATCCTTTTCTCTCTGTCAGGGTGAAATCGGGCTTCCTGGAGAGCAAGGAGAGACTGGGTACAAAGGAGACAAGGTAGAACACCTCTTATGCATAGTTCGACATTATAAATGCTCAAACATCCTCTAACTGCCTACTTTGTATTTCCATAAGTCCCTTAACTGCAAACTGCTTCCAATACACACACATCACTGTCTTTGTTGCATGGATGTCTTTGCAAAATGACTTAGCCAGATGTTTTCTGTCCAGCTTATGGGAATTCTCATGTTAATCCTTCACATTTATCTTTGTGTGTGAACAAAATCAAGCCCATCATAGAACCATTTGAGCCCAAGAGATAAAGAACACTGCATGCTTGTGTCTTTCCCTAAAGAAAAAAAACGGGGTTTTGCCTTTTGGTTCTGAAATCTATTTGACGGTCTTATGTGTTTTGTTTGTGTTGGACAGGGCATCCAGGGGGCTCCAGGTTTACCAGGACTTCGTGGGAAACCAGGACCACAGGTTAGATCTAGCTTGTCTGTTAAAACCAGCAATACTTTCAAATTGGCAAGTTGCTGAGATAGTACTGTTCAACTAAAGATTTAGGTCAACATTTTGCACTTGTTCGCTATTTACCCAAGAGGTTAGATCAGAGGACACAATCCCCCAAAAAAACAGAAGTCTTATGCTGTGATATCCTAAAGTAGTGCTGTCACCCTCAAGTGGCCAGGGCTTATTTCTGTCTTATTTTTAAATTCAACTCAATTTACATTCATACACAAAGACTTTACCTTCATAGTTGCCATGAAATTACTGAATGATCATGACATAACAGAAAGCATCAGCAAAAACATGGAATGCCAGCCCCTCCTTCCCCTATCCTCCATTGTTAACGTTAAGACCAAGGTTTTTTTTTGTTTGTTTTGTTTATGTTATGTTTGACGGTATACTCACACAATGGGCAGCTAGTGAATGGTGATATTTAAAAAAAAAAAAAAAAAAAGGGTTACAGACCTTGAAGAATTGCCTACACTACCTTTAGGTTAAAGTAAACTGTCTTTTGGTCTTTTGTCTTTTGTCTTTTGTCTTTATCTCATCAAATATATTGGTCTCTTATAAAATATTTCCAATGTATTTTTTAAACTGCAATCAACAATTATTTTAGTAAATGTTCATTATCAATTCAGCTGATGCAGATTTTTCCTTAAACTGATAAAGTTTTTTGATAAAAATACTGAAATGCCACACTTTATAAATAGTTACTGCTTTTAGAATTTAAAAGATAAAATAAATTGTAGGATAATTTGATATAAACCAAAATGAATGAAAAATCAGTTCTAAATAACTTATTTGTGTGTTTCGTGTAAAAAATAAAGAATGTTTCCAAGTTTTAAAAAAGTTTGTTTTTTTAAACCTTTTTCATATTTTTATGTACACATCTGAACAAAAGAACAGTACTTGAATAAAAGTAAGTAATTACATTCCATCAGTTTATTTCTAATCTATTTACTTGACAGGGAAAGCTAGGAGAGAGGGGCCCTGATGGTGCACCTGGACCACCAGGCCCTGAGGTTTGCATTTTTTAACTCCTTTGCTGCATTGAATGTGTTATTCTACATGCCACAGGAACAACAGAAATACATTGTCTTATTACTCATGACAGGGTTTTCCTGGAGACATGGGACCACCGGGAGAGAACGGCCTCGAAGGGCAAAAGGTGAGTTAAACCATCATCCTGCCTGGGAAGACTATGAACAAGTACGTCTCAAAACAGAAAACAGACCTCGACTAATAATCTACAGCCACACTGGTAGTGGAACAAAAGGGCTTTAAGCTGAAAGCCAGTACGCCAGCTCACTTAAAATACATTCATTTGATATGTAGCAGTTTTTTTTTAAATTTTATTTCCATGTTTACATGTCTGTATTAAATCATTATTACATGACACTGGTGTTAATGTTACTAGTTTTACCATAAACCACAATATTTAGCAAATTATTCCATTTTAGGAAATGTCAGGGCTTAAACAGAGTCAATATGATTTATCGTGTGGGGCCCATGAATGTCTCTCCTAAACCTTTATGATAATCCATCCAAATCCCAGAGACCCAGAGACCCTTGCTGTCGTTTTTCCAATCGTGTTGTTACTATGGCTAAAACATATGTGTGAAAATGCATTAATTTTACTGTCTTTTACACATCAAGGGAAAACCTGGGGCCAGAGGTTTACCTGGGCCAAGAGGGTTGCCTGGCTTGGAGGTAAAACTGCCGCACCACATTAGAACGATCCCAAAGCAGCAAAAACGCATAACAAATTAATGGTACAAATTTTGTCTTTGCTAAGAGACAGTTTGCATCCTCAAATATAAGTCATGTTAAGATCAATATTCTCTGTTTTCAGGGGGACGAGGGTCCGATCGGACCACCGGGACCTTCAGGACTTGAGGTGAGAAGACTTGGTGGGGAAGGATGTAGAAGATGAAATGGATGCAGTTAGCTTTTGGACATTTCAGCTCACTCTCATATATTTTACGCCAGTACAGAACAAATAAAAAATACTGAACTATATTGTCTGTTTGGTCAAATAAAAATCTGAATCAGAATTTGGGTCTTTACCAAGTGTACAAATGCAACGCTAAATTATCCAACAACATTAGAATTATGCATAGAGCTGCATGGTTTATGAGGAGTACTATAACTATTTTAAATGTGCAGTGTATAACTGCCTTTTGCATAATTGCATGTTTGTTTAAATTGTATTTCCTGCAAGATAATCAAAGCTTCTATTATGTGGGTCGTTATCACTCAGTGTCTGGAAACCACAGCCGCATCGTGAATTTCCTGATTGTCTGCAAGCACGGCAGTTAACTAAACAGATTCATAGTCTTGAAATTGGAAGCTAAGTGAAGTCTTGGCATGGCATTACCATCCCAAACTTTTACCCCCAAAAAGAGATGATCAATGTACGGTTTATTCTAAATCATATGTTTCTTTTATACTCTGTAGTCTTTATTATGTGCAGTATAATTTCACTGCTATGCTTCAATTATGCCAAACAAAAAGATCCCACAGTTACTTTCGTAAATGGCTCTTAGGTGATAAAGTAGATCATCGCTGAGGATTTTCCTTGGTTTTCATCAGAGAGAAGTTGCAAATATGTGTGGTTGAAGTTTTATAGAGGCTGCTGCAGCTTGTGTCTTGGTGATTAGTCTCTCTACTCACGATGAAGAACTTTATGCAACCCAGGATCTTAGCCACCAGAGGGAGATAACTGCGATTACCCTGTATAGAAATGACAAGGTTTACAGCTGCCATAAACTGCTGGAAGATGAAAGGATCACAGCAGAAATAGAAGAGTCGTTGAATTTATTCTTCAGACATTTTCGTAGATGATATATTTTCAAGCTTATTTATCTGACTTAGATCCAAAATCATCATCCCAGATGCAACCTGTCTTCCTTTATCTTATGGCTCCTTCCCCTCCGGTGTACTTTCTTTCACTGTGACTTCCTCCACATTTCCCCACCTGCCTGTCTCATTCACCAACCTCCTCTTTATCCAGAGGGACATGGTAAATGGCTCTTTTGGGAGCGGCGTTTGATCTCTCGTCAGGTGCCAAAGCTCCTCCTACTCCTTTGCCTCCATCACTAACTGTTTGTCAGCGCCGCTGCTATGAAAAAGAAAAAAAAATAACACCCTCTTTCTAACCTCCTTTTTTTGCTGTCTCCTACATATTTTCATTTGTTTGCCATTGTTTTTTCAGCACAACATATGTTCTTCCTTTATATCTGATTTTGTTTAATTAATAAACGCCGTCTTTACAGTAGTCATAAATCTAAACCAGGAGATAGGAAGTCCCAAGTCCTGGGCAGCAAATGTTTCATTCTCATTACATGATTCTACTTTTTCTGTGTGCTTTAGTGAAATAACGTGTTCAGCTTAACTTTGTTGTAAAGTTGCCAACCTGTCTGAGGTGAAACTCTGGAAATGTTGAGTCATTCAGCTGTAGGTAGCTTAAAGATTTCTGACATAGAGGTATTGCTGGTAAAAAAAAAAAAAACGGGGGAGGGGGCACTTATCCCTACTTTTAACCACAAGAATTGCAGGAACATTACAGCCATTGAACACTTTCACAGCCGTCCAAAATGTCCTGTCAGCATTACATGCACACTTTTCTGCTGTGAGCTGCAAAAGCTTCACAGGTCTCTTTTCAGTTTGTCGGCTGAAAGGAAACGGATCCTTTGCAGTCACTGAAAATGAGTGATGAATTGTAACAATGCATTAACTGGGAGGTTGTTTTCTGTTATTCACTAGTCATCATTCTATGCCTCTTTTTTTTCAGGGTAGAATGGGAAGAATAGGATTTCCTGGAAAGGGTGGGCCTGAGGGACTTAAGGTGAATAAAAGCCAACTTATTTATTTTCCTGAATGCATTCAAGGCCAGTGAATTTGTCTTAACAATCTTGGAACTGACAGTAGATTTGTGTCTGCAGGGAGAACCTGGCATGACAGGAAAAGTTGGACCCATGGGAGAAAGAGTAAGAGATCCTGACATTGCCACTTCCTGTGTTGGATAACTTTACTTTTCCAAGCCATTTATTCAAAAAAAAAAAAAAATTCTTTCCATTCATACATCCAACATTAAGTTTCTGTGTTTCAGGGCTTGGTGGGTTTTATTGGACCTGTGGGAGAGGCAGGACTTTCAGGAGAGAAGGTTAAAAAAATATATATTGTTCTGCCTGTTAATTTTATTTTAGGTCTCTTAGCATAATGGTTTAAGGTTAAATTCTATATTTGTGCATTTTAGGGGGATCGAGGGGAAATGGGCCTTCCGGGACCACCTGGAGAAAAGGGATCAACGGTAAGAGTTGATTAGATTTTCTTACAGCCACTGGGCAAAAAAACCCCATCCATGACAGCACTCAAGGGCCATGAGAGGAAACTAGTTTTCTTCACCTCCACTTAGTTGTGGTTACAAGCTGTAGAAAAATCTGCCTCAGAACCAAAAATGTAGGCTCTAGTCACCTCTGTATTTGATCCTGGACCTGGGAATAAATAACAATAGTGTGTAGGTGTAACAGTTCAGGCAAGCATGGTGGCATCATGCTGCCGGGACTCTTAAAAACCAGTCATGCATTTTGAACAGCCTGCAGCTGACAAAGTGAAGATCAGCTAAGACCAACATACAAGAACGCACAATAACCTAAAGAAGTGATGAAGGATTGATTCACCCTCTTCACTTCTTGTGGGCAAAGGTGAACCTTTATCTTTCTTTGAAGCCCCAGATGACAAAAGGATGATGGCGTTTTTCTGTTAGTCACATTTATCAAATTTTGCAATGTCAGCTAAGTCGATAGATCATGTGTAAAACAATGGAAAGAGGAGTTTTCTTCTGTTATGTTAGAAGTAGGATGTGGTGGATGGAAAATGTTATTTAGAATGGCGTTTGAGTTGCATCATTGTGGATGTGGTACATCTGAAAAGTGTGCACATTCCCGCGTCTGGCGTGAGGGAGAGCTGTAAGAGGAGCTCTGTATTATGTTTGTGTTTTCCGGCGTCACAGAAATGTTAAACAGTGTCTGATATTCCCATGGGAATTTATTGATATTTGAGGTCAGGTCAATACAGCTAAGAGGAAAAGAGGCACATCACTCCATAGGCTACTTAGGAGCATGTTTTCTGAGCTGTGGTTTAACACTTGGCAGGAGGCATCTGGCTGGAAAAAGTTGTAAAATTTGCTTAAACAAAGGACAAAGTAATTGCAATCGACCACTTGCAATTATTTACCTCCCTAAAGGGGTTTAATCCCAACAGGAAGTGCTGACTCCTCTTAAATATAACTGGGATTTTCTCCAAAGAAACTTAAGTGTGAGGATGTCAAGCATCCCTTCATAGTTTGTCTTTAGTCTGCGGGATCTCAGCGTGACCCTCAGTTTCATGGCTGTTACGCTAGCCTGTCACACACTTACTTACTTTCTTTCAGCCAGAGCAAATGGCTTCTTTGTCGTGTTGTGGTTTCGTCTTATACGGACCATCTAACGTATATAACCGGCAGGAGTGGATAACAATTTAGTCATCATTCTTGCTGAAACACAGAGAGAGGTTTCCTGGTGGCTCAGAGCCAGTTGGATTCCTCTGAAGGCTTCACCACTCTCACACACACACACGCACACACGCACACACACACACACACACACACACACACACACACACACACACTCACATTTCTTAGGAAGTTCTCTGTTGGCTCGCTCTCTCAACTACAAAACAGAAACAGACCCAGACCCTCTGGAAAAGACAGCATCATACAATGTGAAGGGAGCTGACCAGCAGAAATCCATGGCTGCTAACAGAGAGCTCATATTGTGGGCATCTATGTTTTATTTCTGTGGGCACATGACATCAGACCTGCCTACTGCGACAGGCTTACATACTGAATGGATTTTATTGCACTCAGATGTGCTGGCTGCTCACACCAAAAACACTCCCTGTCATACAGTTAGACTTGGCCACAAAACGAAGTCCAATTCAAAAAAAAAAAAAAGAGAGAGCGAGAAAAGCAGCCAGGAGCGATATGTTTTCTGATATGAAATTAGCTCCTTGAGATGTCATTAGACATTTTTTTGGTGCAACACCTCTCTAATTGTGGCTCATTTGGAAGTTTTACACTGATTAAAAAAGAAACAAACTTATTATTGTTATTATTATTACCAGAGTATTAGTATTATCGCAGTTACAGTTTGTGTATGTGTGCTTGTGTGTCTGTCTCCCTCTATGTACAATAGGGTCACCCAGGGATCCCAGGCGAGACTGGACCTCCTGGACCTCCAGGAAGACCAGTAAGTGACCACTGTTTTGCACATTTTACTTTTTTTCCTCTCATTTTCTATTTTTATAGAAGTTTTTTTTATAGTTCTAGTATCTATAGATTATGCTGTGTGGCGTTTCAAACGCACATTCGGTGCGCCACAGAGGTTTTCCGACCATGATGAGAGCTGACAGCCTCCCGCTGAATCTGCATTACCCTCCTGTCAGTCAAAAACCCAACACCTATAACCAATTAGAAGCCTCCTCCCCTCCCGTTTTCTGCGTCTTTACCTCGGCCACGTTTGGCAGAGAGCGGGCCCGGCCTGGGTTCAAAGTGGGGGCCACTGAGCCACCAAAACAAACATAAATATGGGGCTTCAGGGTGCAGCAGGACAGGATTCCAGAGCAGACCTTTTAATTGGTGTGAGTGACAGATCTAACAACAAACCCCACAGTGTGTTCTCAAGGTCACCCTGTCCCCCCTGGAGTCAACAGCCAGGGGGCCCTGTGGTCTGTCACTGTAAACCTTTGTTTTATCTCTCCTTCTATTATTTTCGGTCTCTTTTCTTTTCTTCTTTATCCATTTTTTTCTTTTCTTCTCTTTTTAGGGCCCTCCTGGAGCGGCTGGGCCAGCGGGTACCAGAGGACCTAAAGGCCTGCGGGTAAGAGTTCACACCAGTTGTTTGTAGTCTTTTGTCACGCTCCCCAGATCATAAATTTGATGTGTGTATCCTTATACGAGTTCTAATCATATGTTGCTGCTCTTAATGCACTGCTGGGTGAACATAATGAAGTCATCTGAACCTGCTTTTCCACTGAAGTCTTGTTAGATTAAGGGCCAGCACATCATCCTCACACATAAATAGATTTAAAGTTGAAGAATGAGTCAGTTTTATCTTCATTATTTAATTTTGTTGTCTGGAATAATTAATATTGGTTCTAGGAAGGATCAGTCTTACACTACAAAAACTTAATTTCTAGAAAGTAAAAATAAGTCTTGTTTAAAAGATGAGAAGACTCTTTTAGACTATTGTGCTAGTTTTAAGACTTCTAGTCACGAAGATTTTTCTTACCCTATTGGTAAAGTTTTGTGCCTGAAAGAAGATGATTCTGATTGGATTTATGGAATATTAGGCTCGTTTTAGAGGGCTTTTTTTGCAGTGTAGTTCATAATTTGTACTGTGGACGATGTAGTCTAGCGTTTCTGGCTTATCTGGAAGCTGCTTGGACGTAAATACAGTGAAGTGCATAAATAAGATTTAAATCTTATATATATGAAGATGAGATAATTCTACTCTGATCTGTGTCTTTGTTGCCTTATTACCATATATATATATATATATATATATATTTATCTCAGTTTGTTTTTTTTTTAGTTGGTTATTACTTCAAATACTCTTTGCAGCTATAACAGCTTCAACTCTTCTGGGAAATCTGTCCACAAGGTTTAGGAGTGTGTTTATAGGAATTTTTGACCATTCTTCCAGAAGTGCATCTGTGAGGTCACACTGATGTAGGACTAGAAGACCTGGCTCTCAGTCTCCGGTCTAATTCACCACAAAGGTGTTCTATCAGGTTGAGGTCAGGACTCTGTGAGGACAGTCAAGTTCATCCACACCAGACTCTCTCATCCAGGTCTTTATGGACCTGCTTTGTGGACTGGTGCACAGTCATGTTGGAAGAGGAAGGGGCCAGCTCCAACCTGTTTCCACAAACTTAGGAGCATGGAATTACACCATAATTCCCCTTCCACCAAACTTTACACTTGGCACAATGCAGTCAGACAAGTACCGTTACAAACCCAGACTCGTTCATCTGATTGCCAGATGGAGAAGCGCCATTCGTCACTCCAGAGAACGCGTCTCCACTGCTCTAGAGTCCAGTGGCGGAGGACTTTGCACCACTGCATCCAACGCTTTGCATTGCACTTGATGATGTATAGCTTGGATGCAGCTGCTCGGCCATGGAAACCCATTCATGAAGCTCTCTGTGCACTGTTCTTGAGCTAATCTGAAGGCCACATGAAGTTTGGAGATCTGTAGCCATTGACGACTTCTTCACACTATGCTCCTCAGCATTCACTGACCCCGCTCTGTCAGTTTACATGGTCTACCACTTTATGGCTGAGTTGCTGTCATTCCCAAACACTTCCACGTTCTTATAATACGGCTGACGGTTGACTGTGGAATATTTAGGAGCAAGGAAATGTCATGACTGGATTTGCAAAGGTGGCATCCTATCACAGTTCCATGCTGGAAATCACTGAGCTCCTGAGAGTGACCCATTTTTTCATTTTTTGTAAAAACAGTCTGCATGCCGAGGTGCTTGATTTTATACACCTGTGACCATGGAAGTGATCGGAACACCTGATTCTGATTATTTGGATGGGTGAGCGAATACTTTTGGCGATATAGTGTATATTATATCAGTTGTACTAATGTCATCAGCAGAAACCTCAGAAAAGATTAGTAATGTTGCTCCGACCAACCTAACCGTTGTAGCAAGATACAGCAAATACATTTTCAAATTAATTTCTTAAACAAAGCTACTGTATTGTAGAAAGCAAATATAAAGGCAAAGATGATGAATTTTCAGGATGAAAAAAAAATTTCAAAAAATATTTCTGATCAATTTTACAAGAGATATCTCTTCATCTGCTTTTAATATTTTACTGTTTTGATACAAAGATCCAATGGCTTTTATTTTTCAAAGGTGACTTTTATTGCTTTAATCCACTGAGCCAGCTGGAAAGTGGTATAAACAAGAACTGAGATTCTTTATCTGGAGCATTCATGGGAAATGGGCCTCACTGTGGTTGGCTGGGGCACACTAATATCTCAAGCTGTGAGTTTCACTTAATACTAATGTCAGCAGCCTCCACTGCCAGTAAATCTGTCTTATTTCTTATATTGACTAGTTCAAGATAAGAAACTTTAGTGCTGTATGTAAGAGCAGACACTGCCTGAACACACGCAGGCTCTGTCTCAGGAAGAAATGTAACAGATTTCATCATAAAAGTGTTCTCTACTTGCTTAATGTAGCTAATAAACTCAAAATAACATTGCAGTAAGGTTTATGCTGAGACGTCTAGTGTAAAATTAAACTGTATATACAGCTCAACATTCTTGCAGGATTTTTTTGTTCAAGTTTTTATTTGTTAGTTACTTGGAAAGGAGGCACAGGAACTTTATGTTGACAGAAATGCAACATCTGTCTCCACTCAGATATAACACTGGACTGTTTTCTAACTTGAATATTTTCTGGAGCCTGCATGTTGGCATCTGACCATGCGAAGTTAGTGCCCTCGCTGTCTTCATTTTCTGTGTCTGGGCTTCATTTGCTTGTCCACAACATATTTAAACTTGTTGACTCAAACTTGTGGATGTGAGATATGAGGAATCACCCGTCTGATTAGTCATGATCTGGATCCAATAATTTGTTTTAGCAACAAAGCCTCGGTTAATGTTTTTCATATTGAAGGGCATATTCATCTTATTATTCCCACATTTCTGCAACCTGTGATAATTATAGATTTGGTTAAAATCAAAGCTTTGACTAGTTAATTAACATTCTTAATTATATTTGAGTGTTTTTCCATGGATGGAATCAGTGGATGGAATATTTTCCTTACACATTGCCTAATCAAGCTGTGTAAATACAACCAGTGGGTTGCAGGTACCCCAGACAGGAATGTTAATGAGCAGTGCTCATCCAGCTCTATGTATAATAGGCTTATAGCACTTCAGCTAGCTGTTTTCTCCGCGGGCCAAACTCCCATTGCGCACAGCCATCAATCACTCAAACAACAAGGCCTACTTTGAGCCTGCGTCATGTTTTATTTGGGTTTTTTCTTTCTTTTTAAAAATGATTTATTACAGAAATAACAGTAAACCAGTTGTCATTTGTAACCTATTAACATGGGTTTGAACTGTAGTCAGATAGCATCTTCATCTGTCAGAGTATAGATGGGAAACTTTTCCAGGTGCAGGTGCAGAGCAGATGGACTGTATTGGTTCTCTGCCTTGCTCCCATTTATTATTATTGCTTGCTTAATTAGCAGGTCTTTAGGCACTTTAGATGAATGTTGTTTGACATTTGCAGCATTGCAGAGTAAACACTCTCTTCTTTTTTATTTTATGTGTGTTTAAGGATAAATTGTTTGCATCTGTGTGGGCCATTGACTTTGTACTCTGTTTCTAGATTTCTACATTTATGCAAGCCAAAGATCACTGAATTAAACTTTTCTTTTATTAGTCGAGAAACTTGGTAATTTACAAACACTGAAACACTTATACAGCATCCAATATGTGGGTTGTTTTGGTATCAAACTAAAAATTAGTTTGTTTACCAAACAATATGGCTATCTGGTAGGGTTACAGTGACCTCTGTTGGTGAAATAATCTATCTATCTTGTGTTTCAGGGAGCGAGAGGGCCCGACGGTCCAACAGGAGATATGGGGTTAGAGGGCAAGAATGTAAGCATGCTGATATGCACAAAATCAAACTATGCAGATAAATAGCCTGAAAATAACATTTAATGCATGCCAGAAATGTTGCATTCGTAACATAATAAATCCTAGAAGAGAAAATCGCAGCAGAAGCTGCACATCTCCTCGTTTTACTTGGAGAAAAGGAGATTTACAATAAACTGACACTTCAAAACACTGGCTATTGCTCATCCTGTCTTCTCTCTTCAGGGTCTTGATGGTCCTCCAGGAAAAATAGGTTTCCCAGGATCACAGGTAAAAAAAAAAAACTCTTGGGCACCTTTTTTTCTTTTCCTATCCTTCCTCTCATATATTTTTTTGTGCTTATGCTTGTCTCGAGGGGTAGACCAACAGCATGATTTAACAGGACTACATTCACATGAAACAGACAGCACACTTTCTTTGGATTCTGAGGTTGTCCGCATCTGGAAATTGAATTTTAAAAAATGACTCTGGGCCTTACCAGGCTTTAAAATAATGTAAATAACCCCCCCTACACAAACACACACACACACACGCACACACACACACACACACACACACACACACACACACACACACACACACACACACACACACACACACACACACACACATACACACACTTTTTATTACAACTTTGCTTTAATTCATTAAGGTTTGCCAGTATTTGTTTATGCATCTCTATTAAGGTCTTGCAATATCATTTCAGTTGAGTTGAGGTCTGGACTTAACTGCACCTTGATTCTTTGTTTTTCAGGTATTTTGTTGTAGATTTGCTTAATATGTTTAGGATTCTTACTGTTGCATTACTTAGTTTCAGTCAAGCTTTAGATGATGGACAGATAGCTTTATACTTTGGTATACAGACCAGATCTGCAAGGTATAAAGGTCACGTTGTCAATAAAATAAGATCCTGTTATCAGCTCTCCACCATCATCCTGGAAAGTTATAATGATTTGTTTACACTGATATTCTGTTTTTGGTTTTCAATGCATCATGTCCAATCATAGACACTTTGGTCTCATCTACCCAAAGAAGTCTTGTGGTTTGTTCGGATGCATTTTTTTGCAAACCTAAGCTGTGCTGGCATGTTCTTTTTTGAGATGAGGATTTTTCCTGGCACCCCTTCCAAGCAAGACATGTGGAGCCTTTTTCCAATCTGTTAATAACTTTAATGTGCAAAGTGAGTTGTTTCAAGTCTGGGATATAGCTCTTGAGTGTTTTGTATTTTCTTCAAGCATTACATGCTCTGATCTTAGAGGATAACTTCTGGGATGCCCACCACTGGGAAAGTTGGCAACTGTTTGGAATATATTAATCTTCTGAATAATCTTACCTGCTATAGAATGATGGACTCCAATTTTATTTACATTTTTTAAATGGTTTAATAAACCTTTACCACATAAAACTCAGCCACAACTACTTCTCTTAGATCATTACTGAACTCTTTCTTCCTTGGCACGTTGTAAAAACACACCTAAATAATCCGGATCCAGGCAATCTCCCAAAATCTCTGTATTTATAGAGATACTCACATTTGTAAATAATCAGTTAATCAAGTGCATTTTATTAACAGCACTTGTCTGCTAGTTGCTCTGTAAATGCTAAGGGTGTATTTCGTTTTTCACACACTTCATAAGCATTTCGTTGTTGAATAACGGATCACATAATGTATTATATCATGTGTTGTTGTTTTACTGCGCAATTGCCTAACTTTCAGACCTGGAAAGGAACAGATGAGCTTTAATAGCCTGATATGTAACACCAAATTTGAACAAACATTCTTTTTCGCAACTTGCAGTGTCGTGGCCTGTTATCAGAAATAACACATTACTGTGGAGGAAAGAATTGTTATTTACCAGTTTATGATCATTTCAGCCAATATACTGTACATACATGACAACTGAGAATTGGTTTGTTTTTTTCTTGGAGAGCTTAATGGTGAAAGTTGATAGTATTTAATTATGACTTTAAATGTCTGAAACTATTAGGACACCAGTTGCTGATAAGTGTACAGTAACTTATATATACAGAACAGTACAATACAGTAGCATTTTTGTTAAAGGGTTTACAGATCTAATAACAGGAGTCAGCATGGGTAGAGGTAATGAGATGCCTAATGACATAGAACAACAGTGATGTAGAGATATTATAGTTCACATAAAATTAGAAATCCCAAGATCACAGAACTCCAACATGTTGTCCCTGATTGTTTGTGTAGTAGAGATCATGTACTGTATTGTTTTCATATATCGTTATTACTTTAAACAAGGAGCCTTTTGACGCAGGTAATGTCTATAGGGCTACATACCAGCCCTTATCAGTCTGTCTTTATTTGATCATTTTGTTTCTTAAAATGTGTCTTTTTTGTACGTAGCACAGATCACACACTCATGAACATTTAAGATATTAATGCTATCTTTCTAATTTCCACCTGTTCCTCCAGGGCAAGATCGGGGAGCCAGGAGAAGCCGGACCTAAAGGCTTTCCTGTGAGTTCATTTTTTTTTTCCTTCTTTTTCTTGATTTTATTGGAAGCCATAATAAGGAAACTGAAAGAAAATCAACAAAGAATTTAGTAAAAATGAATATGCTGCAATGAGAATCCATCCAAGATTACTCTGAGTTGTGATTTTGCTCTTTCATTGTAAAGCTACACCTTTAAAAAAAAAAAACACTGGGCAACATATTAAGTCATGTGCATTGTTGTCATATCCTGTACTGAGGTTATATTGTAAACAAATATACAAGAAACATGATTATCACATTAACCATGATAGAAAAAACATAAATATATAACTTAAGATAGTGAGACGGTTACCTTCGTGCTGTGTGCTTAGCCATCGTGCTGCCCAAGTCAATTAATTAAATGTGTTAAACTCTTTCCAGATTTATAGTTTTTTAATGTTGTTTCATTATCAGTTGATAGAAGAACCTGAATCATATGTTTCAGTAATGTGTAAATAATCCTTATTTTAAAGCCATCTATGTTTAGTAGCTAATAATATTATATAAAAAAAATATGTAACTTTACAACAGTTTTGTCAAATGAAGGATGGATAGGTGCTGTGGTCTACCTGTGACATGACCTCACTCACCTTTCTGTCTTCAGGGTATCCAAGGACCTTCTGGATCTCCAGGGGACAAGGGAATAGAGGGCGAGCCGGTATTTCAACATTTGAAAAGCCTCTTCCCTTTTTCCTCAGCTTCTATGCATCTTTTCACTTCTGGCGTATCTTAATATCCTTAGATACCTCATTCTCTCATTCAGTTTTTTCTATTAAGGATCAGTGGGGCTTCGGCTCATCACTCTGTTCTCTTGTTAGAATATTTTTCCCTTTTGATATAAAAACAGCAGCAATTTCCACTGTTCCCATCATGTTTAATACTACATTTAACAGCTAGGAGGTAGTTTATGACTAACATTTTTAGTGACAGTTACAAATACATTTGTCTGCATTAAATATTTCCGCCAAAGGAGCCAGACAATTGTCTCGTCCAACATACATTTTTGTTCTAGGGTCACCAGTAAGTGGACTGTAAGCAAAATGTGAGACCATTTTGAAAATAAATGTCATATTTTCAGAAGGTCCACATTTTTGGACTTACAGGAAAACTGATGAGAATATAGGGATCAAATATAGGGATGTTTTCCATGGAACATTTATTGTCCTTTTTGTAGTTTTGACACTATGTGAAGTGAAGTGCACTGATAATGCTTTCATTACTTTTAAATGCTTTCAGTGACTCAGTGAGAAATCACAGGCGGATGTTCTCCCGGTTCCTATTAAATTAAATGCGCATCTCTTGCATAAGCTGCCATTGTGTATATTCTCTGTGGTTTATAGTTGCTTTCCCTTATATACAAAAAAAAAAAAACAAAAAACACCTATCCTGTTGTTGACTAATAACCAGGAAAATTAAAGAGACCACACAGGTTTCTCCAAATATGTAACTGTTGTGTTTGGATGGGATGCAAGTCAACCAGGCAGCTATCATTATTCAAATATATTACATCCATAAGTATTCATGGAAAAAAATAGGCGATTTAGTTACTACATTAAGTCATTGTGGTAAGAATTTGTAGATGACTTTCTAATATATCTACTTTAAGGACAGCCACAATAAATATGGCAAGATATTCCTACTTATTGTACATATTAAACTAAAATTGACTTTTATTACTTGATTTTTGTTCTTATCATTGCTAAACCATTCATGTTGTCATCTACAGGGACCACCTGGGCCACCTGGGGTTATAGGACTGTTAGGAGAAATTGGTCCAAAGGTGGGCAGCATTACAAATGAACGTATGCAATGCCAATTAATAATCATCCTGTAATTTTTTTATCTAATTTATTCACTTATTTCCTATTCTTCTCCTTATGTAAGGGTCCTCCAGGAAAAATGGGGGAACTGGGGCTGCCAGGCGAGCCTGGAGAGAAGGTGAGAAATGTTAACCGTTGTTTTCCATAGACCTGTTTCCAGGATTTGTGATTGAGTGCAAAGTTTAATGAGTTTTTGCATGTCAGGGTGCCATCGGACCTACTGGGAACATCGGAGAGCAAGGACTGATTGGACCGAGGGTATGTTTATCTAAGTAAAGCTACAAAATATATATTTTACTTTACTAACAATGGAATAATTGTTCATTTTATGGACTCACTAATGTGTGCAGGGAGAGCCAGGCTTAGAAGGAGAAGCTGGTCCAGGTGGTCCTGATGGAGCCAAGGTGAGCAGTTTTTTCCACAATGCCTGTGTTGCGGTATAATTAGAGGAATATATAGAAGCAAGATGTCCAGAACAGAAATATAATTTAGCTATAAAATATTGAATGGAGATTTTCTTCACATGCTTCACATGCTTACATGTGATCAGGGTGAAAAAGGCGACATGGGTCAGGAGGGTGACAAAGGTGAAAAGGGTGAAACTGGACTAAAGGGAAAGGAAGGTCCACCTGGCGGTCCCGGACTCACTGGTGTCCGAGTAAGTCATTCTGTTAACATTCACATTTCTCAAAAGATGGCCCATGCTGACTTTCAGACCTCAATTTAATTAATTTCTTTTTGTTTTTTGTTTTTTTTTTAATTTTCTCTGCAGGGTCCAGAGGGGAAGCCTGGTAAAATTGGGGAGCGGGGCAAATTAGGATCAAAGGTATCAACGTCTAAGGAACTCAACAGAGATAACCGCCAAAGAATGACATAGAAATTCTGTAGTCAGCTTGTCTGTAATTTCTCCCTTTGTGAATGTTTAGGGTGCCAAAGGACAAATGGGGGACCTCGGAGAGACTGGGCCGATAGGAAAGACTGGACCAGTGGGTTCTGTTGGGCCAAAGGGTTCCAGAGGAACTATTGGACATGTGGTAAAGTGGAACAGTAATGATTTAAAAAAAAACTACTCAAAAGTACAATTACTTAAGTCATAAGAACCTTATGCGTATAATGGACACTGTGGTTGATGATGGAATTTTTGTTCTCTTCAGGGAGCTCCTGGTCGAATGGGTCAACAGGGGGAACCTGGCCTTCCTGGTTATGAGGTAAAAATACTTTGTTGGAAGTCTCTGGATGTAAGTGAACGACACAAGCCTGATGTGGCTTTTTAGTGCAGTAAATTTAAACTGCATGATTCTTGGATGTCAATCTTCACAGGGTCATCAAGGACCTCAAGGTCCCATGGGGCCTCCAGGACCAAAAGGTGAAAAGGTACACTTCATTCACTTTATGTGCAACATGGATCTCTTAGTCTTCCCCAGTATCTTTATTCTGATTCTTTGTCTGACCTCAACCAGATATGTCATATTGCAGAGCTAATGAACCAAAAGCATCAACAGTCTCACAGATCTGATTTGTATCTGCAGGGTGAGCAAGGAGATGATGGGAAAGTAGAGGGTCCCCCCGGCCCTCCAGGTGACATAGTAAGTCACACTTGACTTACTTTTTATAGTTTTCTTCTACAAGGGCTGAGAAATCAAATAATTGTGCTTCATTTATACATTTTCTGTTTTGTCAGGGACCTCCAGGTGACAGGGGAGAGAGAGGGGAACCAGGAGACCCAGGTTACAAAGTAGGTGCCATCACATCAAGTTAAACTGAAAGATTTCGGTGTTTAGGGCATAAACATTGAATATTCTGTTGATGCATTTAAGGGTCAGAGTGGTGTGGATGGCGAACGAGGCAGACCTGGAGCTCCTGGACAACCTGTGAGTCTAAAAACATGGGATTTCCACTAAAAGCTTTACACAGTTATGACACAAGTCAACACATGCTGTCTTTCTGTGTTTTTTAAGGGGCACCCTGGACCTCGAGGACAGCAAGGACCCAAAGGGGCCAAAGGAGATCTAGTAAGAACATGAAAACAAAAGCATTTGTTTGCTGTGTGAGGTGAAGGGTGACTCTGAGTGCATACTGGACAATGTAGGAGTACATAGTTGTAAATATTGTTCAAGTAGTTGGGAGAGTCCACACCACAAATCTGATATCAGCTGTAAATCTCTTGGATAACAGTATCTGTTAAATGTAACATAATGGAAAGTAACATTAAAAACAACGATGGTGAGAAAAAATATTCCCAACAATATGATTGGGATAACAAACAAAAAAAAAACATATATTGACAAAGTGAAATTGATTATTATGAAAATTATAAATAAAAAGTTCTCTAAAGAACGTTGTTCTAGTAACAGAGAAATATATGTCAATTTTCTTGTATTTGCATAATTTCATGAAGCCACACCCTTCTTTTTTTCCTGCAGGGTGTGCCTCTTTACAGATCAGTTGTACAGCTTTACACCTCTAATGCAAATGGAAATTTGGAAGAAAAAATGTCTACTGCAACCCTTGACTCATGTTATCATGTATGAGAGAGCACATAGTATGTAGGACTGAAATCCAAACCAGCACACGCATCAAAACAAGCTCAAGCTACCACACCAAACTGACAAATCTCAGGGAGTTTTTGCTTCCTCCTCCAGATACACATCAAGTTTAAATTTGTGTGGCGATAACTATGTGAAGACTGGGTCATTTTAACACGAGCTGGTACTGTAATGTAATAGTAGAATGGAGATTTGAACTGCTCACTGACTGAGACAGTTTCAGACGCACAATGATGCAGAAAACATGACAGCGTTTAGTTTCTTCAGAGCTTTTAGTCATATTTATACTTGAGTGAGTTGAGTGAGCAAGTGAGCAAGTGAGTTTTTTTTTTTTCTCTCTTCAGGGTCAAAAAGGCAAAAAGGGTCATTCCGGACCAAAAGGAGCCAGAGGACCTGAGGTGCACTACTAATTTTCTGTTTATCCACAGCTGGAGTGTTTTGTTGTAAAGTGCAAATGTTTTGCATGCTATCAGCTTTCAAAAGTTTGTACTAAAGAGATGTATATCAAATTCTTGTAATACCTGGGCTAGTTCCCTGATAAGCGCTCTGTCACCCTTAGGGCACAGGTGGTCATCATGGTCCCAGAGGTGTGGTGGGCCCGGAGGGACCAGAGGGTGTTCCCGGGATAGACGGAGTTCCTGGAAAAGATGGCAGCAAAGGCATGCCGGTGAGACTATTTCATTAGCCTGATTTGTAGATCTGTTTGTTGATCTGCTACCACTCTGCAGGGGTTTAAATGCTTATTCCACCATGTCATGTAAATACAGAGAAGAAAAAAAGACTTATGCCTATGACTTAAGTGTAGTGAAGCAAAAATGCCTGGCTTCTTCTGTGGGAAGTTCATTGAATTAAATGGCTTATTCCGATGAAATCATGCAAAAAGGTGTCTAAAGCTTTTTAACAATTAGTTGTTTATTAATAAAGAAATCATTTTGACATGAGCATATGACTTAAACAAAGGAGATCATGAGAGATCATTATATGAATTTGTATCCTATTGTGGTCTAAAGAGATTAAAAATACAATTAGAATAATAGATTAATCTTTCAATTTTAATGCCCTACTTATTTTTTGAACATGTATGTAAGGGGGAACAAGGTGATGATGGAGAGCTGGGTCTTCCTGGGAAAGCTGGTGGCCGTGGAAAAACCGGTGTTCCAGGACTCCCGGGAGATCAAGGAGCCATTGGACCGAAGGTAAATCAGAACCTATTGTAAGCTTGATACGTCAGTCATGTTATGACACGAAGCAGAAATGAAGAATAGCTACTTGGATGTTCTTGTTCCGACATAGTGCACTTAAATTAACATACTAAGTCAATATACAACCAATATATCAGATTAACAGATTTAATGATTATGTTTCCTATATTTTCACAATGACATTTAATCTTTTATTCATTCTACCAGGGTGAGCGGGGTCTCCGAGGCCAGGGTGGATCTATGGGGAAAAGAGGCTTCAGAGGTGGAATGGGACTTCCGGGGGCACAGGGAGACCGAGGACCTAAAGGGCAACCTGTGCGTATAGTCAGACAGACTGTATACACGCAAAATACATGCATACACTGAGAGAGATTTAGTTATACCACTTCTTAATAAATGTACAAGTTTAGTCTTTGAAATGCTGCAATTTCTCACTCTTGATTTTTTTGTTTTTTTTGCTCAGGGTGATACAGGGGAACCAGGCTTTCCAGGAATTCTGGGAGTTTTTGGACCAAGTGTATGTTCATCACAAAAAACAAACACAGTCTTGCAGAACAAATTAATAGAAAATATACATTGTGCTGTTGCAATGTTTCCAGAAACAGAGCTGGCTTGTGTTTCTCGTTGTGAAGTTTAAATGTACTCATTTTATTACTCATTCAGTGTAATAAAAGAAAGCTGTTTACTTCTACCTCTATACACATATGCAGACATATATAAATTGATTAAAGCTTGCATAACTTTTCATTATTATCACATTTTACACACTTCAAAGATACAAATATAAGTGGATGGATTACAAGTAATAAAGAAGTTTTGTCTGTTTATTTCCCACATCTTTTACACAATTTTCCTAAGCCTTTCAAGTCTACGAGCTCCTCTCTCCCATTTTTAAAAACCACACTTTAAAGAAAATCAGGAAGATATCTCATTACTTCCTGCTCATCATCAAATTATTTTTATCCTTTCTTGAGCAATCAGTAACTGGTTCAAATTAGTTTCAGGATTTTGAGTACAAACACTGCGTCCATCCTGTATGAAATGTGAATGTGAATATGAAAGAAAGTTTCTTTCATATTCACATTCCATCTCTGTCTTCCTGATGTGTCTTTTTGTGTTTTATTAAAAGCACAATATAAAAGCCAAGGCCAAAACCTGATAGAACAGCTGGAATCGCTGCCTTCAATATGCAAAGCGTGGATCTCAGATGTTCCAAGCCGGGGCACAGAAAAAGAGCATCATGTATTACATTTTCAAAGTGTGTGATGAGTGTTTGTAAAAGATTAATGGTTTTGTTTTCAGGGACCTCCTGGAGATTTTGGGTCAAAAGGCATTCGAGGACCAAAGGGACCACAGGGTACAATGGTAAATGAATGAATATTGTGGAACATCTGATGGTGAAAAGCTCCACAGCATAACACATTTATTGTCCCTTTCCTTTTTTGGTTCTCTTCATCAGGGTAAAAGAGGAGTTGTTGGCCCTGTGGGAATTATAGGTCCCAGTGGAAGTGCAGTATGTATTATACTTAAGATAAGTTTAATGACTTCTCTGTGTTAAAGATGTCAAAAATGCTCACTGAACTATGCACTTCTCCTTGCAGGGTCTTCGAGGAGAGAGAGGCAACCGTGGAGAGACCGTTAGTGTTCTCAGCCTTTTAACATGTTTTCTTTCTTTTACATTGTGTTTAAATTATGTGCCATGTGATGACCTGAACTCATTACAATATAATAATTCTTGTTTTCTTCTAACAGGGATTACAAGGCCCAAAGGTATGTTTGTACCTTCTTATTTTGGCTGTTTACTGTTCAAAAGGGTTGTACATTATTGTGGACACCTGACTGAGTGCATAAATGTTATGCTGCATGTTTTTCTTTTTTCCTTTATTAGGGATCTCCTGGACCTCGCGGACCCCCTGGACCTCCAGTAAGTTATCCAACTTTACAGAGTTTAATTCTTTTTTCTTTTTTTTGCGCTTGATTCATTTTTTAAGTAACTTTATTTTCTCTCCTTAGGGTCCTCCAAGTGTCCCTTTGTCATTTGTAAGTCACAATATGTTTACTGATTTCATAATATTAAAAAAAGCCAAACAAAAATCCAAAACAGTCCTATCTTTAATCTAAAAGATGTAGTAGCATCTGCTGTTTTCAAAAAATAATTTAATAAAATGTCAAATTTCATGTCATCTTCCCCACTCCATTTCAAATAAACTAAGCATATAAGGGTCATGTTCAGGTTACAGAATCCACAACAAACTGTGTTCTTTGACAGGGATTTTCAGAGAGGTTCCTGATTCCATGCAATGATTTCCTTAACAGAATCAGGCTTATTTTTTAATGTAAATTCCCACCTGATGGTCCTGAGGTCACAGGCATCCATGAGTGAGCTGTGGTCACAGTAGCATAGTGGTGGATGTTCTCCCCATGCTTGTGTGGGTCCAAAAAACAAACAAAAAAAACATGCATGTTCAACTGTAAGTTGCTTTGGATCAAAGTATCTATTAAATGTAATATTTTGTCCCCAGCACACAGAGATTTCTTCAGTTCTTAGAATCATTAGGTGATATTATGTACTGTTGCTGTTTAGATATTTTAATATTTAAAGTCTCCATGATTATATTCTAAGGAACCATTTTTTTATTTTACTGAATCTACTTACTGCATTTTCCAGCCCATTACTGAAGTTGTCTTGCTGGCATCAAAGTTAAAAATCAGCAAATATTTTTCTGGAAACAGTTTTCCATGCTCAATTGTGAATAAAATATAGGTATATCAGAATTGCAAATCACTGCATTCTGTTTAATTTTATTTTAAACACTGTTTTATTTTAAACATTTTCAGAATAAGGGTTGTATTATGCTGTAATCTGTTTTCCAAAAAGATACAATGGCACTGGTTATAATAGAAAAGTTTTTCTGCTACAGAAAGAAGATGGCCGTTTGTTTGAGGATTCACTCACTCTTGTCAGAACTGAGGTTAGTAAGCCTCCGCAGTGACATTTTTCTGTTGTCATACCAGTTAATTTGTTCAAACCTCGGCTGACTCTATTATTTTTGAAATGCTTTTCCAACAGAAAAAGCCAGTGATGGTCCTGCCAATGCTGGACCAGGGTGCAGAAATCTTTAGGACCCTCCACTACCTCAGTAACCTGATCCATAGCCTGAAGAACCCACTGGGAACTCGGGACAATCCTGCCCGCATCTGCAGGGACTTGCACAGCTGTGAACAGAGGTTAAAAGATGGTGAGGAGCGATTAGTGTTGCTCTTGATACAAAGATAATAAACGCATTTGGTTTTAAGTAGACTCACCATCCAAAATATGTTTGCATTTTCAGGCACTTATTGGATTGACCCCAACCTGGGTTGCTCTTCAGATACAATAGAAGTCTCTTGCAACTTTACTGGAGGTGGACAAACTTGCCTTAAACCAATAACAGTATCCAAGGTATACATGACACAGTAGCAGCCTCAGTGATATTACACATATAGTCACAAAACAAACATAATAATCACCTGCTTTCCTGCAGCCAACAATCAGTGCTGGTCGTGTACAGATGAACTTCCTGCACCTGCTGAGCTCACAGGCCGTTCAGCATATCATCATCCACTGTCTGAATGTCTCAGTGTGGAGCTCAGCTGAGGATCAGCTGTTTGCCCAGGGGTCTGTGAGATTCAAGGCCTGGACTGGGGAGGTGTTTGAGGTGGGCGGAGAGCTTGAACCAGACATTCTGGAGGATTCCTGCTGGGTAAGAATGATATACTGTGATTTGATATATATGCTTTTTAGATGATATTACTGTATTATTTATGCTCTCACAACATACCAGATAAAGCTGTTGTTTTGAACTTCAGATGAAGGATGGACACTGGCACCAGACGCATTTTGTGTTCCACTCCCTGGACCCCACCTTGCTTCCTGTGGTCGACATCTACAACCTCCCAAAAACTAGTGCAGGCTCACATTACCATCTAGAAATAGGTCCTGTTTGCTTTCTCTGAGGGCCATTGTCTTTTGAGCATGGATGGACGGGCAACCACCCCTGTGAGATGCATTTATTCAGGTGTGGAGAGCAGACATGTCTTGAAATCATGGCCTAAACCTGTCCAAGTGAAAAAAAGGCACCAACCCCCCTGGCAGATCCTGCTTCAGTGCCAAAATCCCATTGGACTGCAGAAACAGAGGTCGGAAGCAAGGGGAACAAGGGGGAAAAAATAAACAAATTGGAGATGAAGAGGAGCAGGGGAGTTCTTGCACTAATGGCTTCTCAGTACAGCAAAACCTTCTCCGAGGTCCTCAAGAGGAATCTCCACATGGATGCCTGCTTGGAGGTAGAGGGCCATGCAATGTCTCCAGAACATTGTTCAGTAAAGGGAGATCAAAGTGAAGTTCAACATTGGACATTTAAGATAACTTATTTTGTAACTTTATACAGTCTGTATACTGTGTGTACTTTTTTGAAATAGCAAAAATTTAATTATGTCAGAATAAAAGAATTAGTGTAACTGCGATTGGGATCGTGTAAATGTACACACACATACACACACACATATATTTAAATATACAGTATATCTTATGTAAAGAAATAAACTTTAAGTGCAATAGAAAATGAGACATATGAGAAGATAATTTTTTAATTATGGGAGATTCTTTAAAGCGGTGCCATTTTATTTGTCGTTGGTGCTCGTCTCCTCATGATCTTGCATACAAAGAAGACTAGTTTGCTTAAATTGAGCATTTGGAGCAGAACAGCTCCAAATGCTTTTGTGTTTTTTTGTTTTTTTTCTTTGAGAGGAAAACCAGTGGCAGGCAGTCGGCTCTCAGTAAAAAGCCACAAACCTAAATGTGCAAGATGCCCAAATGGAGTACGTCAATGTTTTTAATTTTTATTTCACACGTTGCTGTTCATGCATTATTGAACCGGATGCCACTGTTAGGGAGAATTTGGCGGAGATTACATGTCAGATTTAGGAAGAAGACAAGTATAGAGCTCAGGTTCTCAGTAGTGTTTTGCTAAACCCTCTTTCACTGTGGAGTGTGATAGTTTCTTGCTCCCTCTTTTATAATTTTTTTTTTTTTTGTTAGTTAGTTAGTCGGCACCACCTATGCTATCTGCAATAGACAGACTACAGGTATAGGCAATCCTTAGAAGAGAACTGAGCCACAGGAGGGAGGAGAGTGGGTACAGGATTCCAAATAAAACCGTTATCTTTTATCTCAGCCTCCCCCTAATGCATGGTGCTAAGTAAATAACCTAAGGTGCTTACCATAGTGCTGTTTTTACACCACTTTGCTAAAATTTTCACAATATTTATAATGCATGCTTGCTTAGACAAATAAAAACCCCATGTAAAATATGACCATAGGTTCCTACTGCACTACAATTGTGATACCCAATCTAAGATGACATCTTTTCTAAATTGTTAATCATTTCTGTTATTCAAAGCTAAAGCTATTTTGTTTAATGCTGCAATTTAAAAAAAATATGCTCTTTTTTTTTTTTTTTTTTTCTGCTAGCGAGCGATAACTCAAATAAAGATAAAACAGATCTATGCTTTTGTATCCAGTATAAATTACAGGGTTTGACGTATTTCTAAAGAGTAATGTTTTAATTTTTCTGTACAAATCCCCCCTCAGCTGTATGTAATATTGTTAGAAACTAGTGGGGATAGTTTTAACTAAATAAAATATTGCTTTGTTGTAGCTGGACACAAGTGTGTATAATTGTGTAAACCTTGCTGTATACAGTGAACCCCCCTCTTGCTAATTTAATGTTATTTAATGTTAAAGTGGTTGCTGACTGAGCAATTTTCTGTTGGTTGAAGCAAATCTATTCTTTCTGACAACTTTATATAACAGTTATCCCAACTGGTCTTGGAGTTTATAGAGATTTTATGTGTAAATTTGGGGCTCCAGAGAACAAATTTATTTGCAATGTTAATTCTTTTATTTTTTTAAAATTTTTAATGCTGTTTTTCCTTTATGATAATCAACCATGTACTGTACCAGAACTGTGCTATACTATAACTTGTGTTTATGCAAATATGTGAAAATTGTTTCTTCTTTTTGTAAATCTGTTCTTGACATTAAAACAAGCTAAGAATACCTCACAATTTCACATAAGACTTGGAGCAAAGATTTTCTCTTGCCTTTATAATTCAAACTTGTTTGGAAAACATCAACCAAATGCAGCAAGTCATCAAACTCTGAATAAGACCATTTCTGGTGATTCGTCTTTTATCTGTCTCCTCTTTAGTCATTGTTCAGTGTACATTTGTTCAATAAATACTCTCAATTTGTGTGTGGATTTGTACTTATTTAATTTTTTGGAGCAGCAGAGTTGTGCAGTGTTTTGCACTATTGAACGTTTTCTCATTTGGCTGGGGGCTTTTCAGCGCCTTTACATGCCTGTGTGGGATTCCTCGTGTTAGTCCAGTTTACTTGCACAGCAGGACACATACTGGTTAGTTGACCACTCCTAACTGGTCTTTCCTAAATACTGGATGATGCATGGACAGTCGGGGATTTAAAGAACAAAACAATATGATTTTAAAATCTACTTTTATGTCACTAATAAGCTGCAACCCTTACTGAATTGAGAATTTTGTACCAACTGAGGGTAGTTCTGTGGTCTTTGTTTCTACCCAATAAATAATGAGTTGCAATATTCTAAATAGAAAGAGACAAGTTGTATAAGAATTTTAGCATTGGTAAAAGAGAGAAATGACTTAGGATCGTAGCAGTTTTAATTCACTTTTTTTTTTATTAAAAAATTTAAAAAAAGAAAAGTGGCTGATTTCTTGGCAGAGACTACACTTATTAAGGCAAAGCAGTGTGAAGGAATGGAAAGACTTAAAAGCATGATACACTTTGCCTTGGGGTATAAAGGGTTTATGAGATGAGATCTGTGATCTAATGTGTGAGGCAGTCGAGACAAGAGAGAGCAAAGTTTGTCTCTCTCAACGGGGCAACATTCAACTCTGGGGTTTGCTCTATATGTTTTGAAAAGTTGATGCAATGAAGTTTGAAAAGAATCTTAATTTTCTTTCTTTAATGTTTTATCAAATTTGCTCCAAAGGTCGTACATGGCATCAATAATGGACATTACTTTAATGTCTTATTGTTTAGCATTTCTATGTACCTGCATAGTAGTACTGTATATTATCACTTACATATGGTTATTATGATGAGCCAGTATCAACTGTAGACACTTAAAATTAGGCCACAATAACAAGACTGGCAACATTTATTATCTTTATGACCCCTTCAATCTCACTGAGATAAATAATCGCTTAAGAACCTGGTTTCTACAGTTAAATTAATTGAAAACTAAAACTATTATTTTTGCTTCTGACAGCTTTATCAGATTGATTAAGGAGAGGATTGAGTCTTTTGGCTCTTTTGCAAAATCCAATTTGCCAAACCTTGAAGTCATTCTGGACAGTTATGTGTCCTTAGATGCTCATGTTCAGCTGGGTTTTTTGTCCATGATGTGTTGTTTCTACACCACAAACTGAATTGATTATTCATGCTATTACGTTTTTAATGGGTGAACTTCTGTAATTCTCTTTTTACCTGTCTGAGCAAAACACAGTTTCTGTCACTTTTTTTTACTTTGTTTCATAATTTCAAAGGAAGCTTAAAGAATGAGCTTAAAACAGGATTATTCAGGCATCGTTTTAGGTGATGATGCTCTTTTGTTTGTCCCCTAAAAATGAATTTCTATGATTATAGAGCTGCATATATGTGTGTGTGTGTGTGTGTGCGTGCGCGTGCGTGTGTGTGTGTGTGTGTGTGTGTGTGTGTGTGTGTGTGTGTGTGTGTGTGTGTGTGTGTGTGTGTGTGTGACATGGACCAAATTCATTCATAATAAAAGGAAGTGAATGAAAGAAGTTCCTAAAAACTATACATGAATCAAATCTTAAGTAAGACTATTTGGACATAAACATGGTTTTAAATGCCATGTGTTTTTGTATAATGTTTTAAATAGGTGACAAAAGCAAAAAGAAAGCAGATACAAATTATTATTTTTACAGTTCAGTTACTTAAAACAATTGAAATGGTACACAGAGGGTTAGATAAAGGGTTAAATCACAGCAAGTCTGCACCTGGTAGTGCAGGTGACTGATTTGATGAAGATTATTTTAAATTGCCACAGAGCGTCGAGATGGAGACACCAGATGCTGCTCAACCACTTATCCATGTAAAACACTGTCATGATGCAAATAAATAAAACTTGACTTGTTTGGAGTGACGTTAAAAGTCCCTCCACACGGTGTCACTCTTGTCCTCTTGATGATTGCATAGGTAGCTGAGCCAGCGGTTTACCAAATAAGTTATGCATCGGTCGAGTCATGAATTAACAACTCCCAGAACCTTGCTAAATTGGTGATAAAATGTCCCCTCTACCTATTACAGATTGTAATGTGGTTGTTTTTTTGTTTTTTTTTTACTAAATGTTATAATCAACCCTATTTTTGGAGCCAGTATTAATTATGTTGCAACACACCCCACATAGGACACTCAAGTTGAAGGATTTTTATATCTTGATGAGCATGTAAACCACAATACACTCGGCATCTGTTGCAGTTTCTCGAAGAAGTGACAGAAAAGAGAGAGACACAAGCGTATTTATTTTAGTTTCAATTAGTCAAATCTCCCTGCCCCCCCCCCGCACGCAAAAACTATAAAACTTTCAGTTTTGGATTGTTGAATCCAAATAAATTAATAAACAAAGAAAAACATGACAACGTTAACGCAGTACGAATAAATGTATGTTATAAATAAATAAAGATAAAAAGTTGCAGACTGTCAGTGGAGTTTTGTTAACGGGAATGCATTCTTTAAAGTAACTGATTATTTTGTGTACGTGTGTTTATTGTTAACCTTCAAGTTTTTATGTCCCTCCCTTGAGAATTTGCTTTGGCCAATGGCTTTTTTTCCAGTATCCCTTAGGCTTTATGAGGCTTTTTCAACTACATGGAAATTATAAATTCGTTATTGTAAAAAAAAATAATTATAATCCTAAACTTTATTATGAAATTGAAAATTATTATTATTAAAAAATAACAATTGATCTAATGTGTCGTTTTGAATTTGAGTCTTCAAATCCCCGTTTTTAATGTACCTATCATTTGTTTCATTCAAAATTTTGAAATGTTTCCTACAGCACCCAAAGGTAGCACCAGTTTTCAACGTGCACAATGGTGACGTTTACCATATCATGATGGCGGTAGCCTGGACTATTTTGAATTCCGTTCCGCTTTTCGAAGTTTACGCTGGGTCTAAGTGATAATAGGATATGATATTCTGGTGAGAACACCAATTAAGTGAAGAACAATTATGGATTCTGTCGTAGGGGACGACCAAACGCTTCCTGTTGATATCAATGGAAGGTAAAACTCACAGCGATTACTAAACAGCTAACGCTAGTTAGCATATCAGAGTGTTGTATGTTTTGACAAACGCATAGATCTGAAAGGTGTAATTTACATATTTCCTACTGAATATCCCACGGTTAAAGCGTAAAGACTTCTTTTTTAAGGATGCTGCATTTCTGAATAAAACCTTCTTCACTCTGCCACTATTTGTTTATCTTGAATAGCTGGAGTAACGCTGGGTTTAATATCACATTATTTATACAGTTCCGATCTTATTGTAGATTAATCGTTTTATCAGCCTCTTTAATTAATAATTATCAATACATATCGATATTTGCAGAGGGGGACAAGAGTTATATAAAGACACTTATTTAGAACCCTTCAGATTCGTTTCGTGTTAATTGTGACAACATCGAAAATAGTAATAGACCCAGAAATAAGAGTTTTTAAATAAAAGGAATTAATGCATTACAATCGGTCACTGAATAAGTAAAATAAAATAAGAGAAGAAAAATCTAGTATGCAATGGTGCCAGTTTCTTATAGTTATCTCACTGGATGTTGCCTTAGTGTCACGCTGTCGGAGATCGGTTTTTGACCCATTATTTAGAGTGAATTCAAGCGGAAATTATGTGAGCCAATTGGTTCAGACGCAGCGACGTCTCTCTTCCCTCTTTGTACAAGTAGAGGACTGAACATGGTGTGTATGATCTGTTTTCCTTCCGTGCTGTTCTTGACATTAGAGAAGAATGTGATTGCGGTAAGTAAACTTCACATTATTATTTTTATTATTAGCGGCGTTCAGCGGTGCTGTTGTTAGATGGTGCCTGCTGAGTATACCGGTAGTTTATAGCTTTTCATGAAGCATCCTTGAGGTTTAGTTAGTAGTGTCCCCCATCTTTTTGTACCTTTTTTTTTTTTTTTTTTTTTTTTTTTTTTTTTTTAATGACCCGGCTGTGTTGTGAGGAAAGCAGTTATCCAGCTGGTAAGCGTGTCTCAGTAATTCAAGATGTTAGCTGATATGTGTGGTGTGAATTACTTATTTGGTAATTCTGAAACCGGATTCCCTGTACATTTTTAGCTTCAGAAATATTATTTGCATACTGTTAGTACCATTAGTTTGTACTAATCTTCTATTCACTGCTTTAAGAGGCAACGTGTGCTTAGCTGCTTTTATGTTTGACAGAAGCAACTGAACAAAAGTGAGAAAAAGAGGAAGTCCATGTTTACTTACTTGCATTGTTTCCTGTGCTGGAGGGGTTATTACATCTGTAGTAAAGGCAAAACTATAAAAAAAAAAATAATACAGATACTGGCTAATTGAAATGCCCTCTCTTCTTGTTGAGATTAGTTTGAAACACTTTCTGCTGAAATTGTTTCTCATATTTATGTTTGGTGCTTTCACAGCTGTCACGGCTCATGTTTTCAAGAGCTGCCTCAGGAAGAGGTTGCCTGGCATGTGAAACCTCAGTGATACAGTGATTGTCAGCACAATTCTGTTACCATTTAGTGTTTGTTATTACCTGGACCACATTGAGTGTGTGCACTTTTTTAGCTAAAGTACTGGAATGTAACAAGGCAGATTAAGGATTACATATAAGTATTCTATAAATTTATTAAATTATAGATATATTAAGTAGATATACTATATAATAAAGTATAGATTTATTTTAAAAGTCTCAAGTGATACTTAAAGTACCACAAAAGATAAACCTGTTTTTCTAAGATTTGTGATTTGTGATTATAATACAGTAAAGTAGGTAAATCTCTCTCTCTGTTTAATGAAAGAGGAAATCATTCAGTTCTTTGTACTATGAAATTAAAACGTCATGGTTATGGAACTGAAGCTTGGACTTCTATAATTTTGTTGTATTTTTTATTTTTTGGTTGTGCATTCCTTATTCCTGAAATAACACTGTGATCCAGATGTGTGTTGTGCATTGTGCTGTGTGAGTAATGCCACTGTTCCATCACTGAGTGATGCTTAACTGATCTGAGCCACAGTACTCCACTTGTCTACCAATGAAAGCCCTCTGCTTTTTTTTTTTTTTTTTTTTTTTGGTCCTCTTGTTTGTGTTAATATCAGAGCTAGGCTGTTACTGGCACATGGTCGGTCTCTCTCTCTCTCTTACACACACACACACACACACACACACACACACACACACACACACACACACACACACACACACACACACACACACACGCGTGTGTGTGTGAATAACTGAATGCCTAACCTAATTCTAGCTTTACTACAAAAAACGTTTGACCCTGAAATGGACCTGTGAACATTTGGGGTCCAGGTTTTTGTACCCCCACAAACCTGTCAGGTTCCTTATCTAAAGTGGTCTCCAAATTTTTGGACCACACAAATGGAAAAACATAACGGCACACACACAGAACGTCTGTTATGGCAGAGTGGATGTAAATGAAGCAGAGAGTCATTCTTAAGCTATTTATGGAGCGTCCTTAGGGCTCAGTGGAACTGGCCAGCGTGAGTAATACATGAACACCATGTATTTGTATTTTTCAAAAACCATTACGTTCAGTGTATATTCAGAGCAGAGTTTAGATTCCTATATTTGTTTTTCAGTTTGTTTGTTGTTTTTTTTCCAAAATTATTGGTCTTTGATGTGTTGGAAAGATAACAACAATATCGTCTTTTACCAGATATTTGTAGCACTGCAGAAGGTTGCATCACTAACAAGTAAATCTTTCCTCAGCTGCAGACTGCCGGACTCCATAAATGCTGGAGACTATTCCACAGACAGCATGACAGGTACAGCTAAGCTTTCTTTTATTCTCCCTCTATTTGTTTTCTTACCCAGGTGTGTGTGTTACTCCCATGTGTGTTAATTAATTCTGCTGCTGAATGTTCGTAGGCCCTCACTTTGTCTCCGAAGCTTTGATTAAGGACTAACCTCTTAATGAGGATGAACTAAGCTTGTTCCAAATTCAGTGTCACACACTTGTTTGTCAATAATGAAAGGAA